>CACRXP010000456.1:512055-534508 GCA_902702965.1 Spirometra erinaceieuropaei | reverse complement strand
TAATGTCTCCTCAATGCTCCACTCGTCCGTCCCCTCAAAGGGGGCCTCGGCTTCGTTAAAATCAAATATGTTGACGTCAGACGGGCAATCCGACGGAGGAGAGTTGACATTAGGTGTGCTTTTGGCTAACCGGTTTCTTTTTGGAGTCGGGGATTTTGCATCAGCATTCTAGTAGGGTCGGGAAAAAATAAAAATCTGGGTCTAACAATTCAGCTTATCTTTGTTGGTGCAGTATCAAATGATGGCAGTTAAAACCCTCTGATATATAAAGATGATTTCTTCAGGCAGTTACCAGGTCAGAATAACACTAGAGCACTCAGTATATCTTGTCGATTCTTGTTGGTTTATTGAAGACCTAAGTTCGCCTAGCCGCATGCAAATATTTTTTTCAAGTGCAGATCTTTTGTTTTGATAATTACTGTGCATTATTTATGCAAACTAATATGATACCTATTTTTATAGGACTGGGTAATTGGTTTCAGTCATTTGATTAAGACCAACTTTGCAGAAAATCTAAAAAGCATGGGTTGTCGGTCAAACATTTCTTTTTTTTCACGGAGATTGTGCCTTAGTCATGTGTGGTCAGTTTGTTTTGCACACCTCCGTCTATTTTCTGTTTTGGAACACCCTTTTGACCTATTTATAACATGATGAAGCTGTTGGGTGGCTTGAAACTTCTAGGCTTATGTGTCTTACAAGTGGCCTGTTCAGTTTACAGATCAATGCGTTGGCGTGACCGTGACGGCCCCATCAGCGATTTCCTATTCTTGACCGAGGAATGCATCGTCCTTCGACTAAATGCTATACCATAAATGAATACAACTTTGCTGGTAGACTGAGAGCAGTCGTAGACGAGGACTGCCAGCCAAAGAGCATTCAGCAACATACAGCCTAATGCTATGACCTTCTGCGGGCACTGATTAAATGTCTCAATTCAACCACCTCCCGCCAAGTAGGCTTTCGTTGTCGTCTGACCGTGAGCCGGAAATGACCGTTCCAGTTTACTTTATGGGTAGATTTCACGAAATGTTGCCCTTTCTTACAGAAAATGACCTTTTTCTTGGACTTTCGCTAGTCAGTGAAAAGTGCTGGCATGCAGTAACTATGTAAATTTCCTCCACCTACTGAATGCAACAACAGATCATAGAACTCACTAAACCCAATCTAGAGTTCAAGGTCAACACACTGTCTCCTCGGGATGCAGTCAAGGTGTATTTTGATGCACATTTAAGATCCTTTTGATTTCATAGTTATGCAAAACAAGTTTAAGCTTGTAGATCAAGGCGACAACGCTTACCAGGGACACTGACCAGAGGTCGTTTCGTCCCCGATTGATGTGGTTGTCATTTACCTTCGGATTCCCATCCGTGGGCTTGTGTCGCTGACGGAAGCGATCGGCGATGCGGTCACTGATACGCCTCATTGCAAGGATCCAAGCCAGATTAAGGTAGCGCATTACTGAGAGGCGAATCTTTCGGGAAACTCTTGCGTCAGCGCAGTTGACAGCTGCCTATGGAGCAATTGTTAGCGGATAAAAACGATGTTTGTAAACCCCAGTATGGATAGAAATTACTGAAAGACTTCTGGAAATGGATTCCCTACCTAAAGCGCACTTCTGCTAACCCTCCCCCCGTCGCCGAGTCCTAAAGTGAAAGCCAAAGGTGTTCTCTCGCGAGCAATCATTTTTGCACAGGAGTGGACCGTTGTTAATATAAGAAAGTCAGTATTTAAGGCTTCACCTAACGTGTAAAGGTTGTAGAATTGTGGCAACTCAAAAAATATTCTGGAATTCACTGTCAAAGAAGGATGGATACTTGTGGGAGCCACGCAAGCTGTGACTATGGTCTGCAGAAGGGGAAATCAACGAAAACGTTATTTGCGAGTTTTGTATCAGAGGTGAAGAAAGCTGGCTGTTTTTACGTGGAATAACATTATCACAAGGACAAGGCATACACGAATGGCAACTTCTGGCTTTTTAGGTGTCGTCAGCCAATCATACCCGACCTCGAGGTGTGCAACAGCTGGGGTTTGATCTGGCGTTCTGTTGCTTGAAAGTCCATCGATCGCAACCGACAGGACGACGAGCTCTGGCTCTGTGGTTAGGGGAGTTTGACTTCTAACCAACAGGTCGCGGGATCGAGTCCCAGGTGTTTTACGCTTCGGGATTAGGTATGATTGGCCGAAGACAGCGAAGAAGCCAGAAATGGTCATTTCAGTGTCCACTGTCTTTGTCGATAATAGCATTCTGCCTATAGTAAGCGTAGCTACAGTAGGTGGGCTAAGTCATGAAATAGCAGTTGAAATTTCAAAGTAGGTTTTCGTTTCAATAGAATTAATTAAGAAGGGTTGTAAAACTAATCCTCTTGCAGCATATTTGTATAATAATCCAGTTAGCTTAGGATGCCGGCTTTCGAATGAAGTTCTTTCCCACTGGCTGCAAGAACTGTACTCTGTAGAAATGAGTACTTATTTAGCATGCAATTTCCACATTGATTTTCGATGCCTTTAAAAATTCAATCATATTCCATAGAAAAAATGCATAAAAATATTAATTTAAGCACTCTTTCGGTAGAGAATTGCGTTTTTTTCCAATATTTTACTCAAAAAGGTGTCTAATTTGGTTTAAAAACGTTTCTAATTGTGCGATTCTTTAATACCATGAAACGGCCATTCATTAAACGCCATGTTTCTGCATTTACTAATGTGGCTTGTAAGGTTAACAATATGGCTCAAATCCACTGCTAAATTTTTGGATCCCTACATGATCTTATCTGAATACCTTAGAGAAATGCACTGTTTTCCATACGCAGAAAATATACAGCTTGTAGTTTGGAAACCATGAATGCAAGTGTAACGACAGGTCGGGTTCAAAATTAATTGGGATTTGGAAAGGTTTGTGAATACCGAATTATACACTTCCTTAAAATATACAATAGAAAGAAGACGTAATTTTCTACCGAATGAGCAAAATAATGAATATTTTTATGCATATTTTTCATGAAATATAAATGCACTTTTAGGAGTATCGAAAATCAATAAGAAAAATTCATGATATTCAAGTATTCATTTTTTACAATGTAAAGTTTTTGCATGCAGCCGAAGGAAAGTTCATTCAAAAGCCGGCACCCTGAGTTAACTGGATTATTATAGAAATATGGTGCGAAATGATTAGTTTTACAACTCTGCTCAATTAATCCTTTCGAAAGGGGAACGCATTTCGAAATTTCGGACGACTTTTTATGAGTTAGCCAACCGGCTGTAACTGTTCTGATACCCCTGACTCAAGAGAAACCCCCAAGGCACAATGGGACGAGTGACCTTTTTTAGCACGATCGGTGAGCGCCCCTCTATCATCGTTAGTACTCGATTGGGATTGCATCTGGTCCAACCTCCCAGACAGGTTATCACAGTTGGCTGTCGTCTGGGAGTGGGAAGAAAAGGCGAGCCTAACTCTTAGCGAATACATCACTACGACAACTCAGCGCAGTTCTCACTATAATGACGCGCTATGATTCGTGGTTTACGAGGCTGCCAAATGACCGGAGTACCCGCACTTTCTCCATATTGGGGATCAGGCAGGAATAGCGCGTACAGGGAATCAAGTACAGCGCTTGTAAGAGGGTAGTTAATCCCTGCCAAACACGGCGTCCATGCGCGCCTCCGGTTGCGTTAACCTTTTAGTGCCATCAGAGTGAGACAGAGAGGAGAATAGAAAGTAGCGTGGATGCTGTTTATCTCCGCGAATTCACGGACAGGTTGTAGCGTCCAGCCATCATGATCAGTCTGGCGTCATTGTTTAAGCCCTCGCTGCCTCAAGATCATTCACCCTTTTGCGGTGAGCCGTTCCAGACGCGCTGACATGAAGTCACACGACCAACAGCTCGGGCACACTCGCGGCCGCACAGCCGCAGCTGCCCATGCGGCTACTTGAACGCACCTCCCCCTGCAACCGCAGCGTAAGCCACTGGGACACCACTCCCCGGCAAGCGCAACACACACCGACTGTACACCACTTGAGCTTGGTCCACGAGCCTGCAAAAGCGGCTGCCGCCACTGTCTGAGGGACTCTCAGGCGTGACTGAACGCAGTCAACACCAGCCCTGGCTTCGCCAGTGGCCACGGCCGCCTGAGAGGACAACTCTGTATACAATAAAGCCCTCATTGTGGTGCCTTCTGTCTTCTCCTTACGACTGAGGATTCGACTTGATGGTTGTAGCGTTCAGAGCACCCACTCTCACCGCATAATCACAGCAAGGTCACTGCTGCGCCAACTTCGTCGGGCACGCAGTACATACCATTGTTGCGACCGTTCCTGTCGTGTCCCCAAAGAGATGGCCGAGCCTTGATTCAACGTAGGCACGAGTCAAACCTTGACCTACCTGTTGCGATCTTTTATTGCCCTTTTATGGATGCTTTGATCCTGGTGCATGCGTGTGGGGTGCATCCGGGCTTCCGGAATGGTCGCCTAACTTCTGCTTGAACGTCCGAGTATGCCCCTGGGGTCGGTAGCACCGTGGTGACTTCTGGTAGGACGGAGGTAATTCCCAGTCACATGGCATCCACTGTCTGTTTTGCCGTGTTGATTATCTCTCAGCCTCGCCTGCGGGAGCTCTTCAGTTCGTTCACATGGAACATGCTGCATCGTCTCGTTTGCCCTAAACCTGTATCACAAACGTCGATGTCCCCCTTAGACAGAGCGGAAAGAGTTCATGGACACCAGCTTTTGTGTAATCCGCTTCCGGTGCTTAAAGACATGCTTTACTCATTTATCAAGTAGTAAACGTCGATGGGGTTTTCTTGTACTTACGCACTAGCATGAACCCTGGCCTGACATCATGTCGAACGGCAATATGTCCTCTTGGTATCAGAAATTTACAGGGAGTCCGAGGCCTTACATGAGGCAGGGTTCATGCCTGCATTTGTCGGGGTGGTGTTTACGTAGATTCAATCACACCAGCCACTTTGCCCACATCTTCGCCCAGCTAATTGTTTTAATTCGAATAGAAAGGGTGTGGGACAAGTGGGTAGGGTTAGGGCAGTGCAGTTCTCAATTACCGCAATCTCATCAACGCACAAGTCACCAGCGTTCGAGTCGACAAGTTATCCGAGCCCCCAAAGTGGACGACGTTTTTGCGTTAATCAAGTGCGTTTGCGGAATGCGAGTAACCTTGACGACATTTTCGTGAGGCACTGACCCTCATCTGCTACATAGGTTATATGACTTCCGCGAATGAAGGCAAATATTCGAGTTCCGGATGTAGGTGTACGTGAAGAGGAATGATGGTCGAGCAGCGGAACATTTTTTTATGGTTCTGAGCTTTCGAACTCCTGCAGGAGTCCATCGTCAGAGGTAGTAGCAGCAACAGAACAGGCAACAGTTAGAGGACATCTAGGACAATCATCGACCGACGGCGTAAGACTGGAGGTGACTGCGCAGGGCTCTGTACGTCGGCGCCAGATCGATAAATCGATTGACTGAGTTCTGAGCTTTCGAACTCCTGCAGGAGTCCATCGTCAGTGATGGTAGCAGAAACGGAACAAGGGGCAGTTACGGGGCGTGCAAGCTAATCATTGACTGACGATGGAATATTTGAAGTGACTGCGCAGGGTTCTGTACGCGGGCACCAGATCGATTAATCGATTGACTGACTTCTTATCCCCGACCCAGACTTAAATCGATTATCTGCCTGTTTTTTCAGCCTGAGCGACTATTTTGGTGGCTGCGAAGTTAAACTCATGACCCGCTTCGTAGGTGTGGGCGGTCGCTTGTGATAACGCGTCGCCTAGTCGCACAGCCAGCTTATGCTTGCGTATGCGCGATCTGAGCATGCGTCCAGTCTGGCCTGTGTAGTTGCAGGAACAGTTTTGACAGAGGATGTGATATACTTCTCCAGATTGCTCGTCAGACTTTAACCGTCAGGCACTAACTCTTATCTGCTCCATAGGTTATATGACTTCCTTACTAGACTGAAGCATCGTGAGTGAGAAAAGAAGGCATGGGACCAGTGTTTTGCCTGCCCGCCTGACCATAAAAAAAGCCAGATGCGTCTTCCAACAGTCAGGAGGACTTCAGTGTGGTGGCCTGGATAGCGCTCAGTTGACAGTGGGCCTATATTTGCGCCTCCTCCTCCCCGCACTGTGTCTTATGACTACTCTCGCAGTGTGAGTCAAATACAGTTCTCGACAGATGACGAAAGAGCACGCATTGGGGATGCGAAAAGCAATCATTTACAACAACTACGAGCGCCTACTCATGCAAACAACGGGTATCAAAAGATAATGCGATTAGGACTGCCCTAGTTTTTATCGTCATAAGCACAATTCCGCATGAATTCTCGCTGCCTCCCCGAATACTGACGTTCCTGCAAGAGTTAGACTGATTGTGTACATCGTTCAATTACTCGAATTTCACACTGTGGTTCGGGATCCCGTCAGTAAAGGCCAATGGTGTGAGATAACAAAACAGACTACTTGGCCTGAGTTCATAGGTGCATGCCTTAGGCGAAGGGAACATTCGGGAGTTGTGAAGATAAAAACAAAGGTGTTATCTGAGAATGACGTTCACCATAGCAGGACGACGAAAATCTGACCGAGCGTCAGTCCAGGACTGTGGTGGTAAGAGCGTTCGACCCAGTCATTTACAGACCAACCGGTGTGGATCAAACTGCGTGTGTGAACGATCAAATTAGGGTGCATTGCTAGCCCGTGACGGCAATTAAACCAAAGGTTTTCATTTCAGTACCTTTGGTATTTGTGCGTAAAAATTTTTATCTCTGATAATCCCATGACGTCTGCTCATATCCGCTTGTATCTTTTAAATCCGGACCATGATTTACCTGAACGGCTTCCATTACACTTGTAGGCCGACAGCATTAGTCAGAAAGCCCGGTATCGAAGCGAGCTTATAAAGCTTTGTGTTAAACGGCTTTCTTTAAATTCGCGCATTAGGTTTTTTTGGAATTTAACAAGGCAGCATATATATATATATATAGTAGGTGGGCTCACTCATGAAATTTCAACGGAAATTTCGAAATGCGTTTTCGTTACGAAAATATTGATTCAGTAGAGTTGTTAAACTAAGTATCTTGCATCGTTATTTTATAATAAGTCAGTTACCACAGGACGCCAGCTTTCGAAAAAAACTTCATTCCTGCTGCATTCAAGAATCATACTCCGTAAAAAAATGACTACTTATGTAGCACGCATTTTTTCATTGATTTTCGATGAACTT
Source organism: Spirometra erinaceieuropaei (assembly GCA_902702965.1). Taxonomy (NCBI): domain Eukaryota; kingdom Metazoa; phylum Platyhelminthes; class Cestoda; order Diphyllobothriidea; family Diphyllobothriidae; genus Spirometra; species Spirometra erinaceieuropaei. The sequence goes on along the minus strand of CACRXP010000456.1, from coordinate 527,277 downwards.
AAATATTCAGTTATATTTCATGAAAACATACATTAAAATATTCATTCTCTTGATCATTCAGTGGAAAATTACGTAATCTTTCAATTTTACCCTCAAAGGAAGCATATAATTCGGTTTTTAAAAATTCCTTATTGTGAGATTTTTTCGTACCGTGAAATGGCCCTTCATCAAACGTCATGTCTCGGCATTTACCAATGTGACTTGTAAAGTAAACAATTTGGCTCAAATCCACTGCGTAATTTTATGAACCTCATATGCTCTCCTTTTAATACGGTAGACAAATCTATGTTTTTCCGTACGCGGAAATTATACGGCTTGTAGTTTGGAAACCCTGAATGCAAGTGTAACGGTAGAGCGGGTTTAAAATTATTCGGGAATTAGAAAAGTTTCATAAAACCAAATTATACCTTTCCTTTGAGCGTAAAATTGAAAGAAGACGTATTTATCTACGGAATGAGCAGAAGACTAAATAGTTGTATGCATTTTTCCATGAATTATGATTGACTCTTTAAGGGCATTGAAAATCAATGAAAAATACACGCTAATAAAGCAGTCGTTTTAACAGAGTATGGTTTTTGCATGAAGCCGAAAAGAAGTTCGTCCAAAAGCCGGCATCCTGAGGTAACTGAATAATTAGAGAATTATGCTGCATGAAGATTAGTTGTACAACCTTACTTAATCAATCACTTCGATACGGAAACGCATTTCGGAATTTCTGATGAACATGTATGAGTTAGCCCACTTACTGTATATAGTACGCGCTCCTGTGCGGCTATCGATGGGGCTCAAGAGAAAGTCCAAAGGCACAACAAAACAAGTGAGTCCGTAACACGATCAGTGAGTGCTCCTCCAAAATTATTATTATATATGCACGAAGTTTGTTTGCTTTTGGAAGCAAATGGATCGCTGAGAGCCATTCCTGTGTGAGTTGATTGTCTAAGAACAGTCATTATAAAATTCTAACTGGACGCTGAATGACTGCTATTAAGTCGATTCTATTCTTGTCATAAATGGAGGGGTCCTGCTGTTTGTGGTTCCATTCCCAGATGGTCATGACTGACTGAAAGACGACCAGCAAAGTCGAAACAACAACAGGAGCTCAGTGGATCTACTCGCTAGTGGGATCATCGTTCACAGTTTTTTATACGATACCTGTCGGAAGAGCTTGCTGATAATCATAGAAAGGCAGACATTACTAATAAGAGGGGTAATTATGATGCAAATTCTGGCTGAAAGCAGTCGGCAGCTGACCGGATACGGGACCAATTTGGCAATAGAATGCCACTCGAGCAAAACCGCCTGAACAGTAGGCATGCGGTGTAAACGTAGGATTTTACAATGACCGCTTTTAGGTAGTTAACTCATCTTTTGTCATTTTCACTTATCCACTCAGCTGCCAATAGAGCATAAGGGATTTTTAGGGCTTACAATGCGATGCCACTCACAATTACTTAAACTAGACAATTATTCCCCGACTATTTGGCAGAGTGCACATAGTCATACACTTACCATAACGCTGTAAGTGATTTCATTGAGCCAGGGAATGTACATGAATGTCTGAAACCACCGACCGATCACACCGGAAACGAAAAAGCCCAAAACGAAGGAGACGGGCAGCTGAGTGCTGATGTCCTCACAGTAGGTGACGATAATGTTGAAAGTCCTGAAACACACGTAAAACCCCTGATGGGCTGGTGAGTCCAATTCATTCTAATGCATGTGGTCTTGTCCAACTTTTCACTCATAGGTATGATAAAAATATATTCTTAGAGAACAACTCCCCTCTATTGCCGGCTAACTCCTACTCTTCCTAATCGGAACCTGACTTGAATGTCATAGTGACCAGAGTCTGTTCATAGATTTGCCCATCGCGACAATATTGCTACTCTAGACGAGATTTTTTCCAGAAAGACGCTTTCCTGCTGACAAGCAATCGGATAATTTTCTAGGTTCGTGACAGTATATTAGAACTCTAGTATTTGAGCCAAAAACATGGGAAGTTAAATTGTTTTTTTCTATCATCCTCATTCCCAGATAAGTGACCACTTTTAATGGTTGAGTCAAATGTTACATTTTAATTCAATTCCCTGGCTACCGTCTTCAGTAGTCATGAGTTTTACACTAAGGGTGACAGTTTCGGAAGCTACAAGTGAAGCCAAATAAATGAGTCATTTGAACGGTTTCCGCTTTTGAAGCCTTAACATCAACGCAGTTCCTAATCAGAAGCTGATTTGTTTCCAAATATACGCTTGGAAGGGAGGCTAAAGTATCCCTCCTACGTTCAAAATGACCTCGTTGTGTTAACGAATCAAAGCTGCTTTGGATTCCTGTGTCAGGCTAGGCACAATTACCTACGTTGTGTTTGCTCAAAATAGCCAACCTTTGACTATTTTCACACAAGGCGAAACAGAGGCTAAATAGAATGTCACGTGAGTTAAGGCTTTTCTGACTTACACATCAGCGCGCATTATTAGCGGTTGCAGGATAGAACGCGTCTACGATCAGCAACCCTCGGTCCCACAAGGGTTTAAGCCCATGAACTGAAATCGCAGTAATGCGCTTCAAGTTTCGGACTGACAGCTTGTCCTCAAGCAAGCTTTTCAACGAACAAAAATTATGCAACATTTTCAAGATCAAACAGGAGAGCTTATGAACGACGCACATCAATGTAAAAAAATCGAGGACACGGTGACCAGACTTACTCTTTTTGTTCAGAATTCAGGGCAAACCGATAGAGTACGTTTATCAGGTAGTAGAGGGTTAGGTATACTATAAGATCCAACCACACAAGCTTGTAGAGGCTTCCTTTCCATCTAAAAGCAACAAGAAAATAGAATAACGAAGTGTCTACTATGCGCACGATTAAATTCAACAAATTTATCCGAAAAGGTTTTCTCAGATAGAGGATCAGTACGGAATTCCTTTCAACTTTAAACCTCAACCGTCTGTGCTCAAGTTGATATGCCTTAGGGTAAGAGGTTATTACAGTCGGAAAGTCCTCAGATATGGATCTTTTTCTAGCCGTGAGTTTCTGGCATGAACAAAGATTTACGCCATGAAGTCAACTTTTATCGCGTGGGACTTATGCTTTCAGTTATAAGAATTCATGAAGCGAGAGGTTGCTAATCGATTGCGCAGCTATTCCAATTGGAATTTTCTTACAGACTTCGAAAGAAAGCTAATAAGATCTTTAAGCAATTCTGGAGTTGTACACGGACAGTTGCGACTGGGTTAAAAGCATAATTGGATGGCGATATGTAGATTCACAAACTCGTATATATTTGGTAAAGTTCAAATTCAAGCAACGCTTTGAAAGCTGGATTTAAATGTTATTTCTGAGTCTCTCGGTAATTTGCCGCTGCAATTCGGTGATAACATCCGCGGCAGATAGCAACAGTCTACGAGATGACAGACGAAGACCAACGTGTCCAAGTTGGTAACGTTCATCAGGAAGAGGTGGAGTCGTTAAAAAGCATAATAAATCTGTCAAAAAATCTCGTTAACGCTTCCAGCAGGTCCGTAGGGCCTGACCCGCTTGCAGTTGCTTTGCAGATAGCTTCCTGCCCAGGGAATTGCACTTAAGACCTCTATTTACTTTGAAACGTTGTCTGACAACAGAAATAATTCACAACTATCGTCATGTTCTTGTGTAAACGATTGAAAAAAGCTACCAGCTGAATTGCTAGAGGAATTCAGGAGCAGAAAGATAAAAGAAATGAAAATATTCCGTTTTTTGCAAGTTCTTATGGCTACTGTTCACCATGATAGCTTGCCTTTTCCTCGGGTCCGAAGGGCGGATTGGGGGAAAACACAAAAAATTTAAGCGTTAGAGGATCAACCCACCGAGCAAGGAGCTTCAGAAGAATGAAGAAGCCACTGCCATCGGAGATGTCGTCCACGTAGGAGACTGACATTCGACGGAGCTTACGGCGCGAGTGTGGGATATGAGTATCTGCAAAAGTCCTTCACCTGGCGGGGTCGCCTCCACGATCGTTGGTGCATTGGCTGCTCGAATCAGAGACGTGCGTTTGGTTGCACGTAAGCACCACGACATGCGCACGGTGGTTGGTGACCTTCAGTTTGATTTCACACGCTGGCATGCATTTCCTTCCTCGCTGGGTCGCACGGATATGCTCCTCCAAAGGAGCCCAGGATTTTTACCCTCGTTCATTTATCTTTCGTTTAAATGACTCATTGCTTTCGATACATGTGTGCTTCCAACGCTTATGCCGATCCACTGAAAATCACACTGGATTCAGACTGCCTCTGATACGCTGGGCACCTAGCAACCGTGATCGCCCTAGGTGTCAGTCACAGCGTCATTGTTATTGCTGGTGTGTATTCTCACACTAAAAAAATCTAGACCTCTTCAAATTTAGACTTAAGCCGTGGAAATGATGCACACAGGAGTCATGTCTGTGCTCTATCCGTTGGCAAATGTCTGCTTTCATAGGTTAAGCCATGAAAAAGGCTAACAGCGGTTCGTAAAAGGTATACTTGGTAGAGTTTTTGCATATTCAAGCACCATCATGTGTGCTGCCTTACTAACTCTGCTTTTTGGACTATACAGAGTAGGCCACACGAATAAAATGCTTTTGGAGAATAAGATAACACCGGCCTGCTGACCGAATGTAAACAGGCGGTTTGTTGAATGAAATGCGAGAAATAGGGCTTGATAAATGGGTCGGCAAACCTGTTTCGTCGGATCGCTATCCGCCAGATTTGCAATTATGGGCATTGTGAGACTACCTATTTTTAAGTAATAAAACGGGCTTGCGTTTTTGTAAGTAGACCTGTCGCTTAGATGATTTCTGGCGAACTCATAAAGCACCATATCCTAGTCGGAGTTATATCAAAACTATGCGCGGGGCTGTGCTGCACCGAGAGCCTGCACGTGGATTAGGTTATGGAAACGTGGGCTTGTTTGTACGTATTTCTCTCTTTTTCCACAAGCACGGACTTCCAGTTATAAAATTGAATCCAGCTAATTTGAACTGAGCATGGTTCATCTTACGGACTAGGTCAAATAACCCTTCCACCCCATAAAACATGCAACCTGTCTCGTAAGTCAGTAAAGTTTGCACTTTGAAGTAATGTGTGTCTAGGATCTTGCACTAAATAAAGCGTCATCAATGCTTCTAGGAAAATGAAATTATGCAGCGCAGCCTCCAGTCATTTTATGATTGAGGTTCCACAATTTTCGCCGAGTTTTTGTAGTTTCAAGTTTCCCGATCTTAGCATGATGAACAGTATGCTGAGTTGCACAAAAAAAGAGGGCACATCAGTCTCCAATTTGTTTTCTACTTCCCTAGCCTCAGGCACCAGGGATGTGTCCACTCTGAAAACTTGACAAGTGGTGCTAACTCAACGCTACCGAATAATGTGGTTTCAGTTCATTTTATCTGAGCTTTTCTGTATGTATATGTAATATGTATTTTCTGTATTGACATGAAGGTGGGTCGCGGTCCCCATAGTTTTACTTTTAAGTCTGGATTCACAAGCACCCCAGTATCTGGAAAAGGAATATAAGACAAAGCACATCAGTTAAATACTGCAGGACCAAGAAAATAACAAACTCTGAAGACCTCAAGAATATACCTTTCCTTAGGTTATGTCGATAGGACTCCCAGATTTCTGTGGTACCTGGCTTACTTGCACATTAAATGTGCAGTTCCGGTTTTCAAACAATAGACAAATAGACGGCGTTGCTATGGGCTGGCCTCTAGGTTCTCTCCTAGCCGATGTCTTCATGGGCAAATTGGGAAGATTTCAAGTAAGCGATCAGATCAATGACTTGAACATTACTGCCGCTATGCTGTTGAGATCTATGCAATTCCCAGAGAAGAAACCGGCGTAGCTACCCTCTTAAACACAGTAAGTCAGGCACATTCCTCGATCAAATCCAGGTTAGAGATCGGAACGGCCGGTTCGCTCCCGTTCTTAGATGTCCTTCTAAACAGGGGATCGGAGGGTAGCATCCGAAGGGTCGTCCATTCGGAAGAAAACCTGGTCTGGACAATACACAAACTTCGTTAGTTTCATACCCCCACAACAAAAACTAAATCTAATCCCATGTTTGGCACAAAGAGCTAGAAAAAGTTGCTCAAGAGATAGCATCGAGAAGGAACTTAAAAATCCAGGACTTCTTTTACGAAACCGGATACTCTGAAAATTCTATTACATAGAAAAATTGCCGAACGACCGGTAAAACCCGCCACACCGACTGCCCAAAAGAAAACTCTGATCCTTAAAGTCCCTTCTCAAGGGGACGCTGCGAGTGAACTCCTAAGGAGACGCCTTGATCAAGCTGTTTCGCGAACCCTTCCAGCGGCAAGGGTTCAAGTATCCTTCTCTACTAACCCTATGTTACGCGGAGAAGGTAAGAATAAGTTGCAACCCCTGACCACTTCAATGCGCATCTATTCCTTCACTTGTTCCTGTGGTGCAGGTTATATTGACGCACGAGTCGGCGCTTATTCAAGAGAATACGGGACAACCTCCCCGCATTGCTGAAAAAAAGGCAAAAGTTAGGAGCATAAGAATCGCCATTCTCGCGCATGTTGTTAATTCCGGACATCGTGTAGACCCCACCGAAGCTTTTCGCGTGTTTTATAAGGTCCCATCGAGCTATCCTAAACTACTGGGCCAGCGCCTGTTAACAACAACAGAGGCGGCCGTCACCAGGTTACGAACACCAATCTTGTGCGCACAGAAGAACCACGTTCAGGCTCTGCGCCTACTGTGGTCGAAGGTTGACTAATGCTGCAGCTCTCCCCGCGCCCTTCCGCTCTCACCCGACCCTGACACTGACTGCTATTACCCCCCTCCCTCACATTCCCACACCCGGCATGTGTTTTAAGGCAAACTTTAAACTTTAAAACTCGAGTCATCCGACGGGGCCTCGTAGCTCAGGTGGTTAGAGCGTTGGCTGTACTGAAGCCTGCCCCTTACTGCGTGGGTTCGAATCCCACCGAGGCGCCGAGTTTTTCACAGTTAGGTCAATATGAATTATTCAAAATCTGCCAAAATACCTATGAATTTAATCGATTTCTCTTATCACTGACATTTTTTACTTCTACTCCGTTCCCAAATAATTGTACTGGCCCAATGGGAATTTATCGAGGACAACGTTTGCTCGCCATCTCGCCTTCTGATTACTGCAATGGGAATTTTCGCAACTCTAAAACTGAAAGTTCATGGTTGTCTACTGACCCCTGCCGTAACTGCAAGGATTTCAAATCATTAACGAAACATTTTTGGTGGACTCTGGTGCACATTTCAGGTTTAAAGTCGGTGCTATTAAGCTTGCAGAAACGTTTGAAGGTATGGCCAAGTGTAGAGTATGAAGATGAAAACCAGGTGCACTAGGCAGTTCTGAGGCAATTACCAAACATGCTTTCGGTAATTCATCATCAGATTAGTACAGTTACATGGGAAATTATCAGTCTAATTGTCGAAGGATATACATGAGTCGCGGGAGCAGGGTTAATCGGACTCCACGTTCCCACGCCGCCAGCATGACGGAGTCAGCGTGTTGAGAACGGGGGAGATTGGAGGGGAGGGAGGGGGGGGAAGGAGTTGGGGTGGGAGGGGGGAAGGAGTTGGGGTTCCGGCAAGATTGTAAGCACTGTGAGTGGGTGTGACTGTTCTCAGTGCGTCGGGATGGCGTGCGATCACCGTCTGGATTCGGCCAGGGCAGACATACTGCTTGTGTCGGCGTCTTCTGCCAACAGAGTGCTGGGTTTGCCAGTCGAATGGCCACTGCTTCGGCTGTGGCTAGCATCCGTTTTCGCCTTTAGAGTAGTGTGCCGGTGCCCGGTAGATAACTTTAAAAGCTACTTTAGCGTCGGCTTGGTGGTTCGTATCGATTAGACGTGCGAGAGTTGCACTCGAAATCGATCGGTGTTCATCTCTACCTAGCCAGGCGGGCATGTGTTCGCGTATCCTCTTTTCCAGACGCCTGGTTGTACGGCCAATATATCCCGCTCCACAGGAGCAGGTGAATGAATAAATACACATGGATGTGGCCTGTAACGGCAGCCGGTCTGTGCCCCCCCCCCCAACCGTAGTAGGGAGAATTTGCGAAGAATACGCGCAAATTCGCCGCGGGGAGACACTCGCGAGGGCTGTCCTAAGACGTCGTCTCACTAATTCGCTCGCTGCGTCTCCTAGACAAGGCAGTCTTAGAAATAAGTCTTTCTTCTCTGCAGTTGCAACGGCAGGTTTTGTGGCACGCTCTCTAATATTCCGGAGGATGAATCGCTCTGGATAGCCGTTTTCGCTGAGCGTGTTTTGCAGCTGCTGGAGTTCTGCCTCAACAGTTTCAGTAGAGCAGACGCGTCGCACTCTAGCCGCCAGTCCCTGGACTAGATTTCGTTTTAGATTTAAGGGAACAAAACTGTGAAAATTAATGTATTGTCCCGTCCAGGTTTTCTTTCTGAATATCTTGCGTTGGGTGGATCTATCTTCTTGTCTGTGTAGAATGACATCGAGGAACGCGATCTCGTTATTCGCCTCGGTCTCTGCGCTAAACATCAGAGATGGGTGCGCCTCGTTAAACTTCTGAACTAGGCCATTGATGTCAGTGGTATGACTCGTCAGGCGAAAGATATCGTCCACATATCGACCGTAGAATTTTAGGTCATACATGGTATCTTTGAGCCTCGTTTGCTCGACCTTGCCCATGAAGGCATTTGCGAGAAACGGTCCTAGTGGCGAACCCATTGCCACACCGTCTATTTGTCTGTATAGCTGACAGTTGCAGAGGAATTGGACATTCTGTGTGCATCGCGTAAGCAGTTCTTTCAGCGTATCCACTGTCATGCCTATCGGGTAGTTTGTTTCCCAGATGAAGTCGCCCAGGAAGTTTATTGTCGTGAACAGTGATGATACAGTGTTGATACATCTACCGAGAGCATCGTTTGTCCGTCCACGTTAATGTTCTTGATAGCCTCGATGAACTCAAAGGTATTTTTCAAACTTCGCGGACACACGCAACTTTGAACCGGTTTTAACTTTTCTACCAGCCGTTTTGCTATTGCGTGATAGGGTCAATTTCTCATGTCCAAGATTGGACGTAGTGGTAGCCCGAGTTTGTGAATTTTAGGAAGATCATACAATCTGGGTATCGTCATGCCCACAGGTTTTAGCCCTTCAAAATCCTTGTCAGACAGAAGTCCTTCCTTGTGGAGATCTTTGAGCACATTCAATAACTGCCTCTCGATTGTCTCGGTTCGATCCCTGTCTTTCTCGGATTTTGAAATTTTTTACGGTCCGAGGCTATAAAGAACATTAACGTAGACGGACAAACGATGCTCTCGGTAGATGTATCAACACTGTATTCTGAACGCTTTGCAGCCGCTTTGGACCACCAGCAAAGACAAATTTCTGCTGCTTCTGTAAGAAATGTCAAGTTGATGCCTGGTTGTTTGGAAAATTAGTCAATACATTAATATAAGCGTTTTGTTCCAAATAAAGTCCTTGAGGTCTGTTTGTTGAGCCATATGTCTACGCTTTCAAAACACCCACGCTGAACAGACGCAATCGTTAAACTTAATGATACGGCACCAAGTAAAGCGAAAGCTCACGACAAATAAATATAACAGAATTGGAGCACAGATAATCTGCCAAAATCGCGTATGGCGTCCTAGTATTGTCCGTGTTAGAGTTAGTGAAGCTCGGTATCGAAGTTTTAGAACACTTGCATATCTGAATACGATTCTGGGATTATTCAGTGAATATGCGATCGAAGACCGTCATTTTCTTCTCAGTTTACTGCTATAGCGCTACGCACTTAACGCGTAATTATTACAAGAAAATTTGTGTAAATAATTTTGCACAATCAAATAGATTTGCAGTAGTCAGCATTATTAAGTGCTGATAGCGATTGGAATGGCTGTCTTAACAAGAATCTGTGTTAATCAAAAGGAAAAGGACACGCCAAATCCTCAGAAAATACTCCATTTTCGATGCAACAATCCACGAACAGATGAAAGGCACGCAGGTCGCAGGTTTTCGGACACCCTAGACCGAAATTCTGGGATCGATACGTGGATGATGTCATTGATGGGGATCGTGATCTGACGTTCAAAGGACATCCTTATATCCTCTTCCCGAGTATGCAATGTACGACGGAGAAGTATAAAAATTACCAACTAGCCTTGCTTGATACCCTTATCTTTCGCAAATAGTTTGGCTGCCTAGGAATAAAACTAATAAGAAACATTAAAAATGGAAGGAGGATAAGGAGCTATAACAGCCGCCACCCAATCAGTTAAAAACACTGTTATCTTAGAATGCTGGGCCGGCCTGTTCAGATACATCAGCCGTTTTGCAATGGTATGGAACATCTTAAACTGCGGCAAAGTCATTTGTACCCTCAAAGTTTGAGAGACCCCTTTGTGTTTGTCGAGGCTATCAAGCATATTAACGTAAGGCACAACGGCACGAGTGAGTTCCGTAAAAAAAGATCAGTGATCACCCCTCTACCAATATTTAAACTGACAGACGGAGGATGCTAACATTAGACGTATCATCACTGTTAAGTAACGTGGTAGAAAAAGTAAACTACCTACAGTAGGTGGTCTAACTCATGAAATGCCAACCGAACGTCCAAAATGGGTTTTATTTTCGAAAAGATTAATTACGTAGGGCTGTAAAACTAATCACCCTGCAGTATAATTTTATAATAATTCAGTTATCTTAGGATTTCGGCTTTCGAACGAACTCCCTTCCCGCTGCATGCAAAAACTACATTCCGTAAAAAACAACTACTTAATTAGCATGAATTTTTCTCATGTCTTTTCGATGCCCCTAAAAGTCCAATTATATTTCATGAAGAGCATATATAAAAATATTCATTCTTTCTCTCATGCGGTAGAAAACTACGTCTTCCTCAGATTTTATATTCGAGGGATGGGCATAATTGGGTTATAAAAAAGTTTCTAATCATGGGACTTTTAAATACCATGAAATGACCGTTCACAAATCGGTGTGTCTCTGAATTTAGCAATGTGGCTTGTAAAGTTAACAATATGGATCAAATCCACTGCTAAATTTTATGAACTCTATGTGGTCCCCCTTTGGTTCCGTAGAACAATGTATGGTTTTCCGTACGCGGAAAATAGACGGCTTGTAGGTTGGAATCCAAGTGTAATGGTAGAGCTGGTTCAAAATTATTCGGGAATTGGAAATGTTTTTAAAAACCGAATAGCCTTGGCTTCTACGGTCGGTGCGCGCAGAATATTGCCTACTTGACGGATATTACCACCGATACCGAGGTCACGGTCCAAACGTCTAACAGTGCACACCCCTCGGTGAAGTCTTCTGCGGAGATTGAGGCAGACAACCAAATCGCGTTTCTCAATATCCTTCTTCACAGAAAAGTTGATGAATCTGTTAAGCGTCAGGTATTTAAAAGAAGACCTAAACGGGACAATACGTTAACTTTAGCGGTTTTGCCACCCTAAGTGTTAAAGGCAATTTTATCCAGGCATTAGCAGCTAGAGTGCGGCGTATCTGCTCATCTTGGATTTACTTAAACACGTATAATTGGCATCTTTTGGACGCCATAGATACTTGGGGGCCATCACTAGATCCTTACCGACTTTAAAGTCCAACTCCAGCAGCTGCGGAACATATTCCGCCAAAATGGTTACCCAGAGAGATTCATCCTCAAAAATACTGGGGAACGCAACGAAAGGCCTACCATTGCAACTGTAGAAAAGAAGGATTTGTCAATAAGATTGCCTTGTCAAGGCGGTTTCTGAAGGCGGCCATCACTAACACTTTCTCCGCGACAAATTTACGGGTATGGCTCATGAGCTCTCCCTTCCTGCGCTAAGGAGGTAAAGGCCCGCTACCGTCGCAGGGCACATCGATGTGTATTTACTCATTCAATTGCTCCTATACATTGACCGTGCAACGAGGCGCCTGGAAATGATAGTACCTGGACATATACTGGTCTGACTAGGCAGAGGTGAAAGGACATCCATTTGGAGTTGTATTCTCGCATATCTTGCAATACGAATCACCGAGTCGATTCCAAAGAAGCCTTTTTCGCTTGTCTACCGGGCGCTAGTAAACTTCTCCAGAGGCCTACGCCAACGGATGCGAGCTACAACCGAGACAGTTGCTATATGGCTAGCTATTTCAGTGTTATGATATCAGAAGACAGGCTCTCTGTCTTTCGTAACCAACGCCGACCCCAGATTGTTTTTACACGCCGCTCTAACCCCATAAAGACATTGATGTGTACTCCATGTACCTGAACTACAAATATCCCACCCATTCTACGTCAAATTCTCTTGCCCAATGACGTCGACCTCATTATACGGTTGGTCTATGACAAATGCGAATGTAAAGGCAAGTCGAGGAAAAAAATTATTCAGGACTAGGAAAAGTGTTTTAAAACCAAATTGTACCCTTCCTTCGGGTATAAAATTGAAAAAAACGTACTTTTCTGCTGAATGAGCAAAGGAATGAATATTTTATGCATGTTTTCCATGAAAAGTATTTGAATTTTTAAGAACATCAAAAATCAATTGGAACAATGCATGCTACTTTAGTAATCACTTTTACGGAGTATAGTTTTTGAATGTGACTGAAAAGAAATTTGTTTGAAAGCCGGCATCCTGAGGTAAGTGAATTATTATTGAATTATGCTGCGCGATGAGTAGTTATATAACTCTACTTACTGACTCTTCTTGAAACAAAAACGCTTTCGGAATTTTGCTTGACGCTTCATGAGCTAGCTCACCCACTGTATACTTCTTAAGGTTCTCTCCATTCAAGAAAACTGTCGGAATTATCGGATTTCTGCAGCGAATCGTTAGCGACAATATCTTTTAAGAAAGTTGATTTGAAAAGAAAAGTTTTGGAAACTTCTCCAGTTAAATCGTTTTTTTTCTATTTATTTGTTTAGTTTTATTTTGTATGGTTTCGTCACTGTCACCCGAGGTTCCTTAAATGTGCATGAGTCCAGAACCAGGCATAAACAAGCCGGGTTCCGGGTCGAACTGTGATTCATCGATTACCTATGCCTACCGTGACGCACTATTGCCCCCCACCACGGTTGCCAGTAACCACTGTCGCATGTTTGGCCGTGGACAATTGATGTCCGGCCTCCGAATGCGGAAAGAAGGACCTAGATGAATTCTTTAGGTTCCCTGCAACCGGCGACAAACATGGCGTCAATTTTTTCGGTTTCGGTCGCTTTGATACTTGGGGGCCAAATAAAACGACAAAGGAGGCACTTGAAAGCATGAGTATAAAGTTGGGCGAATTCAGACAATGAAAGTTCAATGCGAGCATTTTGGTACATTAAGTGTGCTGAAGTCCTGAAATTTTTTTCTATCCTAAAAGAAAACCTAAAAATGTTTTAATAGTAACCATCGCGCTAAGATATTTCTAATATATTACCCATACCAGCATGCTACTACTGTAAAAAGCCATTGTTCAAGTGGTGAATTTTCACAATGAATTTCTACGTCCTTATAGAATCAAATATATTAAATAGAAAATGTGTACACAAATATTATTTCTTATACTCATTTAGCAGAAAACTGCCTTATTTACTTTTTCTGCTCGAAGAAAGTTTCATTCGGTTTTTAAAACTTTTCAGTTTCCGAATAATTTTTGTGCCACTTGCCGTTACACTTGTATTCATAATTTTCGTTCTGCATACCGTCAGGGAATATTACGCCTTTCTTTACGTTGCGGGAAAGGTGTTACATTAGATTCATTAAATTGTGCGATGAATGCCGGTGCAATGCTGCGTGAGTGGATCTTTTACGGTTTTAAAGAATCTCATAATCAGAAAGTTTTTAAAACCAGAAAAGACTCTCGTTTCAAGTAAAAAGTTTAGAGAAAACGTACATCTTCTTTATGATCAGTAAATGGTCCGACCCCACGACAGTTCGACCGTCGATTTCGACGATGTCCACCGTGTGCCCCACAGACTGAATTGTGGGAGCAGGGACGGTGACTTACGCAGGGGTTTATAGTGCCAGTAGACTTGCGTAGCATCTGCCTACACTCTTTCTCCTCCTCCCCCGCCTGAGCCCGGTGTCAAGACAGAGTCAAGAAGACCGGAGACGAGGGAGGCCGCAGGTGGATGGTTCGGACGGATCCTCACCTTGGCGTTCCACTACACCCTCTGGTCCACACAACAAATAACCAGGATTTCAACCGACACAAAATAGATTTGGAGGCTGGCACGGCCGAAGCCGCACCTGGGCGTGCCGCCAACGCCTGGCTCGGATCCCACACTGTGATGGGAGTGCCATGAAGGCCACATTAAAAAGGAGCCATTGCAGCCTGACTCTCAGACCGCCTCCGGTCAAGGAGGAGGTCCAAGGTACCCCGTCAGTTGGCAACCTTCCAAGCCACGGCTTTTAGCGCACCGTGATAGCTTCAAGCGCGTCAGATTGTTTATAGTGAGGAAAATGCGCTGAGTCGTCGACCTCACTCTCCCTTCCCATTCCCACACCCCAGCCACTGTCCGAGCCGGTCAGTAGACTGGAGTGGGGAATGGGCGCGGTGGCTGACATGGTCGACTGACCATGCCTGCGCGCGCCACAGCACGACCTGGCCCCCCCATACACACAAACACCAGGATTTCACACAAGGGGGGTCGAACGGCGTGTCTCTCACATGCGTGAGAGGGCCGTGGAAGGTGCTGCTTCAGCCCGTCCCCAGCCCACCAGTCCGCCACTACACAACACACACACACAACGTGACGAACTGCGTGAACCGAGAACGGGCGTCAATCAGCAGCCTTCCTATCCACGACGCTTGACGTGTCGCGATAGTCTCGGTCTCAAGTCACCTGTGCAGCCGAAGCCGCATGGGGACCGAGTCGAGATGTACACTTCCCACTTGCGTGGAAGGTGACAGTTGGGTGCTTGCGATGGGTGAGTTCTGATGTGAGGTGGGGTGATGGTGTTGGGAGGTGGGGAGTGTGTGGATGTGTGGTGTAACCGGCGGTTGTCTACCGCAGGTTGTCATGGATGCGCATGTGACCGAATAGGCCCATGCGGTGCCTGAAAGTGCGAGGACATTGTGGGCAATTGATTCGAGCTTGGCGGGTATAGGTTGGTGCCCCAGGCACTGGTTCGCCAGTCTCTGTGCGATGGATTCGCAAGTGGCCAACCAGGCCGATGCGTGAGGTGAACGTGCGTGGGCAGTGTGGGCACGAGAAGTCGGCGGTGTCGGTGTCAGCTG
>CACRXP010000456.1:480074-496469 GCA_902702965.1 Spirometra erinaceieuropaei | reverse complement strand
AAGAACTGCTAACTGAAATTCTGAAATGTGTTATTGAATCGAAAAGACAACTTAAGTGGACTTGTAATATAAATCATCGTAAAGAATAATACGAAGATTTTTCAGTTAATCTGAGATGCCGGCTTTTGAACGAACTCCTTTGTGACCGACTGAAAAACTATACCGGAAAAATGACTACTTACGTAATAAGAATGTATCATTTATTTTCGATGCATTATAAATTTCGATATGTTTCATTGAAAGCATTCACACAAATATTCATTCTTTTACGCATTTGATAGTAGAGTGCATTTGTAAATTGTATGCTTAAAGGAAGAGTACACTTCGGTTTTCAAAAACGTCTTCCCTTCCCAAGTAATTTCGAGCCCATCCTGCCGTTAAACTAACATTCAGTAATCTCACATTGCAAGCAGAAATTTTTCCCTGTATGCAGAATTATGCATTCCTATGTGCCGCTTGAAAAATTACACTGCAGAAAATACTGCTTATGTAATGTAAATTTTATTATTGATTTTTGATGCCCTCATATCTTCAAATATATTTCATAGAAGACATTCACACTTATAGTCATTTTTTGCGCATTTGCCAGTAATCTACATTTTCAAACTTCATCCTTAAAGGAAGGGTATAATTCGGTTTTAAAAAGCTTCTAATTATGAAATTTTTAGGGCTGCGAAATGTCTGTTTATAAAACATCACGTCGCTACTAATGTCACTCGTAAAGTTTTTAATATGGTTCAGGTTTCACTGTTAAATGAATGAAGCGTATGTTGTATCCTCTCAGTGGCGCATAGGAATGTATGATTTTGCATACAAGGAAAAATTGCTGCTTGTAATGTGAGATTC
This sequence comes from Spirometra erinaceieuropaei, assembly GCA_902702965.1. Lineage (NCBI taxonomy): Eukaryota > Metazoa > Platyhelminthes > Cestoda > Diphyllobothriidea > Diphyllobothriidae > Spirometra > Spirometra erinaceieuropaei. The sequence goes on along the minus strand of CACRXP010000456.1, from coordinate 495,623 downwards.
CTGAATGTTAGTGTCACGGCAGGACGGGCTTCAAATCACTTGAGAAGGGAAGACGTTTTTGAAAACCGAAGTGTACCCTTTTTTAAGCATACAATTTAAAAATGCACTCTACTACCAAATGCGTAAAAAAATGAATATTTGTGTAAATGTTTTCTATGAAACATATCTGAATTTATAAGGCATCAAAAAATCAATGATAATATTCTTACTACGTAAGAAGTCATTTTTCCAGTATAGTTTTTCAGGCCGTCAGAAAGGAGTTCGTTCAAAAGCCGGCATCTGAGAGCAACTGAAATATTTTTCTATTATTCTACACGACGATTGACATTACAACCTCGCTTAAGCTGTTTTTTTCGAAAAGCCAAGATGGCGAACGCACGTTTTCGGTAATTCTTCCTCAGGCCAATACAATTACATGAACGAATGAAAATGTACAAATTCAACAGTGTTTATAGATGCCTCAAGGGCTATTAAGTCACCAACATTCATCATCCCCACGCCGCCCGCATGGGGAGTCAAAAACACTTTAAAAATTCCGGTTAGCATTTCACGAGTTAGCACATTTTCTGTGTATTTCCAATTCATTACAATATATAGAAATGTATAGTTTTCCTCGCACGAAAAGTATAAGCTTGTAGTTCCGAAATCCTGAATGCAAGTATTACGGCAGGTTAGGCCGAAAATTATCCATGGACTAAAAAAGATTTTTAGAACCAAAAGCTACTCCTTCTTCAAGCGAATAATTTGAAGAAAACGTACGTTTCTACCAATTGAGTAAAAAGACGTTTTTGTGCATGTTTTCCATAAATTATATTTGAATTTATAGGGGACTCCCAAATCAATGGTTGATGTCCGTGCTATAAATGTATTCATTTTGTACGAAACCTGGTTTATGAAAACGGTCGATAGGGAAGCTCGTTCGAAAGCCGGCATCCCGATGTGACTGGAGTATGCTGACATTGCGCGACAGGCTAATTAACATAACAAACACCCTAAAGTAATATGTTGCAATTAAAAACGCACTCCAGAATTCCAGTAAACATCCCACGAGATAGCATATTATTAGACCCCAAGGAATGTTTAAGAGACCCAAACAGCAATCCCTGCTCCAAAGATTTGCAGAGCAGGCCGTGTCTTGTATACTGGCGAAAGACCTTGGCAATAGCTTGAGCTTCTGGTTGTCAGTTCCTGTGCCTCCTCCGGCCCGTCTTTGCTGCTCACTATACTTATCCCGTACGCTTTTAAAAATAAATTTTCCGTTCACGCAAATGTGGTTTGTCACGAATGGAGGCGAAATTTGAGATCCAGGTATGTGTAGGTTAAAAAAAAGAAGGGTAATCGAACGATGGAGCATTCTGCTTATTGTTCTGAGCTTTCGGACTCGTGCAGGAGCCCATCGTCGGAGATGGTAGCAACAAAAGGGACAAGCGACACTTATAGAGTTTGCTGGTCAATCGTCTCTCGGGGGTGCTGCAGGTGGCTGCGCAGGGCTCTGTACGCCGGCGCCAGGTCTATAAATCGATTGGATGAGTTCTGATCAGAGGCCCAGGTTTCGACCAATTTACAGCATTTTTGTTTCCGTCGTGGACGACTATTTTGGTGCCTACGAAGTTGAGCTCATGATCCATTTCGTAGGTGCGGGCAGCCACTTGGGATACTTTGCATCCTCTTCGCACAGTCAGCTTATGTCCGTGTACAGGCTATCCGAGCATGCGCTCAGTGTGGCGTGTGTATTTACAAGGACAGTTTTGCACGAGATGCTATATACCACTCCCGAGTGCTCCTCGAGCCTTAACCAGTGCTTCATTTTCATGGGGGCTTTGGTCCTGGTGTGCAATTTAAACACCTAGTTCAACAACAGTGCGCTTTGTTGCTTCTGAAACATCCTCAATATGTGGCAGACTTGCGATGCACCTACCTCGCTCCCTCCTCCTTCCCCATTTGGACCCAGTGCCAAGACATAGCCAAGAAGACCGGAGGTGGGAAAGGGTACAAGCGGCTGGCCTGGCTCACCTTGCCCTTAGGCGTACCACAACATCGCCTAGTCAACAGTAAACACTTGACCAGGGTTTTAGCCAACATTAATGGGTCAATAAGACGATGAGGATTACTGGGCAGCCATGTTCACGGCCTTTATACGCAGTTGGAGATCAAGCGCATCTAGCGACAGAGAACCAGGTGCCATATAACTGACGACACACACCGGATTACGAGAGTCAGGGTTTGCCGAAACGCACACGCACAGAAGGTATTGCCCTTCCGCCTCCATCTCGCATTCATATGGGACCAGGCGGATTGCAGAGAAGACGTTTTAGATGCAAGATGCATCACTGCGGGCTACGTCGACTTACAAAATCTCGCCTTCCAACAGCTCAAGATGTTATTTTGTTAAAAGGAACTGTTTTTGACCAGATAGGGTATAATTTGCTATAACTCTTTGTATCCCTCGAACTGCTGATTTTCACCTGTTACTAACGAATCCCGTGTGAGCTTCCAGATTATTGATACATCATCTGTGTTTCTTTTAATCCTAATACCTTCAGCATAAACAGATAGGCCTTTAAATGTAGTCCACAGATTACCTGTCCTTTCCTGTCCATTTTTAGGCCTGTGTACGCATTTAGATGTGTTTTTCCAGCAGAAAAGGAACTTTTTTGCGTTCCACATATTTCAGGAAGCTCCTACCGTGAGTCTTTCGCCGTTAAATTCGTATTCTGATGAGTTATGTGCAGCGGCCCTTTTTCAGTATCTTTCCTCTTGATCAGTAGCTGGTTTGGAAGACCGTTCGACATTTCTTGTTTGCCCTATGATATCCTGCATGCGCAACCAGGTAGCCTTCTGTTTATATTGAAGTCCCTTCTCTCATGTGAGTTTTAGACTTTTACAAAACGGTGGACGAGAGATGAACTGTCCTGTCATAGCATAGCCCAAAATAAAACTGTGAATGAATGGTTGGAGATGAAGAATTCCCATTCTAATCATATCGAAACGTCATGATCGCCTCGCGTTCATATTCATTTGAAGGCAACTAAAATGGTACAGAGAGTTCTTTAAAGAAACGGCCAGGTGTGAAGTCTAATTCGTTTGGGAAGCCGCACTTCAAACGTCAAGTGAAAAGATGTATGGACGCAAATATCAGATGATGTGGAAAGCTCGCAAACAGGCATGTAGGTAGCAAGAGCGCTTTCAGTAGGTGATCCATCTTATGGAACGCTAATTTTAATTCTGAGGTCAGAAAATGGCATTTATTTGTAGTTTTATATATCCATTATCTTGCAGCTATATGTCAGACATGCAGTCACGAAAGGAGATTAGCTTTTAAATATAGGTCATTCCGGACACAGGGAAAAATAACCCACTCGTTAAAATTGACTACTGTTTCCATGGTTTTGCTTTGCATTCATTCCAAACGCAGTTTACTGAATTCATGCACAGATGTATCAATTCATAAATAAGCCTTTTGATAATTTACGTTTTTGCAACAGAACAGTAGAAGAAATGGCATTTTCCAGTTTTTAGTTGATAAGCATCCAGGCTCATAAGGGCTAAATGTATGGAAATCTCCGTTTGGACTCTACAAGGAGTCCAAAGGGAATAAATACGACGATATTTAAGGAGAAAGGTTCGCAATCTCAACAACACGATGGCTGCTATGTTCGTGAACTGAATGCTACTCATTGTGCTGTTTAAATGTAAAAAAGACTTAAATTGACTGCAAAATGCTCATATTTTAGATTTACAAACAAATAAAGTCGGGGGAAAACGCATTTGCGTACAGTAAAAAATTCATGCATTTGAAGTTTGGCATCCCGATGTCGCTACTATGCGTCTTTCGATAAGGCTTCATGATAACCATTACAATACTTTTTAAGTACCCTTATTTAACCAAGATCAGATTTCGGAATTTCAGTCGACGTTCCCTTTAACATGCACCAACTGTATTATCAGCGAGGTTATTGTTATTCAGTAGCGTACCTCCTAGCGAATCAGGTGCAAAATCGGTTATCTATCTTTTCAAAATAACCATTGTACTTTCAGTCTGATTGTTCTTGCTAAGGCAGAATGTCTGTGAACTTTTGAAAATTGAAGTATGCGCCTGTGCAGAAGTGTTTACTGGTCACATAACAATTTCGAACCTTAGGCGCCACAACAGTAGTTAGGGGGAAAATGTGCACTTTTATTGCAGGTTCCGTCCCGGCGCTCGGCCGGAGAGTGCGTTTTCGCGCAGATGACAGTTTGCCCTTTTTTCGTGTCAATAGGTAGTGGTCTTCTATCTAAGTATGACTGCATGTTGCACGCATGCCTTCTTGAGTGTCAAGTGTTTTTTTTAAAACAAACCCTTCAAGTCGGAGTCGGAAACATATCGCAATTCCTTGCCCTGTTTAAGCAATAGCCTTCTGCGTCATTAAACTCTGCTGAAGTCGTTTACCCTGTTTTTGCTGTGCATGTACGTCTCGGCCACCGTGGGTTTACGCATAGCAGTAAGTTTCCTTTCCTATGAATGGATACCCGCTCTTTCTTAAGATGTTCCCTTTCCTTTTTTTCTCAAGTCAGCGACTTCGAACAAGTCACTAAGCGAGGGCTCCAACGCAGCTCCATGCTTGCAGCCCGCATTTTGCTACCAAGTAATGTCAGGTACGTTTGAATCTGCAGACATTCCGTATGCAACTGTATATTACTGTTTTGTAAACAACTAGCTTTTTGCTACCCCACTGAGATCCCGCCAGTAGATCCCTCGAGCAAGAAGTGTTAGCAGTGTCAGATTTAGGTCACCGGAAGAGGACTTTGGTATGAATATATACAGATGTAACCAACGTAATGCAAAAACCTGAAAGTAATAGAGCTCAATTTTTGGAGATATCTGCGTAACTGGCTGAACTTTATTCCCTAATGAGGCGTTCAACTAAGAACGGCAGGCACATAATATATAGTAAGTGGGCTAACTCATGAATTCTCTGCAGAAATTCCGAAATGGGCTTCCGTTTTGAAAAGATTAACTAAGTAAATTTGTAAATCCACTCGTCGTGCAGCAGCATTTTATAATAATTCATTTACCCCAGGATGCCTGCTTTCGAAAAAACGTCTTTTTGGCTGCATTCAAAAACTATACTCCGTAAGAAATGGCTACGTCATAAGCATGTATTTCTCTCATGGATTTTCGATTCCCTTAGCGATTTAATTATATTTCCTGGAAAACATACATACAACTATCCATACTTTTACTCATTTGGTAGAAAATTACGCCTTCTTTTGATTTTGCACTCGAAGGAGGGTATATTTTGGTTTTGTAAAACTTTTCCAATTCCCGAATATTTTTAACCCAACCTGCCGTTACACTTGCATTCAGGGTTCCCAAACTACAAGCCGCATAATTTTCGCGTACGGAAAACCATATATTTCTCTACGGGAATAAAGGGGGACCGTAGAGGGTTCATAAAATTAGGCAGTGGATTTGAACCACACCGGTAACTTTACAAGCCACACTGGTAAATGCAGAGACGTGACGTTTTATAAAGGACCGTTTTACGGTGTTAAACAGTCTCACAATTAGAAACTTTTAAAACCGAATTAGACCCTTCCTTTGAATGCAAAATTAAAAGAAGACGTTTTATCCTACCAAACGGGCAAAAGAATGGATTTTTTGCTTGTTTTCCGTGAAATATAATCGAATTGTTGAGGGCATTGAAAATCCATAAAAAATGCATGCTACCTAAGTTGCCCTTTTTTGCGGAGTATAGTTTTTAGATGCAACCAAAAATAATTGTTTTCGAAAGCCGGCGTCCTGGGGTAACTGAATTATTATAGAATTATACTGCATGATAATTGGTTTTACAACTCTATTTAATCAATCTTTTCGGAACGGAAACACCTTGTGAAATGTCTGTTGGCATTTCATGATTTAGCTCACCTACTGCATGTTGAACTTGTTTGTGCATTAATTGTGTTCAGGTACGCAGTCATTTCAGAGGTAATACACACCATCAGTGTCCAGAAAACAACCAAAAACGGCCTGGCCTGACAAGCGCACTTGCGAAAAGGATAGGAAGAATAATCTGGTTTAATCGACGAATAATGTCCCACACACACTTTCCGGATAAAATTCTCCCTACAATGCGTGCTTGCAGACGACGGCGTCACCCATTAAGAGAACAGTCGATAGGCCGACATGTGATTTGATTTGGCCATAAGATCAGATAGCAGCGACTAAAATGATTGATTGATTATGACAATAAATAGTTCCGCCTCCGGGCAAGCAGTGATGATGCAGTAAAACAGGAACGCTCATATCATTTTCCAGGGAAATAATTGAGTAGAAAAATGGACCAGAATTAAATGACACGAATAAACAGATAAACAGGACAGTTTACAAATTTCCCTTCGACCCGCTGGTCTTTTTGCTCCTTTCAGTTCGAAGGGTTGCACTGATCGAGAGCCAAATGAGGAACGGTTCCGCGGCGGCCATCTTTTATCCTCAAAACGCATCACTTTTGCCAGTGGCTCTCTCCTTTGTTCTACAAGAGGGAACAAGTAAGTCATAATCACGTGTCTTGAATTTATTGGATGCATAAGCCAGCCGGGCGTTGACCCAAGGTGGTGTACAATAAAAATAGCACTTTCTGTCCAAACAATAATCTGTCATTCAGGGGAGAGTTGGGATATTTTAGAACAGTTCCAACAACATGAAGCGACTTCAGCGTGGATCCCAGCATGGTAAACGAGATCTAATATTCTCAATAGAACTGTGTTTCAATGCCCTTCTCTTATGTTTTACAGCAGGGAACAAGTAGGTCAGAATACCTCCTTGAGACTGTATCACCTGCATGCATTCTATAGAAGTTTGACAACAGAAGTGAAAAATGCAACTGACAACTCCTGACTGTTATCCAGAAGACTTGATCAGTCTTCATGGGGAAAGTAGTTCCGCTAAGATGTAGCAGACGCTCCAGTTCCTCCATTCGCCGGCTCCGTTTTGTGAGGGCAGCCGGGAGTCACTGCAGCTGGACAGGAGGGACCCCAGTTCTAGCCGGCGGGGATGGTCGTGTGTCAACGGCCTGTCAACGATTGTCACGACCATCGACCGACAAAACGGAGTCGGAGAAAAAGGGATAGCTGGAGCGGCTGCTACAAAGAACATATCTAACAACAGGCAGTGACTTTTCTATTCCTTTGATCATTGCAAAGTAGACTTGCTGTACATGTCACACACTCATTTTTTTACAGCCAACATGGTAAACTGACTAGAAACAGTGAAGACGACCCGAGAGCAAGCAGCCAAAGTCAAATGACATGTTTAGGCTAACGGAACACAATCCAGGCGTCAAAGGAGAGATTATTTGGACTTCATTTTGTGGCGCAAGAATCGCTAGACCATGGATCTCTTGACCTTCCGGCAGCTAAATAAATGCGATTTTCAGAAATTCCTAGGGCAAATGCCTCATTAAATCGGACAGACGGGAGTGTCAGTTATTTGTGACGTCTGAACATGTTGATGACTGGTTGGAGAATCAGGCTTACATATACATTTCACAATCACAGATTTATTTGATATACCCTACATTCTCCAAAAAACCTCACGATCTTGACTTCTCCATATGTGAAAATGCGTGTCATCTGTTTGGTACGGGCTATCAGTCGTAGATATGGTTGCACCCTCCTCACGGTCTGTTGGTGCTCGCGCATCCGTGTCTTCCCCTGACAGCCACTTTTTTGACAATCGGTTGCACTGACCGACCTCCCTTTTATGTCTTTCGATGACAGCACCTGCCACCAGAGTTATGCTACAGACCTACTCCAAGCCACATGTCACATCAAATCCCGGCTCCGTTATCACTTTTTTACGCTTTCTTGTGTATGATGCAGGTAAATGAAGAACAAGTATCAAAGTGCTCGCTGAACGGACTTGCGGTCTTCGTCCGTCTATTATGTCTGCGCGTAAACACTAATTTACCGAATGCGAAGTCAACCACCTAGCCTTGGTTTGACCCTCTTCGCTATGCGTCTGTTTATGCAGCTAAGGCGAATAGCACGCAATATAATCTTAAAGCAGATAGTTTTTGATAATTTCGCGGTTCCGTTTAAACTCTGGAATTCTATTCAAACCCGGTAGTGTCCGCAAATCGTGCTATTTTGGGGATCAAGATGCTCTTTAACCAATCTTACTATATGTGGAAGCATTGGAAAAGTGTCGTTGACGAAAAGACCTCTGGCAATGTACCTCGAATAGTAGGCGACACTGAAGAACTTAGAAATGGATTGCAAAAGCTAAACTGGCGTAGCTACGCAAGTGGGAAAAATAAAGGTTTGATCACCAACGTTTATGTGAACATTTTACTAAGCGAAGTAGACATATCAATCTCATGAATCATTCCTGGCGTTCTCAATTGGTCCGGCACGTTGATTGGGCCTATGGCGTTTAGCGTTGATTAAGTACCTTTTCCGAAAGAAGTTATTGTATTCACAACTGCGATCTGGTTAGACTTGTACTACTTCCAGGTCTGACAATGGCAAATGATAAAAGTCTACCCTACCTGCGAATCTAAAGAAATTTCTGAACACTGGGCTTGTCAAACCTGTACTGAACTTTGGAAAAACTTGCGGCTTGGAGCATCAGGGAAATCACTCCTTAACGACAGCGATTCATACTTCTTTCTACGCTTGCGGTACATGTGTTTCCAATGTTTCCAATGGCATTAATGCCTTTTTATTCACAAATGAGATTGGGTTTGAGAAAACACCATTTCGTATTTTGACGGTTTGATTATTAGCGGCATCAGCTACAGCAAGGACTTTTTATACAAGCAAAAATTTATGCAGTGGTTATATATAGAATTTTTGTTTTTAATCGCCGGTCTCCCAAAAGGAGATCAAGCGAGATTCTGAGTTTCACCTCTGACTCGATTTTGCCTGCAAGCATTAAATACAAAAGCAGAAATTATACGACTGCTTTTTTCACCAAACCTTACAAACTACACTTTAACTCTGAGTGTCCATCAAAGCAAGTTTCATATTAAAACCATTGCGCTCTAATTCCCTTCGGAACTTCAAAGAATTGCGGCTTTTGAAAGTATTACCAGGATGGTTAGACTGCGGCAGGTTTTCAAATGTCTCGACCTGTCTCATGAGAGATTTGATCAGTTCTAAATTGCTTGCTTTATTTCACTTACAAATGTCTTTCTGCATAAAATTAGCAGCAAAAACTTGGCTCAGGATTCGCAAGATATGTTTACATTGAAATAAACAGACTGGCCATAATGCAAATTGAAATTCAAAATGGCTGTTGCGATTATTTTTAAGATTTTTAGATGACGGTTTTATTATCAATGATTTCTGCCCATTACTGAAGGTCCCTTCCAGTTCCGAAGATATTTTTATCGTCATAATTTTTATACTGTTGTTGTACTATTAGAAATTTGAGTGTCATCGGTAACTCTTATAAACGAACATTTCCCATCCTTGCAATAAGTAATCAGCACGAAGTTCTTGATGACGAATATTATTAAACCAAGTGTCTAGGCACAGTTTGACTTCTGAATTAAACTTAAATTCTTAAGGTTGGCCTCAACCCACTTAAAACGCCCAAGGAATACCATCAATTCACTCTCACATAGAAAAGACGCTTTAAGAACTCTTGATTATCGACCGTCGCCTACCTCATATCCCCGGCACGCTGCCCACCCGACCTATTTTGTTCAGGTTCGATTCAGATGCATTGTCCATCTAAGCAGCACACACTTTTCTACTGTCTTCGATGATTGCAGTAACAAAACGTTCGGCCTGCTCGCATCCCGTTCGCCAAAAGTTTACCTTGAGAGCAGGCAGAGTTAAATGAGCTGTTATCACAAAACTATACATGGAAAGATGGACATATTAATTGATTACCACTTAATTATGGTCGTGACCACAACAAGCATTCAGTTCATAGGCTGGAATGATGCATCTGTACGCTGATATGACCAATCCTAAAAGGGGATGGTCGACACAGCACGTAAACCGCAGTCGGTCTTAATCGAAATCTGAATGCAAACAACCATGTGTGGCGATCGAGAACGTCACTTTCGTATTAGACTCCGACACACTGACCTCAAACAGTAACTGGAGTTACAAGTGAAATCGGTCTACAGCAGGTGGGCTAACTCATCGAAGTGTCAGGTGAAATTCCGAAATGAGTTTACGTTTCAAAAGTAGTACTTAATTTAGGCTGAGAAACTAATAATCATACAGCATAATTCTATAATAATCTAGTTACCATAGTGTGCCGGCTTCGCGAATGAGCTTATTTTCGGCTGCGTGCAGGAACTATACACTGAAAAAAATGATTAAATACGTAGCATGCAATTTTCTCGTTGATTTTTCATGCCTTTAAAAGTTTAATTATATTTCATGAAAAACGCATAAAAATATTCATTCTTTTATTTTGCCGGTAGAATATTAGGTCCTCGTTCAGTATTATGCTAGAAGGAGGAGTATAATTCAGTTTCAAAAGTTTCTAATTGCAAGTTTCTGTAATACCGTGAATTGGCAGTTCATAAAACGTAATGTATCTGCACTTACCAATGTGGCTTGTAAAGTTAACAATATTACTCAAATCCACTGCTAAATTTTAAGAACCCCATATAACCTCCTCTTGGTTCCGTAGAGGAGTGCGTGGTTTTCCGTACGCGGCTTATGGTTCGGTAATCCAGAATGCAAGAGGATGTGATTTCCCACCAAATGAGTAAGAGAATCAATATTTTTATGCCCGCTTCCTCTGAAATATTATTGAATTCTTAAGGGCATCGAAAATCATTGAGAAAAGTGCATGCTACTTACTTAGTCATTTTTTACAGAGCATAGTTACTGCATGCCCGAAGGCCGGCAGTAGCTGGATTATTATAGAATTCTGCTGCATGGTAATTAGTTCTATAACCCTTCTTAATTAATCTTACTGAAACGAAAACCCATTTTGAAATTTCAGCTGCCATTTCATGAGTTAGCACACCTACAGTAAACTCTTGCTAGCTCAGGGGGCGAACCTTGATACCTGGATAATAGTTTACGGAATGCTCTAATCTCAGGAGATTTTTAAATAACTAACTTGCGATGACTGTGCTGGAATTTGAGAAAGTCTGGGACTCAAACGACAGGACGGAAACCGCTCATACTCCAGATTTATTTTCGTCTCAGTGGTTTTCTTACCTCGACAGGTTTTTTTCTCATAGACTCCGAGTGCAATTGAACGGGTAAGTTTATCCCGAAGGTCACCTCTAATTGATGATTATAAAACGGGGGCTTCATCCAGTAACTGGACATAAAATGTAGTTCAGCAAGGGTTCGGGCTAGTTACAGAGGCTGACTGTGACTGCTAATGCCTTGGTGAAAGCGCAGACCAAACAATAAAAGCATCGTGACTGCGCTGGATTTTAAAAAATGCGGTCACCCAGAGAAAAGCAGAGAAATCACTTTCGATGACGTCTCTGCAGCCTTATATTCGTTCCCCTGGAGCGCGCTCCTCGGCAGGTTTTTTCAGGGTCCTATGCATGACAGGTTCAAGGGCCTGCGTAGAAAGAATCATCATTAGATAGTTTCAGAATTTGGTGATTTGCTCCTTTAGCACATTTTTGTACACTTTAAACCTCGAACTATATGTTAAAACCTGGGTTTTAAGTCGCAAACCTTTAAGTGAGAATATGGTGGAATTTTGGACCTCTCACCTAAAATCAATTTTTCCACATAAGGAATACGCACGTGTAGAGTTTTGTCGCCCTGTTTTTGTGACAGACGGCATTTGGCTTCATGCGCTACACACGCATTGAAATATGGGTGTTTTTAATCAATATGCCTTAGAAGTGATTTACTTGATATTTATGCAGTGTCGGGTCTCTTTATTATTAGCTCTGCCTCTGTCCAGTTTTATCTTTCGACGTTGGTGTCTTCATTCGAATTTCAAACCTATTTTGCATATTCTCATGTGAGGTAGTCATGTGGCTATAAGAACACGCCTCAAATTTCAAGAGGCATTTGAACGTAATAAGTGCATAACAAACGCAGAGATCCTTGAAAAATAAAATACCTTGCCTGGAATCCATTGCATTCTATGTATAGAGTAGGTGGGTTAACACATGAAATGGCAACCGAAATTTCGAAATACATTTTCGTTTCGACAGGATTAATTAAGTAGGGTTGTAAAACTAGTCAGCCTGCAACATAATTCTATAATAGTTAAGTTATCTCAGGATGCCGGTTTTCGAACGAACTTCCTTCCGGCCGCATGCAAAAACCACACTCTGTAAAAACTGACAACTTGAGTAGCATGAATTTTTCTGATTCATTTTCGATGCCCATCAAAGTCCATTTTTACTTCATGAAGAACATGCATAAAAATATTCATTCTTTCGCTCATGCGGTAAAAAACTACGTCTTTTTCCAATCTTGTACGCGAAAGATGGGCACAATTCGGTTTTTAAAACTTTTCCAATTCCAGAGTAATTTTGAACCCGCTCTACCATTACACATGGATTCAAGGTTACCAACCTACAAGCCGTGTATTTTCGGCGTACGAAAAACTACACAATTATCTACGGAAATAAAAAAAAGGCTTATGGAGTTCACAAAATGTAGCAGCGGATTTGCTCCATATTGTTAACTAACAAGCCACATTACTGAAAGTAAAGACATGCGGATTTAAGAACAGCTATTTCACGGTATTTAAAAGTTCACAATTAAAAACCCTTTTAAAACCAAACGATGTCCATCCTTCGAGTATTAAATCAGAAGAAGACGTAATTTTCTGCCGCATGGGCGAAAAAATGAATATTTTTATACATGTTCTGCATTAAGTATAACTGGACTATGATGGGCATCGAAAATCAATCAGAAAAATTCAAGTTACTCAAGTTGTTATTTTTTACAGAATGTGGGTTTTGCATGCGGCCGGCAGGACGTTTGTTCGAAAGCCGGCGTCCTAAGGTAACTAAAATATTATAGAATTATGTTGCAAACAGACGAGTTGTACAACTCTACTTTATTAATCCTATCCAAACGAAAACGCATCTAGGAATTTCGGTTGACATTTCATGAGTTAGCCCACCCGCTGTAGAAATAATTTATTTGATATTTGTAGTCTTGGGTCTCTTTATTATCTGCCCTGCGTCAGTACATTTTTATCTTTCGACGTTAGTATCTTCATTCGAATTTCAAATCGATTTTGCATATTCTCATGTGAGGTAGTCATGTGGCTATAAGGAACCGTCTCAAATTCCAAGAGGCAGTTAAACAGAATAAGTACATACCAAACGCAGAGATCCTTGAAAAATGAAATTCCCCGTCAGGAGTTCACTGCATCTCATGTATAAGTAGCTGCAATTCCAACTACTAATGAATTTTACCACAAGCTCCTTTTGACTTAAGATAAATACCTGGTGTCCATTTTTTCAGGAATTGTAGGGTCATCAGCGTTTTCTGATTATAAAAAATAAGAACAGTGAATGACCAAAATCATAAAATGTTGTCCCAAATTCTGAAATGCCTTTTCAAACAGGATCTATTACTTAAGTGGGTTGTAATATTAACTAGCATGCGGTATAATGAAATTATATTTCTGACTAGCCAGAACGTCAACTAATAAATGCACTTCTTTCCGACCTCCTGTAGAAATCTCACTTGGTTAAACATTACTACTTAATTAGCGTGCATTTTTCACATTGGTCTTCGATGGTCTTACAAATTTAAATATATTTTATAGAAAGCATGTCCAAAAATATGCTTTCGTTTACTCGTTTGGCAGAAAATCACGTTATCTTTACGTCTTATAGTCGAAGAAGGATATATTTTGGTCTTCAAAGGTTTTTAATTGTGCGATTTTTAAGATCGTTTAATGTTCATTCAAGTAGCATTTCACTTGTCAGTTTACCAATTCTCCTCATTAACTTGAAACATACTTCACATTCATTGCAAAATTTATAAACTCTATTTGATATCTTCGTAAAGCTCAAGAAAATATATGGTTCTTCTTACACGGAAAGCATGCATTTTGTATCCTAAACTCGGTAAACGCTGCTGCCACGGCTGATGAGGCTCAAATGTTTCGGGGATTGGGAAACATTTTGAAAAACTAAATATACCTTTTCTTTGAGTACAAAATATAAGAGCGGCACGTGCAATCGTCGCTTGAAAATTGGAGATATTTTGTTAAGTTATTCACAAGAAATACAATGTGCCGCTGAGCGAGTAGCGAATTATATATCGTACTAGGGTTAAAAAATTTCCCCTTAGTCTTAAATTCACTTGCCAGAAAGCATGCCACAAATACTTTTGGAAAAATCAGACACACTGAGACACATGACACATAAGAATACTGAACACTTTTCAGTCGTCTTAAATATGTATACATGCATATATATAAGAAATCTTAAAGGGGGCAGTCTAATAAATACGGTTTTTTGCAGTAGAGCTCAAGAACTATCGTCAAATAGAGCTTTTTTCATTATGAGAGCACAATATCCTTAAACCTACAAAAACAACATTTTCGTTTCTTTGACCGTGTATTCTTCTATCCGCAAGCAACCTGAACCTACCTGTTCTGCAAACTACCACAAGAAATGAACTGTTATATTGGAATTACGTTAGATTAGATAACGTACATTACTAAAGCAATGACGTCCTCTCGAATGAGAAGAGAAAGATTTTTTGGCAATGAACTATTTGACTACAAACTGGGCATTAGTCAGTGGAACATCATTATATGCTGCACCACATGAACCTCTTAATATACATTTTCGTTGGTGTTCCGTGAATTTCTGCATATACGTTGTACATCATATTTTGCTCTTCTGTTTTCTTAAACATAGTCATGGTGAATTGAATGGAGGTAGTTTATTATTCCTCCTACCCAACGTCCGACGGCCTCCCGAAGACCTGATGACTACTCGTGAAATGTGTCTAACTTGCTGACTTCGCCAGAGGAATTATTTTATGTTAAAACTTTTCTATCTCTGGCTGTGACAAATGATCAGCATAATGCGCGTTCCTTTGATGCCGTCACACTGCATTCGAAAAAAGTTTCATTTATTTTGAATTCTAGGCCCTCAGCTTCCTCCAAATGTTCGTTTACTGAAGGAATTTGTGATTCCATCAAATATCGTTCAATCTCATCTGCTTCTTTTCAGCAACGACATCGGCGTAAGTTAAGCAGTGTTTCCACTTTTCCTGTGTAGCAGTAGACAGGTTTCTGTTTCATTACATAAAATATCGATTTAGTTGCCTTAAAATTACCCTCAACGTTACCTTTTTTGGATTGTAAAGTAGCAAATTGTTAGCTTAAGTGTTTTTCGGTGATAAGATATGCGTGTAACATCACGTTTTTCAGTAAATCCAGAAGTATATACGGGTGAAAAGTCTAAATGATAGATATTTGCCATAAATTTGTGTCACCTTATTGTGTCAACTGATTATCGTCGTTGTGTTTTAATTGGATAAAATAAACTTATCAATTAGAGCGCGACCTACAGGGAGAAGACATGATAGGTAAATAAAACACTTACGCACCGGAGACAATTTTGTCTAGACATGACT
>CACRXP010000456.1:461428-471608 GCA_902702965.1 Spirometra erinaceieuropaei | reverse complement strand
GACGGCTGTTTCAGGCCTACTCACACCTCTTCAGTCAGTCATGCTTCCAATCACCCAGAGACCGAATGCGCAATTTGATCAGGCGAATTCAAACCAATGACAAATTAAAACCGGAAAGCTTGGCTTCACTCGATGACTCCCCGACTGTCGGTCGTTTCGGAACAGATCAGATAGTGAATCACACTGGCTGGCCTCACCAAGAAAACAGATTATTTTTTCAAAACAACTGAGCACAGTTTTTTTTGTTATAGGGGCAGCGTTCTGAGTTATCTTACCACGTTGATTTACAATCCTTTAGGCGGTCTGACATGCCAAAGACACATATGCTCTTGTCATCATTGGACATTTTGGAGACCCCTACCTGTCTGTTGCCGGATCACCAATATACAAAACCAGGAATGCGAGCAGTTGAGCCTGCCTCGTAGGAAACAAACCTTCCGAGGTTTAGCTGCACACTTGTGAGATAACAGACAGGCAACCACCCGTACACACCTAGTCGCCAATTAAAACTGCTCACGAGGAACTGTTGCAGGCAACCACCCCAACCCCTACTTCTGCAGTTCCAGAATGGGGGGTGAATCAGGAAAGGTCTTCGCTGTAGAGTAATAAAGTATCTGCCATTTCCGGTGCCTTTTTGCGCCCCGCATTTTGAGGCTATCTTTTGCCTCCCGCCCGACAGTAGGATCTGACAGCTACAGCAACATCATTTTTGCACAGCTTCCTTGCAGTCATGGTATTCGTTCGTGCCGTAGCCAGGCTTCAAAGCAGACAGGCGGGCCCGCAAGTCCGCTTCATTTTTTCAGTGGTCATGTCGTGTCACATGATCACAAACATTATTCACCAATGTGCTGGTTCCTCGACGACTCTACCGCTGTCATTCGGCGTCGAGCGGTCTTGAACGACGAAGGGTAAGTGTTCGGTGTTTGCTCGTTCTGCAGAACGAAAAATTGAGTAGACTGTACTGAAGGGCCAAAGTTAAAAGATTGCACCCAGTGGATGATAGAAAATGCTGGTTTATTACCCCACTTGTTTTGTTCAAAATCTCTGTCCACGTTAAAACTATGAGGAACCTCTTCATTTTGTTTCCCAGTTGCTTGCAAAAGAGGATCAGCAAAGGAGATGGAAAAAATGATCATGCGAGCACTCCTACTAGCAATCTGCATGGATTTGGGTTAGTGTTGTGTTTTTCATATATATATGGTCTGTAAAACAAAGTCAACTCGCAAATCGGGAGTACTAGTAAAATCTGCGCTTTTCCTTCATTGAAAGTGGTAAGCGTGTCTGGCCTGTTATAACATCAAAGGTGAGATCCCGGTCGGCCTTTCAAGCCTACCATAAATCCCTTTTATAAGGGGAGCCCAAAAGTAAATTTCTGTGTAGATGGAAACATTTGCCAGGATAAGTGAAGTTCTAGAGCTATAGAGTGTGGACCCCAGCGCTATTGCTGGTTATTTTTAGCAGATAAAAATTATATCTTACGTATGATTAGGCCAAGTGGCAGCCACAATGTTTACATTCCATCTGTCGGTTTGCAACTTCAAGTCCTACCCAACCAACCTACCCCCAACCTTTAAAATCGTCTTTGTGAGAAGCAGATCTTAAACGCTGTCGCAAAAACGCATTAAGTCATAGATGCGAGCTATTTGTAATCAAATCGATCAACCAATTCGGTGGATATTTAGGGTTTTCTCTAAACTGAAGTACTTGGAAACATGTAAAAAAATCTAAAACTCGACAGTGTGCGAGTCGGCTAACGATTAACCTGGACCTTGCCGACAGTGCTTTGGAGTCGCAGTACTTAATTCTCGAATTTTTGAAATAATTTAAGTCCAGGGATGATGCCGGAACGAGTGCCACCGTGCGCTGTAAACAAATGACTACCCATGCATTTGTATCAGTCCGAACACTAATCAGATAAAATTAGCCAATCTGATTGCAAGACGGAATACTAATTCCCGCAGAACTTCATATAGCCTGTCTGATGTCCAGAGGCCTTACTTTTACACCCCGAACACACCACGAGTAAGATCTAACCCGCTGTCCCTGACCCCATCAATCTGTTATTGTATGCAGGCGAAAGGAAAACAGCCTCAGGTATTGTTAGGTGAGCACCACATAAAAATGATAATTTTCAGTTACGGACTACTCTGACTTCCCTCATTCTATCTTTTAACGGTTCATGATATCCGCATTCTGAAAGCAACTCTATCCAACCGTCTAAGATTAAATTTGCAAACTCTTTACCTCTGCCGTTCGGGAATGCTGATTTCCGAATATTTGTTACAGAGTTGTTTAAAGCTTAAAGATTTGCATTTTATTACTTGTGGTTCTTTTCATCCCCATAGCGGCTGCGTTAGCATGTATGCATGGAAATTTCACCTACGCCACAAATACCATTGTTTTAAATCTTCCCTCACTTTTAGGTCACTGTCAGAAAATGGAACTGTTTTTTCAGCAGAATCGGAACTTTTTCTCATTTTTCACGTTCACAGAAGCTCCTATTGTAAGTGTTTTGTTTAGCATGCGTTTTGTTGAGCTGTATTTTATGCCCTTTAAGTTACTTCTCAACATCATTCCTCTTCTGCGCAAAATGGTTTGAAAAACATTTTGACATGATTCATTTGTCCAGTGATTAGTCGTATGTTTTGTCAGCTAATCCTATGGTGACATGAAAATCACCTGTTTTATGTGCTAGCTCGTTACCTTCAGAATGGTAGTCGATAGATGAGATGTTCCGCCAGCAGATTCCCTGCATAAATTATTGAGTAAATGTATCTGCGTGTAACGCTCCCTCCATCACTTCTTACAAAATTTTCTAATACTTCAAATTCATGTCTCGTACTGCAGTCGATAGACGAAATTTTTCGCCATCACATTGTCCTTTTAAAATTCAAAGTAGACGTGGGGTGTTTGAAACACTCTCTCCCCCTTTCTTCCAAAGTTTTCCGGTATTTCGAACTCTTGTATTTGCACAGAGATTCCGTCCCAACAGCAACCCTGGATTCTCGCAGCCTGACGAGTAGAAGAAAGACGAAGTCTTTTGTGTGGGGGAAATTATAACCCAGGTATAAAATAAACGATACAAGGAGACCTTTTACAGATGACGTTGAGGCTGAGAAGGAGGACCTACACTAGATATTGAGGAGAAAAACACTTACAATATGTGGCATATTTTATGAACCAATTGCTGAAATTCAGAAAAATTATCTCGTTTGGGACGAAATACTAAGGCGGGGCTGTAATATTGATTATTGCGAACCACAGTACCGAGATGTGTCAGTGACATGGAGATATTGACTTTTGAATGAAAATCATTCCAGCCACTAGAGAAAAGCGCATACGTTAACAATTGTCATTCAACTAGACGGAATCTATTCACAGTGTGGGAGTACTCTTATAAATCCAAATATACTTTTGGAAGGTGTACACAATAATCATGTTTCTTACGTCTTCTTCAATTTATCCTCTAAAGGCAGTAACGTTTAACTCTTAAAAAGGGCGTTTAGTGTCTGGGTAAACTTAAACCTAACATTCCATTGGCATGGTTTAGAGTTTTGAAAATGCCACTTGAACAAATCCGTTAAAGAAGAATCATACATTTCAGTGGGCTACTGAAATGACTATTGATTACGTTGTATTTTTCATGAAGAGTATTGATAAACGTAGCAATATTATGCTAGTTAAATAAGGAATCATGATGTAAGAGGCCTTACTATTCCAGGCGTCTAAGACCGAAAGTTCCTTCTCATCGACTAAAAAATCTGGATTACAAAAAGAATTAGTTGGCTCGGTAGTGAGTGATTGTTGCAGGCTTGCCTATTGAATGTCAATTCGTTTAATTTCCAAATCTCCTCTGGTTAGATTCAGGAGGAATATGTTCTCTGTTCGCTTCGTCTAAACATCGGCCATTTACGACAAAAACCTCTGCTGAGAGTCATTTTCGTTTTCTTTGTCACTTATGTATGTGTCCTGAGCTGGCTATAAAACGGCACCATTGCGCGCAAGTTGGTATTTACTCCGCTTCATTAATGTTTCGTTTCTTTTGTCACAGTCAGCGACTTCGAACCAGTCACTGAGTAAGGGCTCCGACACATCACCATGCCTGCAGCCCACATTCTGCTACCAAGTAATGTCAGGTACGTTGGAATCTAAAAGTATTCCAAATGCAGTTGTACGTTACTGTTTCGCATAAAGCATACTTTTGCATATGCAAATTGGCGGGGTAATTTGAGTGTAAATTATACAGAGTGCCTCTCGCAATGATCTGTAAGGGTATGGTTTATGACCGAGGTCACTTGCTCCGGGAGTATTTGAGTTGAACAAAAGAGCTAAAGGCCAAAGAACTTTGTAGTTTTACCAATTTTAACCTTCTATATCGTCACCAAGTAAAAGCGGACACTATTTTTATCAATTAAGGAAAATAGTAAATGAATTTATTGCCCCTTTGCAGACATTGTCAAAAAGGTCGCGTTTTACTCCGTCACGCCGTCACACAACAACCACCGCGAGGTCTTTTTATTGCTTTCTCTGGCACGTACAAATAAATGTCGTCAGTTATTGAAAAGTACAGTAGATGTGCTAACTCATGAAATGTCAACCAAAATTTCGAAATGCGTTCTCGTTTCGAAAAGATAAATTAAATAGTGTTGTAATACTGATCACGATGCAACATAAATCTATAATGACCCAGTTACCTCAGGGTGTCGGCTTTTGAAAGAACTTATTTTCGGCTGCATGCAAGATCTATACTCTGCAAAAAATGACTACCTATGTAGTATGCAATTTTCTCATTGATTTTCGATGCCCTTGAAAATTCAATTATATTTCATGGAAAACATGCATAAAAATATTAATTCTTTTACTTTTTCGATAGAAAATCACGTCTTCTTCCAATTTCGTACTTAAAAGAGTATAATTCGGTTTTAAAAAGGTTTCTTATTGTGAGATTTTTTAATACCGTTAAATGGCCTTTCATGAAACTTCATGTATCTGCATTTACGAATGTGGCTTGTAAAGTTAACAATATTGCTCAAATCCACTGCTTAATTTTATGAACCTCATATGGTCTCCTCTTAACACCGTAGAGAAGTGCATGCAATATTGTAAAAGAATTAATATTTTTATGCATGTTTTCCATGAAATATAATTGAATTTTCAAGGGCATCGAAAATCAATGAGAAAATTGCATACTACATAGGTAGTCATTTTTTGCAGAGTATAGATCTTGCATGCAGCCGAAAATAAGTTCTTTCAAAAGCCGACACCCTGAGGTAACTGGGTCATTATAGATTTATGTTGCATCGTGATTAGTATTACAACACTACTTAATTTATCTTTTCGAAACGAGAACGCATTTCGAAATTTTGGTTGACATTTGATGAGTTAGCACATCTACTATAGAAACGTTTCATCAACAAAAATGACGTGCCGTTAAAACCCATCTTCTTCCAAACAGCTCTGTTTATAGGGTGTTATTTCAGAAAACGACGTTAGCGATTTAGTTATGATCTTTCTTCCGTTTGGAAAACGGTACAATTTGAAAACCTACTACCATCTCAGACAAAACTTCTGGCTAAATAAACATCTAAAATAGGTTAGGGAACCGCTCGAAAGGTAGACTAGTTCGACTGCTCAGTAAGTTCGGCCGACAATCAATAGCGAATTTTGCACGCAGCTGCCAGTAGAATAAATTGTTTTCGTACGTACGAGAATTTCAGGGAAAGTAAAAACTTTTCATCGACAAAAATACCGTGCCGTTAAACCCCATTTTTTCCAAACAGTTTTGATTATAGGACTTTATTTTAGAAAAAAGATATTAGCCATTCGGTAGCAGACGAAGGTGCCGACGACATATGTGCATTCCGTGCGGCACATGTTAGCTTCAATAAAACATTTTGAGATGCAGAGATCAGAACTTCCTAGTGCTCAGTGACCAAATCAAAAATCTTTGACAAAACTATCCTTGCGACAGCCAAAAAACGGACTGTCCATAGGACTTTTAAGGTAAACCTTACTCCTGCTTGTGGAAGGATAAGGATTAGCGATCAGCAAACTGAATTCGGAGGACTCGGCCGAAGTGCCAGGTACTCAATTGTTCACCCCTTTGAATTATGAGAGACCAATGCACTGGGTATGAGCTGTTCATGGCCTGCAGACCACACCTGGTAGTAACTGCATGTTCCCGAACACTTTACATGAGTCTCGCCGAAACTACCTATCTCATTGCTGGACAAAAAGGGGCTGATTAAAAAGTGCCCTAACCAAGAAAAAGAGTACGACGTGGTCACTGTCTGGTTTCCTTGACGTCAACAGTTGTGACAGTCTAATCGCAGGCCGCGCGTCGCAGATCTGATCCCCGATTGGCTGACCATCGAGCATTATCCACATGCTCACATCATGTTGATTGAAACTGGGGATGTCCACGCAAATGAGTATAGTGGCACTTCAATTTTGCCGTGAACGGACATGCCATCTCGGTTTTTCAGTCAGGGCAGATCTGCGGACGCCCTTGCCGTGCGAAAACCCGTTCAATCTAACCAGTTCCACGATATCCGGATGGTTAAGGGAACACTGATACAAACATAGCAGTAGATTCTTAGACAGGCTGCCGCATTTGGGCATGCAAATTCAGTCCTCAAACAGGACGCTGAATAGCATCGGCTTCAATGGTTGCACGGTTTTGCCAATAGAATTTTACGCCTCCGAGTAAACACTGCTTATAAAAAAAGATATTAAAACACACTTTGTTGTATGGCGCAGTCACTGAATGGGGTAAGAGACTAAAATAAGCAACAGCAGTGATAAACGAAAAAATAAAACAAGCCGAAAATATCAATCCTGTCTATCTGTCTCATTTCGCCTCAGTTCGAAGAGTTGCGGTGATCGAGAGCCAAATGAAGGACGGTTCTGCCGCGGCCATCTTCTACCCTCAAAACGCATCACTTTCACCAGTGGCACTCTCCTATGTTTTACAAGAGAAAACAAGTAAGTCACAATCTCTTGTCTTGAATTTATTAGATGCGAAAATCCACCAAGCGTTGACTCAAGGTGGTATGTAACAGAATGAGCAGTTTCAGTCTATGACCGAGTCCAGAGGACTAGTTAATAGTCAGTTAAGACACTTAAGTTAAGACACTTAAGAACGGTTGCAGCAACGGGTAGTGACTTCAGCGGGAATCTCAGCATGGTAAAACGGATTTTGTGCTAAGTAACAGTGAATTTCAACGTGGCTGTATTGACTGAAAATATCAAATAACACGTACACGCGTGCAATATGCGACCTCCTTTCCGACTCAAAGCATTCGTATCTTCAAAAGAAAGGGCTCATGGGACCTCACATTAGTGTTATTTAAAACATGAGCCGTTGCAACAAGAACCTCAAACTCGTGCATTAACGAGTCATTTTGTCAAATGGCAAACATCCAAGTCTGACTTTCTGTGTGATTTCATAGGTCAAGGTCTGAAAGTAGGATAGGCACCCGCGTGTTGGAGTTATTCATCCTTTCAGCATCATTTAGCTTCGTGGCCTTCCAGGAAGAGGAAAATTACAATATCCTAAATCCGCAAGATCGCGCATGTTTTCGAATTTAGGAGTCCCAATTATCTCTGATACTTGTGCACGTATCTTACTAGTCAGAAATTCAGCCCGGCTATTCAGTCGGTGGTCAAATATATGTCGTAAACAAGAGACAGAAAATTTAATTTGGACGGTGGATTCGGACTCCCGTTTCGGATTTTCATATAATTTATTGGGCAACTCGATAATTAAACTGGTAAACACTCCAAAACCCTGACGTGTACATCAAGCCTCGGAACTTTTTATATGCAAACGGTCAAGGCACGGAACTCACCTGTCCATCTTCTAGGTCAACAGGTTAACACTAACAACTTGAAGATTTGTAAGCATGTCCATATCCGTTATGGGACGTCCTCCCATTCTTTAACATACAGTGCGTCACCTATCT
The DNA here is from genome assembly GCA_902702965.1 of Spirometra erinaceieuropaei. NCBI lineage: Eukaryota > Metazoa > Platyhelminthes > Cestoda > Diphyllobothriidea > Diphyllobothriidae > Spirometra > Spirometra erinaceieuropaei. The sequence goes on along the minus strand of CACRXP010000456.1, from coordinate 463,644 downwards.
CATGAAATGTTGGCTGAAATTCTGAAATGCGTTTTCGATTAGGAAGGATTACTTGGTCGTGGTTGTGATACTGATTATCATAAGGCATACAAAGAACATTCAAAGGCATTCAAAGAACAACTCAACGCCGTCTTCCCGGACATTCAATTTACGATGGAGGAGGAGGAAAACAATCAGCTAGCCTTCCTGGATGTCCTCGTCTGCCGCAAAGATTGTGGTGGCCTAAAAACCAAAGTTTTCAGGAAAGCGATAAATACGACGCAAATACTGAACTTCAATAGCAACCACCCGATCAGTCACAAACGCAGTTGCGTAAGGGCGCTATACCGGCGTGTTGAGACGCACTGCAGTGAAATGGAAGACAAGGTTGCTGAATTACAATATCTTCGACGGGTAATGAGAGCCAATGGCTACCCGCGCAACTTTGTCAACCAGTGCATACAAAAAGGACACCAGAGACCAAATCCAACTAGCCCCAAATTTTGGCGGGCTCTTCCGTACGTGAAGAACGTCTCGGAAGCCGTCAGTCGTCTTCTCACTCCACTTGGAGTTGGGGTTGCACACAGGCCGGAAGCAACCATTAGGCGCCAAGTAATGAGGCCAAAAGACCCGCTGCCACGGCAGGAAACGCCTGGAGTCGTTTACCGGATCTGGTGTAGTTGCGGACAAAGCAATGATGTCGGAGAAACTGGGAGATTACTCCGTACGCGACTTGCCGAGCACGCAGCAGCAGTGAGGCGGGAAGACGCTAACTCTCAGGTGGCGGCACACTCGATAAGGCATACTCTTATAACATTTTAGACTTGGCAGGATGTCGGCTTTAAAAGGCACTTCTTTTCAATCTCCTGTAGAAAGCGTGCTCGGTAAAAAAATGACTACTTATGTAGCATGCATTTTTCCCATTGATTCTCAATGGTCTTGGAAATTCAAATATCTTTTATAGAAACCACAAACAAAAATGTGCTTTATTTTAGTCACTCAACAGAGAGTCACGTCTTCTTTATATTTATTACTTAAGGAAGGAGTACAATTAGGTTTTAAAAAAGTTTCTAATTATGAGACTTTTTAAGACCGCGATATGTCCATTCACATAACATCGTACCTGGCCGTTTACCACTGCTCCTCATCAAATGTACAAGATGGTCCGCATCCATTGCAAAATTTTATGGACCCTGTATGATATCGCTTTAATGACATAGAAAAATATGGGAGAGTAGAGTGTAATCACTAAGCGCTAATGCAACGAATTATCAGGCTCCACATTTTTCGGCAATTAGAAAACTTTTTTGAAACCTAATTATACTCTTTCCTTAAGTATAAAATATAATAAAGATGTGATTCTCTATTGAGTGACTAAAATAAAGCACATTTTTGTTTGTGCTTTCTATAAAATATATTTGAATTTTCAAGACCATCGAAAAGCAATGGGAAAATGCATGCTACTTAAGTAGTCATTTTTTACCGAGCACGCTTTCTCCAGGAGATTGAAAAGAAGTGCCTTTTAAAGCCGACATCCTGCCAAGTCTAAAATGTTATAAGAGTATGCCTTATGGTAATCAGTGTCACAACCGCGACCAAGTAATCCTTCCTAATCGAAAACGCATTTCAGAATTTCAGCCAACATTTCAAGAGATAGGTCACGCACTGTATAACAAGCTAACAAGTTTAGCTTAATGGGTTCGCATGTGCCATTTCGACGGATAATATCAAGGAGATGCGATTCCAGATAATATCTCATGAGAGGAGGAAGAAGTTCACTGGATAGGGTGCATTATTCGGGAACATTTCTAGCAGTGAAATCGACTGCTCAACTTATGATGCTGGATTGTTCTTCGCATAGGCGCGTGCGCTGTCTACTCTCCGAGGTCGACAGCAGGTAAGTTGCACACTTACGCAGAAGGTCAGGCCTTCAGCGCTTGCCTTGTGCTCTAGTCTCCCTGGCGACACACAACCTTGGCTTCGTTGAGTGTGAAAATACGCACAACTTGGATGACGTGGGCTGTTACACGTGACCTAGGATGTACCCTCCACACACCCAGTTGGTACTCGTTCAGCATTTCTAGTCTCAACAGGATCTGAGTTCAGCAAGGCAGGAGAGTCGCGTTCGAGTGGTAATCAGATGCACTAGCCTAAATCAATAATTTCACCTACAACTGAAGCCGACTAGGAGCTATGCTTGTTCCCGGGGTCTAGCAACGCCTGTAGAGGCCGCGGTT
>CACRXP010000456.1:450754-461139 GCA_902702965.1 Spirometra erinaceieuropaei | reverse complement strand
ACACTAACTGCTGAGCGCATCGGGGCTTATCGGTTATTAGCCAACACCAAGTCTGGACAGGAGATCAGGCGTGGATATGCAGCGACGGCGCGTCTTGTAGGTGAATACAAATGATTTACGAAAGGGACTGTGCTTTTGGAGCTTGTGGTGTTGTTCTTGTAAGAGGAGAACGAGGATGGTCTAGTTTTATAGCTGGAAACTCATTTTTCGCGTACGAGATTTGCACTGCGCAACGGTTTCAGTCTGTTTAATGCCAGAGACAGTTGCTTCGTCTGGATAGCCAAAAAATTGCCTTATCGTTTTGAAGTCTACTCATCTCCTCCAGCGTTCGTGTCTAGGCGACAGAAATAAGTGTGATTTGTTTGACATTGTTTTTCTTACATCATTAACATTTTCGCACATTGCTATGGAAGAATATAAGGGCACAACTGGCAAACAGAAAATTAATTTAGATTCTGGATGAAAAGGAGGTTTAAGTCACCTACCACTTAGTGTTTAAACAGACGAAGATAAACCGGACGTTCACGATCCTCTTTGAGCTACAATTAGGGAACGCTTAAAGCTCACTGATGAGAACTTCCCGGCATGAGCAAACAGGCTGTCTATTGGCACTGCTCTGCTCTAATCAATCAAAAGGGCTTCACCGCCTTGAGTGAGAGAGACACAGGGCCTCTTTCTTACTCCCCATAAACACCCGTAGTACCCCAAATCTTCTTTCTTGTAGATCAACCAAGTAGCTCTCGAGTGGTCTACGTCTCCGGTCGTATGGAAACGCAAAGCTTCTGGTTGACGCTGAAGTTCCCCTCCATACCTGATTTCACGATGATATTCGTCCCAACGCCAAAGGTCAACTACCCGCCAAGTCCCCCAGTTTGGATTAATTGGGGAAATCTGACAATCACGGAGACAACGGCTGCAGCTTCGGGCTCAGGAACAACCACCACACTTTATGCTCTGCTCTGTTTCTTGGCAGTCAAGACGTTATTCTTTTGAAAAACTGGATGATCTCTCCTGTCAGAGTCTCACTGATCTCCCTCCCCACACCTCCCCCCCAGTAGTGGATTTGCCAGAAGTGCAGTGCAACTTTCAGTTTCATAGTGATCAAGGGGGTGCGCGATTCAGGTTATACTGTTTTCTGTAGCCTAATCATAACATTATCGAAATTTTGTTTTTCCCTCTACTGATCTTTAACAAACAAATGTCGCCTTGACTACCGAAACAAAAATGCTAACTGCTCAGCCAAATCTAATGTTTATGGTTTTCACTGACTTAGCCCCACCCCCCTCCTCCCCCATTTGGTTCGGCACATCTACCGCGTGCGTCGAACACGCGCGTACTCGTTCTGAGAGTGCAGGAGATCGTTCATCGTTTGCACAACTTTCGAGTAGTACGCGGTCGTCACCTTGGAGTTGATTTCAACCCAAATATTCAAACAATTGCATAAAAATTAGGAGAGAATTTATTTCGGCCCAATTGTAGAAAACTCCGCGACCTCGTGTGATCTTAACCCTCGACAACAAAAGGACGGCTTAAGTACAGCCGGCGATCTAGCCGACTGAAATACGAGGTCCCACCAGAAGTCCTGAGTTCAATCACATTCGGGTTACGTTACCCGTCCAGCCTACTTCAACGTATGGCATCCATCAAATGCGACACAGTAAGTTGTTGCGTGTGTTTGAATCCCACCGGGGTCACCGCGATTTTCACAGTTTCGTCAGAATAAATTATTCAGTATCCGCAAAACAACTATTAAATTTCAAAAAAAGAATTGTAGTCAGCCGAGTGAGCTATGTGTCAAAAGTTTGCTTAGTTTTATCGACCGCCCCAAAAAAGAAGGAAGTCGACTTCATACGTGGGGAAGGAGGAATATTTGTATGTGCAGAAAATTCAGGTGGGAGAGGTTATTGGAGGGTCTTTTGAAGGCGACGAGTTGGCCTGGGGATGGGTTTCAGTCTGTCTGGGAAGTGGAAAAATGACAAGTCATTGGGAGCGAAGATGGCGTCCGGAACTTATTCTTCTATCCACGTTGCTGGACGTCAGTTATCGTCGGTATTTATGGTGCATCCGGCCGATTAAGTGAGGCTTAATTAAATGAACCAATAAGTATGAGTCAGTATAGGAGTGAACGGTAAAACATAGCAGGCGAGTAGCCAGTGACGTCCTCGAGGCCAAAGTAGTCATACATGGCCATTGTGAAGAGCCGATGAGATTAACGGTCTCAAAAGGTCGATTTACGCATGTTTTCAGTGTGTAACCGTCAACTCAACAGGGGTCTTAGAAAGCCCCTCCATAGTCGGGAATACTGTGGCCCCATCATTACACTTCGTATGCACCCAAAAGTACACAGGGAAAGCTGGAGAGACTCGCTTGTTGACTGATCCTTCAGCATTTGCGCCGTATGGCGGCTTAAAATCGGCGAGACAGGTCTTTTAACTTTTAACTATTATCCATGCTTCGGGAGGGCCAGTAAATCGGTGCATACCCGTGCCTACTTGAAGAATTACTGGAACTGCTGCATCAGAGAATAACAGGTGGTGAGACACTGACGAAATTCAGTTTGATGAGGGGCTTAGGACCTATCTGAAAAGTCAGGTGTACTAATTTTTCAACTTATTTATCTATTATTAGTCAGGCACATGTATTGGATTTAAGTCTGTTTAAGTCTGGGGGGGGGGGGTGTAAACTGTATTCTTAAACTGAGTTCTAACTCCCCTGGACTAAAGTGATTGTTGCTTTCCTATTTGGAAGTAGAACGATATTTCTGCACCCAATAAATCTACCATGTTAAAGCGGGTTCTTTCGCTTTTGACATATCCCCTCTCCATACATACCCGCTTTAACATGGTAGATTTATTGCGTGCAGAAATATCGTTCTACTTCCAAATAGGAAAGCAACAATCACTTTGGTCCAGGGGAGTTAGAACTCAGTTTAAGAATAAAGTTTACACCCCCCAGTAGTGAAAACTTCCAAACAGCCTGACCGTTATCCATTCCGGTATTGTGTGTCATTGTAACTGGTTGAGTATGGAATTCATTGGTGACCATGTGAAATAATTTCTTTCCGGCTGAGGTACCCGACCGCGAGCAGTGAATCGATTTTCTGTCCATGTTTGGAATGTTGAAATCTCCAAGCATTATTACTTGTTTGCAATGGCATTTTTGCTTGACCTCCGCGGTTAGTGCATCGTTTGTGCCCAGTCGCCGTCCCGACGTCTGCATACCAGGGCAATACCTAGGTTCGGCTGGTTCAGCACTCGATTTATAACTAAGAATTCGGCAACCTTTGTTCATTTTTAAGAAGACCAACCCGTGACGTAGTTAATCCCACCTCGCATAAACATCGCGATTGGCTATCCCTACGTACATTTTGATTCGTATGAATAGGCGGAAATTCATTCAGCTTAACTTCTGCGACTGTCATCTGCTCATCTAATCATGTCTCGGTCAGAGCTGTAAAGTCATGTTGCAAATACGCCACAGTCAATTCGATTTTATTCATTCTGTTGTGTAGACGCTGCACATTAGTGCACACAATTGTCATATTTTTTGTTTATCTGACCTCTGGAAATTGGTCGTGAGTCCTTTCTCCTGACAACTACCCCTCTATGCTTTGTATGGCGTATTCAATCAATTTTCGGATTTTAAATGTAGGAGTGTTCGGTGGAACTGATGACCGGTGCGGTTGCCGTCAATTCCCTCGGAGGAAGCCATAGAAACAGGGGATCCGTTTTTAAGAGTTCGCCGTATAAGTCATTCCTATTTGTTTCTCCATCACTTTTCCGAATTTTCAGTATTATAAAAAAACAAATGAACGAACTATACGTTAAAGTGCTCCTTATGGTACTCTCAATGCAAGTAAAAGCAAATTTGCAATTAAATTTTAGAACGAGTAGACACACTATGTACCATATTCGATTCATACTTAGGAAAAACGGCTAGCGGGCAGAGTAAAAACTCCCTTTGTCGAAAAAAGAAAATGACTATGAATCGATTGTCTTCTAGGGAGAAAAACTGTCCCTCCTGAGAAGAACATCGTCAAGTCAGAATTCCTAAACTAATTAAGACCATTTGCGTCAAAGTGGAGAGACAGGAGAAACGTGGGTGCGAACGGTCACAGTCGGTCACAGTCCAGCCGAGGAGGGGGGGGGGGGATAAAGGCTTAGGCGGACATCAAGGCGTAGGAGGGCGATGCGACCCTGAGAACCCCTTAGTAAACTACAAGTGTTCTTTCTATTTGATGAATGGGAGAGTAATTTGGACGAAAAAACGCTCCATGATGGTTGTTTCATAACCTAGACTTTGGAGACAAGACTAGATCTCCGGCCGCTGCCTGCTACCGAAGACGAGTTTCAACGGTTGTGGTTACTTTTCCAACGCGTTGTCTCTAATGTTTGACACAAAATTGAAGATCTTTTAGGTTTCAACTTTTCTCCAAGGTTTTTGATTGTCAGTCATTAAATTTTGGAATGATATAAGGTAGCATTTCATCGTCACTACCGGAGTTTCACTAGGAGCCACATAAGCACCCTCGACAACTAGATAAGTGATGTTCCAGTACATACATCTGTGTTTCCATTCTGTCTTCTTTTCGACGATAGGTTAAATCACGGACTTGGGTACAATATTTTTTTAATATGTTTACATTGCTCTCAAAATTCGCTTCGGACCTTTCAATCAGAACCATTGCCGGCTTACAGGCCATGATCCTTTATGGTTTCGTAGATTACAAAAGGGATTATTTTTGCTATTTAAGCTCTTATATAATCACACATTTAACCCACTCACCTCATATCATATCCATCTACGACGTAACAGTTACCGTGAGGTCTTTTTATTTCTTCCTGTGGCACCTACTGTTAAATATCGTCGGTTCTTTTCTGCAAATGGAATTGCTATTTGGAATAAAGTACCCAGGAATGTGAAAACTCTGCAAAATTATCCTTTATTTAATAAAACTATAACTCGATTTTTGCATTCAGAAAAGCTCCCACAAATTTTGGGTGCTGAATCCACTGATCGACTCTACCGTAGCGATGGCGTTTATGGTCTCTGACTACTATGGCCGGTCAAACCAGGGACAATTTATTTGGCCAACAGCGACAGCTGTTCTTCAACGCTTCTGTTTGGACTAGCCCGAACTTCATGAAAGCAATTGACGACTGATAATATCCGATATCGTGTAACCCCTCCCTTCTTGACGTTTGAAAGTTTTTCGTCAGCAGTTTTTTTTTCTCCTGAACCCTCCAAACCATATAAACTACCATCAACTTTATTCTTCCTCCTTTTCGACAGGAGTTTTTTCCCTCATTGCCTGATTTGTGTTTAACGCTCCCCTGACAATGTCTGCAAACTGGCATTCAATAAAATTATCATTATTATTTCTTCTTACGCGCCGTTTATTCGACTTGCCCCCGGTGTGCCTACTATTGAGTTTGTGACGTCCGGATCCGTCGCTAAATTGCGCAATCTGCGGTGAACGCCCTCTCGTCTTTATTTCGCTGACTCACGTGATTGGTAAAATTACCGCCTGATGGATATGCATAGGGTGTGCTGTTTGACTTCTTTCGTGGTTTAGATGAATCAACCCTATCACTGTTTCTAAGAGTCATCGACTATGCTTTTTTTTATTGTAAACGGACTCTGTGGGCCACTGACTTGCCAAACTTGGAGAAATTAAAGGCCTGCTTTCATCAATTTCAGCTTGTTCGCCGTTATTTCGATTGAATCAAATTTTGTCCCAGCGATTTCGTTTGTTTTCCCTTTTTGTTTCGCATGATATGCTGTGCATCGATGTCAAATGATCTCTTGAGATTTTTGTAGTCTGTCTTGTTGATATTTTCCATGTCGTTTTCATCGCACTCCAAGAACATAATTTTGTTATGCTTGATGATTTATGCTATTAATTATGGAAGAAGACCAATGTCTCCTTCTAATACCAAAACTTTGGTGGAGAGTTCTCGGCATCCACGGCATCCCGCCAACTTTTCGTGTTTAGCTTACGTATAGTCGGTTTTATTGGTACACGGCGTTATTCAGGATTGACGATCGGTGGCTCGTTGCGAGCAGTTGAAAGCGAGTCAGATACATCCAGCAAGTTTTTGTCGCGGGAACTAGAATACGGTTTAAAAAAGTAGAAGAGATCGTTATTTCCTGAGTACATATGGGTTTTACTTGTCTGCCGTAGGTGCGACCCTGGTGGAGCGGGTATGAGTACCAGTCGTTGACCGACAGGTTAATGGCGTTTAAATTGATGTGTGGCTGGTCCGCTGAGCAGAAAAAGACTCCTTTCCGAACAACATACGGCAACAAGTGCAGGTTGAAAAAGAAAAAGCCTCCGCAGATAGCTCATCCACTGGTCACTGTTCCTTGTTGATTTCCGTCCACGACGCTGGCGGAAGACCCATTTCGGAAGCACGTTGGATTCATCCTTTGTAGGAATTATAAATGGTGTCAGTTACTTCTTTAAGCTCCCCATAGGGATTTCCTTTAAGCCGCAATAAAGGAGGACGGCATTTCAAATATTGTGATCCGCAAAATCGAATACTAGCTGCTCTCCCAGGTTAATTTTTCAGCTTAAATCGGCTAGGCGTCAATTTGGGCGCAGATGGGTGACAGAGATATCAAAACACAAAAAGAAAGAAAGCTTAACCGTGGTCGACCGGCCTGCAGAAAAACAGTGAAAACTGGAGCAGCAATTCAAACCGCCAACTGCATCGCGTAGTTAGAGCTAAAGGGGCAACTCACGGGTCGTTAACGCCGCAGACACTCTACCCTAACATTCGACCACCCACAAAGCGCCTACGTTATCACCTGGTATTCCGCGCGGAGATCGACCTCGTTGGACATTTTTGGACCTAATGCAATGAGTAGATAAATAGTCCTCCCACTACCCATGTATACAGCACCAACACCACGAACTCATGAAGATGATCGTCATCGGTTAATAAGACTTTGACGTCTCTCCGCGGACGCTGACGCACATCGCCACCTCCATTATCTTTGCTAAGTACCTATGGCGACGTTAACGGCGACGGTGACGTTGACGACCATCCGCCAACTGCCTCTACACGCGAAAACATCACCGGCGCACCATAAATACTACTCTAAGAAGCTCCAGAACCACCGCCACCACCAGCGGACCCTATCTCAGCCTATCATTATTGGGATCGCACCTCCACATCACACATCCGTTTAGTCGATCAATTATGACTATACTGTGGTGAGGTCAGCGGACATGTGCCAGAAGCACCAACACAGAACTGTCGCATCCGACTTATTTGACGCACTGCCTATGTGCATTCAATCATTGCATGGGCCTATCCCACCACATAAATAAATAAATCATTCTCTCTAAAACACTTGAAAGTCCCACCATAGCAAGTAAAAATTGTTTTCAAGTACATTTCACAACAGGTAGACATACTCTGTAAATTGTTTATTTCACGATTGTAGAAAAAACAGTCACATATAAAAACGGTCAGCAAGCGGTGAAAAAAGCTTTTTATGAAATGGCAAAATAAGTATGCATTGGTTGACTTTTAAGAAAGCAAAAACTGCCGTTCATGAAAGAGTAAATGTGTGGGTCGAACAGGACTCGCCTGCATATGGTATTGTATTAGAGATTCGAAACGTGAATCGTCAAGGCAGAACTTCGCAAACCGGGTGAGTTTATCCGCCTCAAAGTAGCAAGATAGAGGGGCCTAGACGCCATCGAACACAGACCGCTTGGAGTCCAGCCGACGACAGGACAGTAAACGCTCGGGCGCTCACAAAAGCATAGGGGGAGAATGCGACACTGAAGTTCTTTTACTGACCGACAAAACTACTAGCAAACTGCCAAAGTAAGCGATTCGCTCCGTGATCGTCAACAGAACATTTGGGGTTGAGATGAGTAAATTGCATAAAGATCGGTGAAAGTCAACGATTGAGAAGTGGTGGTCGAACTCGCGGGATCAAAGTGGAATTCTATTGAGTATTGGTGGTCAGCGAAACTGTGGCGGCTGAGGGCGTGAACGTCGCACTGGACACGTTGCTTCTTTGAGAGAATTTGTTAGGAAGGATATCGCAATCCGTTGGGGACGCGGTGCGTTAGCTGAGGAGTCGAAAAAACAACATTTCTGGTGAAGGATCCTTGGAAGCTAAACTACACGCAAGAGAAGGAAATGTAAACGAGTGCGGGAATTCAGTGGTGGCGTCGTAAATACCCGATGGTCCTTTCTTAGCATTGTAGAGAACTTTGTCTGGGAAGGATGAGGAAAATAGACGTCTAATCGAGTCGGTATTCGGATAAAGGCGTAATGTTCACTTAAAAGTTTGTAGATCCAGAAGAAAGTACACTTGGAAATGGAAAAAGAGAACGCCTTCAGGTGAAGGAGGCGGGAGGAGGTACACTTACAGAAATGCGAAGATTGTATGGGGGACTTTTTCAGTGCCTATATTGCTCCATCTCATTCACACAAAGCATGGGTCGACTCGGATGATGCGCCGACATACAAATCTGGGACAAACCATATGAAGTCGAGCAAATTATTGTACGTAGCCGCACCAGGATATATATCACACGCGAACCCGTCCAACACAGACTACAGAAGGCACGGAATAGTCGACCCACACAAGTGGGAAACGTGAAAGTTAACGCAAAGGGATTCATGACCAAGTTTCTTGTGAAACACTTAAACGTGCGGTTGCAGTTCTGTCAGTTGCTAAGCTCATTCTGAGTACTATTTGATCGACTCGGATAGCGGACTGGAGAACGAGAGAGGGAAGAAAGAGCCATGCAAACTTTGGGACACCATCCTCAGGGCACTTAAACCCATTCCTTCAGTTAATAATCCTGACGCGTCCAAATTTACCACTATGCACTGAAGGCTGCCAAATGACAGTACAACTCGGGCGTCGAAGTCGGCCTCGCGCGGATTTCATGTGAGTGGCCGAATGGAAGACTCTGAACCAAACCCCATGGTTCCTTCCTACTCAAGTACCCACAAGGGCAACTCACGCAAATGAGGTTTGAGGCGTCTAACCCCTTCATACGAAAACCTGGTGGGTTGTGCGGAGCGCAGCTTGTGTGTAACTGACAGGATCTAACAGCCACTGCATAAATACCCGCAACAGATTGCTAGCCGGTTGGGCCAGTGGAATGGTGCCCGTCCGTATATCATTCGGCACATAATATTCACTATGACCTGTCTAACGCACTTTTACCTATCGCGTAAAAGGTCGCGATTTGGAAGGCTGCCAAGTGATGCATCACATCAGTCTTTCCGGTGCAAGGGTCAGGCCTCAATTATTTCATCTTTAGACAACCATTATCGTACGCGCACTCAGCTGCGGCCCGAGTTGTCCCTTTCTGAATGCACGAAAACACATGCTACCAAACGCGGGCCGGTGGTGTGTAGCACGCACAAAGGGGCCGCATACTCTGTAAGACACTGCCTTCGATTCCGCCTTCAGTCTTCTTCATCCTATCTTGAAAGTAAAGACAAATCCAGGGAGAAGGAGATGTGATAGGTGCAGCAGGTGTCTACTATTACTATAAAGTATCTGACTCGAAAGTCATCGTCCCTGCGCCACCTCTGCAATGGGGCAATCAGGAGGTATAATGTGCAAAGACAATCTTACTGTCCATGTTCGGTCTTTTTGTGTAGGGAAACGCATCCTCCCATACTACTTCACTGCTCAAGCCAGGTTTCATGGAATTATTATCAGTTGCGATTTTCCCGTAAAAAACACACATTTCATTAGCCCAGATGACGTACTACCAAAATTTAAGACAGTTGGACAGAAAAACGGTCCTTTAGTCTTCACGGGATCTAATGCCTTCAACGCTAATTGATGTGACATGCCCCGACATTCCGTACGGCATTCTTTGGTGGGGACATTCATTGGCTGAGGAAAACAAAATAACCACTACATAAAAACCGGAATCCTACTTTGTAAGAGGCATAAATTTTATCCTTAACGCAAAACTAGGTTTTAGTCAAATGCACCCGCATTAGGAAAAATCTGGTGGATTTCTTGCGGATCCGAATACTTCGGATACTTTACATGTTTGACATTTACATTAAGAGTGAAAAGTTATGATACTATTCATATAAATGGCTCGTGCATTGTTCTGTTTCGTCTTTGGGTTGTCCGGCCTTATGGGCTGTAAATCCTGTTTCTGATGTTTTTTGTATAGACAGCGCGCTTAAGCGTCTTCTTGTAATATTGGCCATAAATCCGGACTATTTCCAGAGCACTTTTATCTGAAATGAAGACGACAGACCCAATAAATTTCACGGCTCAGTTGTCGTCCCTTAAAGTATTTAACCTTGTGTTCTTTACTCCTTAAACAGTCCTCCCTAGTGCAGTGGGAAGATTTTATCGGCAAATCAAGCAAACTC
>CACRXP010000456.1:334035-369880 GCA_902702965.1 Spirometra erinaceieuropaei | reverse complement strand
CCCATTTCTTCCCAAAATTATCAAGTCGGCCGAGCAGGCGTCCGCGTTTTCCGACGCCATCCGCAACCCAGTTCGGGGACGTGGCGGGGAAGGCAGGCTACTCAGTCTGGAACGGATTTTTTGCCGAACTGCGCGAATTTTCCTTGCTTCCGCTGCAAAAAAATCTGACAGAGTGCGATGCGAATGCCTGTTGCCTGTCCGAATCTGATGCGTACCAGATAGCGGCGGCTAAGTTCGCCTGTCACTGCACCCACACGCGTGTCTGGTTACTTTTGACTTTTCCTGCCAGTCCTGTGTGCATGTGCAGGATGAGATGACGTGGAGGCGAAGCGGGGGGACACGATCGCTGGAACAAGAGCTTTATTAGCCTGACGTTTCGGATTCTCACTCGAATCCATAAGACGTTCGACGGAACAATCTACGAGCAGGCGAAGGGCACGCCAATGGGTTCGCCGATTTCGGGGCTCATAGCCGAGGCGGTTCTACAACGGTTGGAGTCACTGGTTTTCCGACCTTACAGACCGAAATTCTGGGCTCGGTATGTGGATGATACCTTCGTCGCCATCGAACAGGGTCGGGTGCTGGAATTCCAAGAACATCTCAACGCCATCTTCCCCGACGTCCAATTTACGATGGAAGCTCTCGCGTACGTGAAGAATGTCTCAGAAGCCGTGAGCCGCCGTCTCACGCGGCAAGAAACATCTGAAGTCGTTTACCGTGTCTAGTGCAGCTGTGAGCAAAGCAACTATGTCAGAGAAACCGGAAGACAACTGCGGACGCGGATGGCCGAGCACGCAGCAGCGGTGAGGTGGAAAGACGCCAGCTCCCAAGTCGCGGCTCACTCGAGGGGACTTTATCACGCATTCAAGTTTGACGGACCAGAAATTCTTGATAGAGATGACAACCACGTGAACCGCGAACTGCTCGAGTCATGGTTTTCCGGTCCTCAGTCAATCAACAAGCGCAATGACCCCCTGCTCCATATTCAGCACTGGGACTTTGTCTAGGCAACGTAGTTAGCCGCGAGGACAGCGTGCGACGACCACTATTCCTGGTGTCAACATTGGCAAGCCAAGTTGCCCAGGAGTCCACACGGATAACGAAATCCGGGCGTCAGCAACTCGACTGCGTGCGATGAACGTGTGAGCCGATAATTTTGAACGGCACACAAGCGCATAGAAACTGCACGGCAACTGCATGCTTCAACACCCGGCCAGTCGAGCAGTGATGAACTCGGGAGCTGCCAACTGCGATAGGCATGTAGTGGCCCGCAACTACATCCTATAAATACTGCAACACCTGGGCAATTTGCCACCCTTTTCTGACTCTGTCTGTGATGATGGATTCGAGTGAGAATCTGAAACGTCAGGCTAATAAAGCTCTTGTTCCTGCGATCGTGTCTCCATCTACGCGACTAGTTCCTGGAACTTGCCCCATGAGGCGGAGGCGTCGAAATGACAGCACAAGTCATCCCAACGTTCTGCGACACAGTGGCGGTCTTCAGCGTGCGAAACAACTGAAGTATGGGCAGAATGATATTACCCACAAAGACAAGGGAGACTGGAATGGCCATTTCTGGCTTATTAGCCGTCGTCAGCCAGCCATACCCAAGCCCGAAGTGTGGAACACCCGAGCCTCGAACTCGGGTGTAGTATGCCCCGTGGGGGCTTTAATGACATTTCGACCGTCGCAAACGACGCTGACCACCGTCCATCCCACGCAAGATGGGCGCAGGGACAGTTACTTTCAGGCAGAATGATATTACCAGCAAAGACAAGGGAGACCGGAATGACCATTTGTGGTTTATTAGCCGCCGTCAGCCAGTCATACCCAACCCAGCGATGAGCGCCCCTCTACCATTGTATACGCCCGATCGCAACCGACAGGACAACGAGCCCGTGGCTCAGTGGTTAGAGGGGTTTGACTTCTAACTAACAGGTCGCGGGATCGAGCCCCAGGTGTTGTACACTTCGGGGTTGGGTGTGAATGGCTGACGACAACTAATAGGCCAGAAATGGCCATCCCAGTCTCCATTGTCTTTGTCAGTAATACCATTCGGCCTATATCATGCGCCGTTGTGCGGCTGCTGGTTGGGCTCGAAAGAGAGCCCGTATGGCCCAACGGGACGAGCGAGTTCCGTCGAAACGATCGGCGAGGGCCCCTCTACCACGGTTACTTTGGCTTGAATTGGTTTATAGTGATAGTAGACTTACTCTGCATCTACCTCACTCTCTCTCTGCCTCACCCCCTGGACTCGGTATCAAACCCGATTCAGAGGCGCGATCGAGCACACAAGCTTAAAAAGCTAGGCAGCACACACACACACAACTGTTTTCGCACGCCAAACCAGATTTTGATAAGATGTGGTTATGTAGCTCCACCTGATGGACACAATACTGTTGGGTTTAGAGGTTGGGTTTAGGGCAACTACCTCTCAACCACTCAAAGTACAACCGCGCATTCCCAATGGATTTTCTTTTGCATACTAATATTTCACTTCGTATCCTGTGCGTTCCCCAGCCCAACCTGCAAAAACCCCTATAACCACCAGTCCCGTATTACAGGTGACTGGTCTTTGTTTAAATAAATAAATAAATAAATTTTTTTAATGCCAGTTTACAGGCATTGTCAAGGGAAGCGATTAAACATAAATCCGACCAGCAGTGAAAAAAACTCCTGAGCTAATGGGCTGCATAACCACATCTGAGCCAGATTTTTACTAAAACAACAAAGAGGCGACTCCGGTCCTAACTAATTTTGAATGCCATAGAGGCCACGTTAGGGAGGATCCATTGCCTCCGACTCTACGCTCCGGAAGGACTGAGTTATTCCCTCAATTTTCAGTCCTCCAAGATACGGTTTTTTGCGCTCTGCGATAGCGTAAAAGCGCGTCGGACTATTTTTTGTGAACAATATGTGCTGAGTATCGTGCGGCCGCGGCCTCACTCTTTCCTCTGCCGACTCACTCGGCCATCTGATACGGGATTGGGTGCAGTGGCTGGTGTCGTGTGAGCTGTCGTCTTGGAATGCCCCCTCATCCCCCCACGTGTGACCTTTATTGTGGCTGCGCAGCCTGGATAACGCTTGCGGTACCCTAATCTGGCCACTGTCTTGATCCAGGGCAACTCCCGCGTGACACGTTTTAGGCTAGCCCGGTGACTTAAAATCAGGGCGAAAAAAGTAGCCACTGCTCCCACGAGCCTGCCACACGGCATTAGCGTGGTCGACAGCACTGGGAGATGTAACTCAGATTTGCTCTACACAGGGAATTGGTTCGCGCGCTCTATGTGGACGATCGTTAGGCAACGTTGACCATCTGAGTCACAAATGCTGCTGAAGAGAATGGGGGATAAACCCGACTATCCAGAGTAGTTGAGGAAGCGCTGATGGTAATGACGATGCTTACAGAGCGGACACCAGAGTCGTTTTCAACCTATGAGGATTCATTCTTGCGCCGGTCGATCATAAACCTGACCTGTGACGGTAGTTCCGGTCCACAGGCCAGTCTGACACCGAGGAGAGCTTGTGTCTGCATATGCACATATTTGCCTTAGCGTCCCATTTGATCACTGTCCGTGTCTTGGTTCCCAGACCACTGTCGACCGCCCTCCTCCTACCCCAACTCGTCTGTTTCCTTCTCAACTTACCATTCAAAATCACGCCTTTGTGCGTCTGCGTGACCAGGCTCTCGCCTCTCGGCATCAAAATGGCCGTCGTCGATGCAGACGCGTAAGACAAGGGGGTATCTATAAGTAAAGAAGGCTGTTCGAACGCCGGAACAGTCTGTTTATTGTTTTGAGCTTTGGAACTTGTTCATGAGTCCATCGCCAGAGATAGCAGCAGCAACAGAACGAGCGACGCTTATGGGAGGGTGGGGGTGCTAACCAATCATGGATCGATGACGCAAGACTGGAGGTGACTGCACAGGGCTCTGTACGCCGGCGTTAGATCGATTACCTTCGTCGAATATGATTCTCGCGTGCGTGCGTGTGGTGAAAAAGGCAGTTTAGACACGCAAAAACCCCTTCCCGTTCTCTTGATGGGAGGTGTTGAAAGGCAGTGGATGAGGCTACTTACTCGTCGCGTACTCGTTAGGGTTAGTAGTCCTTCCCCATGAAATCGAGCAGTGCAGATGCCGATACAAGCGAAGATACGAGTTCCAGGAACTAGTTGTAAGACGTAGAAGCGATCGCTGAAACAAGGGCTTTATTCGCCTGACGTTTCGGATTCTCACCTGAACCCATCATCGGAGACAGTAATTGAAACGGCTTGTGGCCAGAACGAAAAGTGCTCATTTTGAGTCGTATTCAGGGCGTATGTAGACAAATCAAGCACTGTAACCATTTCTCTGAGCTCCCGAACTCGTGCAGGACGTGAGAGCAACAACAGAGCAGATGACAACTGTGGGAACTATTTGTCAAGCAACGAGATCTGCAGGCGCCAGCTCAATAAATCGATTGACTGAATTCTCATCCGAGGCCCAGGCTTCAATAAATTCTCAGCCTGTTTTGTTTCCGGCGTGGGCGATTATCATGTTGGCGGCGAATCTAGACTCATGACCCATTTCGTAGGCGGGAGCGGCCACCTGTGATAATTCGTCCATGTATGAGCGATCCGTCTGACCTGTGTCGTCACAGGGGCAGTTTTGGCACGAGATTCGATATACTACCCCAGATTGCTACTAGGGCCTTAACCGGCCTTTAATTTTCATGACCTTGCTGCGCATGGTGGCTGTGAACCGGTGTACAATTCCAACGCCTAGTTCCTCGGTCGCATCTCAAACGTTCTCTATGTAAACAGGATGTTTCGTTGCTCGACCAGTCTTCTTCTTTCCTTGTACTTTCGCCCTGAACTCGGGCGCTCAACTCCATTCGGGAAAAAATTAGGGAACATCTGTTTTCAGACACTTTGGTACGACACTGTTGGCACTTGCTCTGCCTCCATATTCGGGGGTAGAGCGTTTGCGGCTGCGTTTGTCTCGACACGCTAGCAGGTGACCAAACCATCTTCACTGTCTCCCTTTACCACTGTCCTCGCATGTGACCACTGACCTGCCCTCCGGATTACTGCTCTGCGGAGCCAGGTCATTTATTCGTATCAGAATTGACCTCTGTCTGTTTGTCTGGCGTCACGGAATAGAGGACGACGCAAGTACGGGGAAGTATGAGTCCCTTCTTATGGCACCACGCTCGTCTATCTGCTTTTTCCTGCGACTTTCTTTTAATTAAAGTCGTAGTGACGCGATGGACTTGTACTGACAACGTCAAGCCCGTCGCAACTTTACTTCTATGTTTGTGGATTTATACGTGGGAGGCATGAACCTCCGCCTGCTCGAGGCCCTTCCTCTGGGACTTTTTTGAAATCCAACAAATTACTCTTATGCCCGCATTCTGCCTCATTTTAGTCTGTGGCCGCTTAATTTGACGAACGTACGTTAACTGCCTCCTTTCCCCGCTTTTTTCCGCGCAGGATGCCCAGTTGCACATTTTCAATGAGTCCGGCCTTGTAGAGGAGGCGATCCTGGCCATTCGGGCCCAAATTCGTGAGGTTGCCGCCCTACCAGCTGATCCGGAGATGCTCGACCCAGCAGCAGCAGCAGCAGATACGGCAGCAGGCGGTCTAAATCTCAAACTTCGCCCCACTCCCCTCACCCTGTCGGAGAGGCGTGTGGGGGGTGGCGGATCCGATGGCGCCGGGAGCGGAGCCTCCGTGGCGGGCATGTCCATCGCGACTGGCAGCGCGGCGCTATCCTACGCCGCTGCCTGCCCCCTTCTACCCTCCGAGGCTTCGCTCCGCAGCGCTTGCGGCGGCTTCAAGTCTTCACAGTTGAGCCTGAGTTCCACCGCTTCCAGCGCATTTAGCGGGCTCACGGGCGCAGTAATCGGCGGCAGCGGCGGCGGCGGCATCGGAGTAGGCGGCGGCGGCGGCTGTGCGGACACCGGGCAGACATCGTCAGCGTTGAATGGTTCTGCCAGTACACTTCACTCCACGCCTGCGACCAACACTTCTGGCCCTGCTTGTGGTCGCTCACCTCCTTTCACTCCGCCGCCTCCTCAACAGAGTTTTTCGGGAGTTACGAGTCCCGGGGTGAGTTGCTTATATGCGGCCTTCGCTCCTACTCTTCTTCCATTTGTGAGCATCCGACTGCGTGAGGGTTCAGTCAAATTCTTCTTCGGTTGCGCATACTTCGAAAGACAGTTTGGCGAGCATACGTCCGCTTTCAATAAATTCTCTTCAGGCTTGTACATTTATATAGCTATTGAAGTAATGAATTAAAAGATACGGGCAAATAGATAATTAAGCTGTAGCTCGAGTTTGGAGAAGGGAGGGGAGGGAAGGGGAGAGTGAAACACCACAATTCCAGTCAGCGCCAGGGAGAAGGTGGGTCCCGGCTAAGGTAATTACATGCGGGTGGCTGGCTTGGTGGCTTTGAACCATGGCAACAGTGGGACCTGTATGAAGTTCTTCTGTGCGCATAGGCTCGGTTCGCGTAGCCTGATTGCAGCCGCCTCTGCCGTAGCTAACAAGCGCTGCCCAAGCAGTTTTGGATAGCTAGATGGGACCTTTTTAATCATTCTGAAAGCCTCTCTGGCGTCTACACGGTGGTCTGTGCCTACCATATGCGCGAGGGTTGAGCTGTTGATGTTCTTTATTTGTCCCTTTCTTACCCATGCTGGGAGGTGTTCTTTTATTCTTTTGGATAAACGCCGGTTCGTGCGACCAATATATTCTGCCCCACAGGAGCAGATGAAGGAGTAAAAACACATAAAGGTGGTCTGAGCTGGTAGTTTGTCCTTGCCCTCTCCGTATTGGATGGGACTAGTGGAGAACAGTACACGGGTGTCAGCTGCTGGAAAGGTCTGTGATACAGCTTGAGTTATGCGTCTTCTTAAAAGTTCACTTGGTGCATCCCCTTGAAATGGGACCCTGATGAAGAGCCTTTTCTTTCCTATCGTCAGTATCGAGGCTTTTATGGTCTTTCGGTCATGTTCTCAGCATACCTTGTCGAGTTTGTTAGTGTCCGTTTTTTCAGGCATTGCCTTTTTCTGCCTCAGAATGGCATGTATTATCATTTAAGCGACGGCACCGGCTTCAGCGCCATTACAAACCTTTAGGACCCATGTCGGCAGTCAGAAACTAAATTCCCGTCGACCGTTGCCCTGTTTCGTCGAGCCGAACGCCTAAGACTGTTGGGCCGAGCTTTCTCACCAGTTGAAATCTGGCCATATCTCTCAATTGTCACAATTCTTCGTCGGCATCTTTTCGTCATGAGTGTTCTCTCCACAACTGAGTGCGGGACTTGATTATGTGACGCGCTCGCGCAACGTCACACCCCCTGTCTATGGTGTTCGAGATCCGAGCAGCAGTTTCCCGTCAGGATTAAGCTTATGTTTTTTTGTAATTACATCAAATAAGCAGGTGCAAGCCGGTTGCCGTTTGTTATCTTTCACCATGCCGCGGTTGCACCGCTGATTATGTCGGTAAAGGCGAATGAAGATGCACGCAATGACCGGCGACGCCTTTTCTCCCCTCGGAAACATGTCCCGTCACAGCTGATGCAGACTTCAAACATTATAATTTTCCCACTGCTAAGCTGCTTTGGAGCCGCATTATGAATAAGCCTGTACAGTCAGTTATCGCCGCAAAGGGTTCTTCACAGTCGCAGCGCAAATGAAACAAACTGCTGTTAGTGGCTAGCAACTTGTAATCAACATTCGAGCCACACTGCTTTCAAAGGCACGAAATAATTTAGCAGTCATTTCTGATTTAAACTGCCGCCGCCGCCATCAACCAGCTGTACCGCATCGCCATGCCTGAAAGATCCGAGATTTTGAACCCGGTTCAACTCATTGTTTCGACTTAACATTCCAAGGGGTGAATCACTGACTCATAATCCGCTACGGCCGCTTGGCTGCGAGAAAAAAAGACGGGTTTGCGTATACAGACTTGCAATCGCTGCATACCACCTTCGGGGTAATCCACCGTCGTAGCGGTTGGCGTGTTTTACTTTGGCGACGTTTGCAACTTCTTCCGGTGTCGCATTCCTCTTCAGTGAGTGCCATTGGCTCAGTGACTTGATTTTTCCTTTTGCTCTAAAAATAGGACTCCACCGGCGCCGGCGGCGATGCACTCAGTCTCTTTGATGCCCACAACGCTGATATGATGAGTCTCAATTCCTCCAACTCGGCTGGTTTTGAAGCCCCGGACAGGACCTCGCGTAAGACCTTACCCCTTTTTCTCAATACTTTTAGACAATTACCCTTTTAATTTGTTTATTTTTTTAATTTTACGTTCAAGATCACTGCGGGCGTGTTTTGGTAAAAGTACGAAATGTCTTCTGAAGTAGGCAGGCAAGCAGGGCGGGATTTAATGGTACCAAGAAATTTCGCGACGGCTCGTCAGCTGCGTCCTGTCGCTTTATAACATAGATAACGAGTGAGAAGAATACAACAGATTTGAATTCGTGCGGAAAATCAATGCAGAAACAGCAAGTTCGTGGTTTTGTGTAAAGCCGGCTAATCGATAAAGTTAGTTAACGCAAACAGCGCATGGGAAGAATAGTGAAAAAGGGGAACATTAACGAGCAAAAAGTGATAGGGGAAGGGGAAAATCATTGGGGAAAATGTTCCTAGCCCTTTGTAAAAGTTACGTTTCCATTGTATGGGTAAAAAAGCCAAAAAATGCAAATAATGTCACTTCCAAGTATTCTTGTGGAAAACGGAACGTCGCGAAGTATTTTGGTACCATTAAATCCTGCCTACTTCAGCTTCGTACCGGGGACAAAATGCTTCGAAATGTCTTCTCTCTGTCGGTGTCTGTCGACGTCGATCAGATAGGCGTACACACCGGATATGTTTGGCCCCCCAGATGCAAATAGGCTCTGATCAGGGCAACCGCTGACTCGTTCACAAAACGATCAAGCCCACACTAACAGTGGCTGACTGACTAGGGCAAAGTTATGACTAAAACAACACTTGTTTTGGTGCCCATCTATGCGTTAAACCCCTCCACAAACACGCAATGTTTACTACTTTTCGCTTGAAAAAAACATTCCAGCCTGCGGACTGACTCGTTTCGACGGCATGTTAGTTTGAATTGGCGTGTCTCTTGCCTCCTCTTCTTATCCATAATGTCGTCAGTCTCATACCTGCTCCGCCCCCGCCTCCTCGTTCGCTGCCTTTCTCTTCTCTCTTCTCTCCTTTCTCCCTGTACTCCCCTCTGGCTTTCCCACTGACTTTATGCCCCAGTTGTCCATTCCCCTCACTTCTTTTCCAACTGCTGGATCCAGCTCGGCAACAAGGACTTCGTCTGGGGCATGAACGGATTATTTGGGTTGCAGGCAGGGCGTCGGACGCAGTGCGCGGATCCGGTACATCAGTTCTTCATTATTAACTCTCTCTCTCCCTTTCCCACTTTTCCTATTTCCCATGCGCTGTGCGCTCGTCACCAGGCCGCTGCGTCATCGCTTAGTCTGCACACCCCGTCCTCCACCCCCGCTCCCTTCCCTCTTCCGGCTTTCCGCCCCTCGCTGACCTTCACTCTCCCAGGCGTCTTGTCATACATAACACTGCATACCCTGCTCGGTTGAATATGGCGGCTGCTGCTGCTGCTGCTGATTTTTGTCTGGAGACTTATGCACGCGGGTTTGCCCGCGCGCGCGAGCGAGCGCTAATGCGTTGACGCGCGTGAAGTGGGCCAGGGAGGGATGACGTGCCAGTTAGTCCGCCCCCTTGGTCGCATGCCATTGCGGGCCTGTCGTTTCCTGCCGATGGAGAGGTCAATCTCCACCGAGGCGGACAAGCGCCCGAGGCTGTAGCGGCGGCTGTCGTCTTGCCGATCGTCATTCTGTCGCTCCCCACCAGCCATCATGTTGTGGTTTAAAGACGGAATCAGGGCCGGTGTGTCACGCAGTCACACCGTAGATTTCGACGTTGTCCACCGAGTGCTCCACAGCGGGGTGCGAGCAAGGACGGTGACTTGCGCATAGAGCAGTTTAAAGTGATAATGGACTTGCGAAGCATCAACCGCACCCTCTCCTCATCCCCTACCCGGGCCCATTTCGGCGCCAGTCTGACATTTCAAACTCGGGTTTCGTACAAATGAAAGTTTTCTCGAGTGCTCTCTCAACCCTAAGAAATGAGGTATTCCGTCGGTTGGCGGGCTTGACTTTGACCTTAAGGTGCCGTGGTAGCTCAATAGGATGCATGGGTTGTGCATGAGTTAACTTATAGTGATAGTAAACTTGCACAGCATCCACCGCACTCTCTCCTCCTCCCCCGATTAGATCCAGTGTCAGGACAGAGCCAATTAGACCGGAGGCGAAAGAGGACGCAAGTGGCTAGCATGGCGTAAACTCGCACCTAGGCGTACTGTCACACCCTCTGGTCCACTAAGTGCGTTGACCAGCATTTTATGCAGCAAAAAATGGGGTGGAGGGCAGCTCAGATTCCAATTGACGTAGCGTCGATTTGCACCTGGACGTACCACCACACCTCGATGTTGGCACTTGTTATTGGTTCGCATTCCCGATAGCGCCCCCCCCCTCGAATTCTGATCCTGGCCCTGTGTCGGTCCAGTGTTTTAGGAATGAGTGATCTCGTCAGATCACAACAATTTCACGTCCTCATCGGTTCAACCGGAGGTGAGATAAGCTGCAGTGAATAACTTGACACAAACACTCCCCCTTTACCCCGCTGTCCTCCCATGGGCATTAGTAGGACATGGAAAAATCCGGACGCGACTTAGTCGCAAAAGCTTGTCCGACGCACTGGCGCTCAAAACTAAGCCCCCAGCACCCTGACTGTCATTCTTCCCCCCTCCCCCCCCCCTGCATCAACTCTTTCGACCCATGTCCCCGATTTTGTAGTATTCTTAAAATGACCTCGGGGTGACAGCACAAGCCCTTCTGGCAGGGTTTTTCTTCGGTTTTGACCGCCACCTCCGCCCTCCATCTGATATTTAATTCGTTTCTCCCGTAAGACCAGCTTCGTACCCTGGTCACACTCCCCCCTATTAACTGTTTCCCTTCCAGCCGAAGTCAACTTCGGTTAGTTTGTCAGTTGGCATGGCTAAGTACATAGGGGCCTAGTGCCTAAACCATTGTTCCTCCTGCAGTTGGGTCCGCCATGAATGCATGTGAGGATGATGATGATGATAATAATAATAATAACTTCAGTTTCTATGCAAACTCTCCCTCGCCTTCATTTTCCGTCGGGATTCCAGGGCCTTCTCCTACCTGCCACTGGACATAAAGTCCCTGGGGAGGCTTTTGCCTAATCAGGGCCAGAATTAAGACCGAAGATGTGGAGATTTTTTATCTCACTCCCCATTTGTATCATGCAGTGACACATGATAGCTTCAAAGCCCTCACCGGACTTGCTTGCGTTAGCAAATTCCGTTGTCTTCTCTTTTCTCGACATCCCAGTTTTTTGCCTACCGTCGCTTCCCCTTTAAAAGTGGCCTAGATGACCTTTACGAAGATTTCGTCTGTCACATGTTCCGGATTTAGTACGTTGGCTGACTAACCTTCGGTGTCTGTTGTTCGTAAGCTGTGCGACTAAGTCGCTTTAAGAACCAGCCATTTGATGACAGCAACTAGGCGAAAAGTGCCTATCCCATTATAGGTCCATCCTTCCTGTTATTTACTACATCTCGCTATGCGACTACCCGCGAAGCTGAAGACCAGTCGTCCGTCCTGCTATGAGACCACATCAGTCAGCGCCGTTCCCCCCAAGGCGACCTAAATACTTCCGGCTGCATTCGCCGTACGCGTACGGCCGCCGATAGAAGCAAAGACGCGAGTTCCAGAAAGCAGTCCGGAAGAAGAAGGATGCGCGATCGCTGGAACAAGAGGTTTGTTGGCCCGAAGTTTCGGATTCTCAGTTGAACCCATCATCGGCGACAGTCACAGGAGTAAGAATCCGAGGCGTAGGGCCAGTAAACCTCTTGTTCCAGCGATTGCATCTTCTTCTGATAGGCTGAGTAGTCGACCTGACCCGTGTTCAAATCCCAATTAGGTCTTAGTCTGGCACCGGCATGTCTCCCGGATGTAGGCAAATAACTTAACGAATTTTGTTCCGGGCATGGGCTTCGACCGAGTGTATACTGAAAGGAATACCGGCAAGGACTCTGATGCTCGAACGCGAGATCTTTGATCATTTGATCGAACGCTCTACCGGTGAGGCACGGACTGGTTGTCCTGTCAGCTGTGATCAGGTAAGTTAACTGTGGTAGATTGTGTTACAGGACATACAATGAGTGAACTATCTCATGAAATGCTAGCCGAAATTCCGAAATGTGTTTACCATTTGAAAGGATTGATTAGGCGGGGTTGCAATATTAACTATTACGCCGCAGTGTCCCATAATATTTCAGAGTTGCCGGGATGTTGGCTTTTGCATGCTGTCCTTTTCGACTTCCCGTAAAGGTTGCACTCTGTGAAAAAATGACTACTTTAATAGTATGCAGTTTTCACATTGATTTTGATGGGTTTATGAATTTAAATATATTTTATAGAAAACATGCACAAAAATGTGCCTCCTTCCACTCATCTGATAGCGAAACACGTCTTCTTCGTATTTTGTACTCAAAGAAAAAGTATCATCCGGTTTCGGACCATGTGATGCCCATTCATGCAGCATCGTGCTCGTCTGTCTATTAATGCTTCTCCCGAAGTATGCAACATAATCCGCAACCATTATAAATTTTAAAAACTTTACATATTATCTGCTTAAAGGCACAGGGGGATATATGATTTTCTCTACGTAGGAAGTATACAACTTCTAGAATGAAATCGCTGAACACTAATGTAGTGACTGATCTAGCTCAAAATTAGTCGGTAATTAGGAAACTTTTTGAAAATCCAAACACCCGATTTCTTCGAGAATAAAATGTAAAGAAGACGTGTTTCGCTATCAGATAAGTGGAAGGAGGCACAATTTTGTGCATGTTTTCTATAACATATATTAAACTTCATAGACTCATCAGAAGTCAATGTGAAACTGCATACTTTTAAAGTAGTCATCTTTACAGAGTGCAACCTTTACGGGAAGTCGAAAAGGAGAGCATGTAGAAGCCAGCGTCCCGCCAAGTCTGAAATGTTATGGGACTGTGCCGCGTAACAATTAATATTGCAACCCCGCCTAATCAATCCTTTCAAATCGTAAACACATTTCAGAATTTTGACTAACATTTCATGAGCGAGGTCACCCACTGCATTCGTCCCGTTAAGCAGAGGGAGACTGTGATGGCCATTTCCTGGCCATTTCTCGTTATTAAGCCCAACGCTCTGCCACTGACTTACGGACCCGTTGCCCCGCCGGTTTCCATCCGAAATATGGTTGCGTAATGCCATCGGTGAACGCAATTAACAGATCTCCAATCGTCCTGTTTTAACGATGTTTCCACTTTTTGATTAACGTAATGTTCCCCTCTCTTAAAGAAGGAGGCACGATCGTTGGAGCAATAGCCTGACGTTTCGGATTCCTGCTCGAATCCATCATCAGAGACAAAAGCAGATACGGGTGGTTCATGCACAAGGGGCCGCAGTATTTATAGGATACAGTCGTCATTCTACCGTATACCTATGAATGTGTGGCCGGATCTCGTCGAATGAGCCGCAGCTTGAGAGTTGGCGTCATTTCTCTGCACCGCTGTAGCGTGCTCGGCCATTCGCGTTCGGAGCTGTCTTCCGGTTCCTTCGACATAGTTGTTTTGTCCGTAACTGCGCCAGATCCGATAAACGACTCCAGACGTTTCTTGCCGTGGCAGCGGGTCTTTCGGTTTCATGATCAGACGTCTGATGGTTGCCTCCGGTCTGTGTGCAACTCTAACCCCAAGTGGTGCGAGAAGGCGGCCTACAGCTACCGAAACGTTTTTGACATACGGAAGCGCTCGCCAAGATTTGGTGTCCGTGCGGTTAGGCCTTTCGTCCCTTTTGCGTATGCACCGGTTGACGAAGTTGCGCGGGTAGCCATTGGCTTTGAATACCAGCAGGAGGTATTCTATTTCGGCAGTCTTGTCTTCCGGCTCACTGCAGTGCGTCTCGACACGCCGATAGAGCGTCCTCACACAACTGCGTTTGTGGCTGATTGGGTGGTTGCTGTTGAAGTTCAGTACTTGCATCGTATGCTGTTAACGTTCCCCCGCCCCTCTCTCTCTCTCCTTTTTCCTTTACGTGATCCACAGTTAACGCCGAGGGTGAAACTGTCGGGCACAACAGGTTGACCGATGAGCAGGCGACCAGTGACGAAAAGGACCGAATGCCCAATCCCCCAGTTCCCCCACGTTCCGCCAAGACCACTGCCTCGAATGAGGATGGCGATGGAGCCACCTCTGAGGACGCCACGGAGGACGGGGATGATGACGAGGAGGAGGATGAGGAAGCAGAGAGGCGCGCAAGATCTCACCTTCAGAGGCGACATACCCTAGGACCAGCAATGGGTAAGACAACCAATCCCTTTCCACCCTTGCATTTTCTTTCGAATAACTTGTTTCCTTTGGAGTTTGTCATTGCGAGGCCTTCGGACTCAAACCCCCCTCCCCCCTCGCCAGTGACCAGGAGGTGGATGGTGGGGAGAGGGGTGAGAACGGTAATTTCAGCGGAACGTTGTGCGTTTCGTTGATTTTTGCCCGGGTAACACGAATATGATGCTGCTGGAAAAAAAACGAAATCAGCCCAGTGGATATAAGGTAGAATTATAGAAAGAAGGATAGGGACATACTTTAAAATACTTGGAAATGGGGTGTACATGAGCTGCCAATATGGACGAAAATGCTTTCAACTTTCTTTTAAGGGAAGAATTATGTTCTTATCCTAGACAGTATGCTTTGTTAGTAGCGATAGCGTTTGATAACGGTCAGGAACCGGAATTATTTGCCTCCTGACCCTGTCACAAGCACGTCTGGTTCCTCTCTACTGATTGACCTAAACTAGGCGCACGTCCATTTGGTTGTCGAGGGGGCGCCCACGACGCACAGAATGCGTGTGAAGTTTGTCAAACAGTGACACCACATCGTGTTAACTTCCATATCCAATACCATTTCGGACAATTCGGTCGTTGTTAGAGACGAGGTCCACCAGTGTCCCACGGAGTGGACACAGTCTGGACTTGCGATGAATCCACTTCACCCAACAACCCCCATGCCCGCCCTGGACCATTGGCGAGGCGAAATCAGGTTTACCGAAGCCGAATTCGAGTGTGCTAGCTGACAAGGTTTGACTGTCTATGCGACCTGGTATGATCAACTTATCTTGTCCTTCCGCAACGTTCCATGTCATGACTGCCAGTTCGTCCTGATAAATCTCAAGCATACCGAAGTTGTTATAGTTAGGAAATTAAGCGCTTTTCGCCCAGTGGATCACCCACACACACACACACACCCGTCCGAGTCAAGCTGACATCTGGCTAATGCCGGGTGGGAGCCCCCGTCTACGCGTGCCGCACACCGGCTTGCGCCTCACTCCTCAAAGCAACAAGACGCACATCTCACCCATGTTGAGTGTGCAAATGCTCACACACGACTCCTCGCCCGCCACAACAACGTTGGCAGGTTGCATAGCACGGTTGTTGTACGAACGACATGGGCTGTTTTACTGACCGCCAACGTGTGTATGGATGTGGCCAAATAGGTTTTTGCGGCGGCTGAATGTGTGGGCACACTTATGAAAAGAGAGACAAACATTACGGGCACCTATTACGCTCTTGGACGGTAATTTTCCCGCCACAGGGCAATGTAGTCCCTGGTATTTGATCGACCCGATGCACTACTCGAATGAACAATCGTTGGTAGTTGTCTATGTTCTCGCGACATCTCTGTTTTGGCGGCTGCAATGATGTCGGACCAAGGCGAACCCGTGATGGGACAGGTGAGCTAGTTATCTCCATTGACGGATGGTTAGTTGTCCGTCCCCTTATTGCGGTGGATCCGAAGGTGTTGAAGTAGGTCAGTCTGTGACCCAGTATTCGCTCGACAATTCAGGCAGGTTGGTAGGGTTTGATTATTGTCTGCCTTGGTATGCTGCACTTGAGTCTTTCAGGCCTCTGCTATCCGGTTGGCCTAGACGATTGCTGTTTCAGTTCTAATGGCAGTTTGCCTAGACTGCTGTCCCCGTACAAGGCCCTCTCGCATCTTTTGGTTGATTTGCAGGTGCCTGGAAGAAGTCAGGATGGTGTCCTTGTCGCTTTTTTCCGTGCTGCCGGCGAACGCCAGTAGCGACGTTGCCGTAGAATAGTCGATTGAGGGGACACTCGCTGGCCCTCCTCGTGACTTGGTTACTCCACCGTGGCCGTATCTGCTTCAACATGTCCGAGATGCGGAGCAAGCCTGGATCCTTTTCTCCCAATTCACATCCAGCAGTCCTGAAACCCAACTGAGATGAAATTGGTTTCATTTTCCAGGCAACTTTCGTACGCCGTCCATGTCTCATAGCATAGTCAGGAGGGCGACCCTATCCACCCTAAATTTCGTGTTGAGTAGGATGTAGCGGGGGGTCTAGACCGAGTGTTGCAGATTTCCAACGACGTGACTGCTTTTGAGGGCTCACGCCACAATTTCGTTTTCAATATCCACTTTTCTTGAGATGACGTTCGCAATGTACGCCATTTTGTCCGCAACTGCTATGCAAGCTCCCTTTGAAGTTACGATCGTTCAGTTGACGTTGGGTGGAACTGGATCGCTATCTTTTCCGCGCTCGTGGTCAGTCTGAAGTTGTACCTATCAGAGGCAAAGGTCCACGATCCGTGGAGTGTGGTGTTGAGCACCCAGTTACCAGCTGATAGGAGGCCGTTGCCTGCTTGCTTTGGTTTCCATCCTGAGTTGCCGAAATCGGTGCTGTAGTCGTCAGAACTCCCGCCGGTGAACCCTTTATTTTCTTTCAAATTCGGTTTCTGCCTGCATACGTCCGATGTTTTGTAGATGTCTATCGTTTCGGCCATTCTTGATGATCCCGGGCCTCTCTTTACAATGAGTCTCTATCCGGTTAGCGGAGAAATGAGACTGCGGGGAAAAGGGGAGCCAACATGCTTCACCCTACTTCTCAGCGAAAACTTTTCCGTGACCGGTCTGGAGTTCGTGTAACACGCCGTCACGTTATCCTACAGATGTCTGGCCCACCACCACCACCGAAGCTGATACTGACACCGCCGACTTCTCATGCCCATACTGTCACCGCGCATTCACCTCACGCACCGGCCTGGTCGGTCGCTTGCGAATCCATCGCACAGAGACCGGCAAACCAGTGCCTGGAGCACCAACCTACACTCGCCGCATCCGGCTCTACTGTCCACATTGCACTTACGCATTCATTCACCGTACGGGTATATTAGGCCACATGCTCGTCCACGAAAACCTGCGGTAGACCTCCGCCGGCTGCATCACACCATCACACCCTCCCCCACCAGCACCTCACCGCACGCCAATCTCACCCACCTCAAAAGCCCAACCGCCATCTCCCACCTAAGTGGCAAGCGTGCGTCTCGGCTCTTTCTCCTGAAACTATCCCGACGCGTATAGCGCTGCGGATTGGAAGCCTGCTGACCGACGCCTCAACAACAACTCCCCACTTGTTGTTGTTGTTGTGTGTGAAAGCGTGTCTTATGGCAATATCAGCAAACCATGTCCCTCGCCGCCTGGTACAGTGAGTGACCGATCTCATGAAATGTTGGCTGAAATTCTGAAATGCGTTTTCGACTAGGAAGGATTACTTAGGCGCGGTTGTAATACTTACTATCTTGTGGCATAACGCTATAATATTTCGCACCCAGCAGGATGTCAACTTTTGAATACACTGCTTTTCAATCTCCTGTAGAAACCGTACTCGGTAAAAAATGACTACCTAAGTAGCAATCATTTTTCCGACTGATGATTGGATTATACGTCTAGTTTTTTTTTACTATGGGCAATCCGACGTCCCATCAGCACATTCGATCCTTCTCCAGACGTAGAGTTAGGCGGCACCAGAATCTTTTTGATCAGTGGACCAAGATTTCCTACTTTAAAGTTGTTTAGTTTGCGGTCAGGAAGCAGCATGCGCAGACGCGTCTCTAGCCTCGTCCACCACCGCGGCCGCGTTTGCGCCCCATTTCACGCAGTTTGCCCTGACATCGGAACATGGTAATATTGGGACCAGGAATGAGGTATGCTCTTCAAAAGTCACCACTACGTCATCAGTTAACTGGTAGATTTTGTTTACTTGCAGCCGCCTTACCCTCGTACTGGCGTCCAATGTCTTTTTACCAAAGTGTCCGAGTTGCTCCTTTTAGTCAGTGCGTGTGTGGCACTCAAAGCCGAGGAACCAAAACTTCCGGATCAGCAATTGCACCTGATCCCATCTCCGGTTTGTTTTACCCACGCAAATACCTTCCGGAGAAACGATTTAGTAATTTTTAACTCATGAAAACGCTGCTTGTGCTTGTATTGGTAGGATAGCATTACTAACAAAGGAAAGGGGGGGGTTTGAAATGTCTACTTCTGGCTTATTAGCCGTCTTCAGCCAGCCATAATCCACTCCAATCTCGAAAACCTGTTGGTTTGAAGTCCAACACTAGAACTGCTGAGCCACAGGCTTGTTTTCCTGTCGGTTGCGATCGGATATGAACAATGGTAGAGGGGCGCTCATTAGGGCGTTTGACTCCCAACCAACAGGTCGCGGGACCGAGCCCCAGGTGCTGCACACCCCGAGATTGGGCATCGTCACCTAACGACGCCTAGCGAACCAAAAATGGCCGTTTGAGCTTCCCTTGTCTCTGCTATTGTCATCCTGCCTACATTATGCACCGCCGTGCGGCGGCTGGCGGGGCTAGGGAGGGAGTCCCGCGGCACAAAGGAGCGAGTGAGTTGCGTGGACGCCCCTCTCTATCATTATATTTGTTCTATTCTACGACTTCCTATTAATCCCATCAAACCTCTCAGTGACCTGGTACTTGCGGTTTTTTTTGAAGTTAATACCACTCTCCCTTGCATACTAACACTGAGTTTTTTGGTCCTCCTCGCCTCTCAATCGCCTGCAGAACGGTCGATACTCTACCCGAATCAGGTGCTACCGCCACCAGTGTACGCCAATTTTGACCAATTACAGAAGGCCGCGGCGCAACGTCTCGGTACGGAAAGCAGGACGGCCGATCAATCCTCGGCATCGGAGACGCCAACGACTACTGCCTCAAGCAGTTAGTTTGATCCTGTTGCTGCTACTTAACTCCCCCCCTACCTCCATCGTCGCTGACTGTGCTATCTTGTCGTACTAGCCTTCCAGTTCGTTTTGTTCCGTGACATTTGTTCCCTTCGCCTAGCGGTTTCAGCACGCATTGTGAGTATGTACTCTCTTCGCGTACATTCTTGGCAATCAGTGTACGTAACACCCGCTTGTCAGACCTGAAACCCAGTCCATAATTCTGTGCTGGGCTGGCTGGTCGTATAGAATCTGATTCGCTGGGATATAGGAGTGAACACATTTGCTCGACAATGTCTAATGCACCCGATCGACTCATGTCCAGGTAGTTTTGACTCCTTCGGGCCCCTGCCGCTTGCCAAATGGAAAAGAGGGATGTTTTGCTGTCGAACCTATCATCATTATCGTCCTCCCCACGTCTATGATGTGCGATGAACCGACTACTGCGTTTTTTCTATCTCCTGGCGCGTCAGTAAAAAGAGCCAAGAAGTGGACTAGCGAATCACGATATGCCGACGTCCTAGTGAGATTAGAGTACTCATATCGGCCGTTTGGCCTAACCATCTCACTGCCGTTAAGGTGATAAATAAAAACGCCTTTATTTCCAACAACAGAAGTCTCTGAATGTCGTGATCCGGTCTATAAGGAAAAGGTTGACTTTACCATTGCCGAAAACTTTATTTCCGCCAAGATCGTGTATGCGTAATCAGCGGTCGACACAATTAATAAGCACTAATAAGTAACCGGAAGTAAACATCAGTTTCAGTTTCCCGTCTATTCAGTTTCTTGTTTCTAAGCAGAAAATGTTAATGAAAGGAGACATAGATTAAAATAACCGTTCATGTTTACATTGTAACCGATGTTCCGCTTCTTTGAGGGTCATTGCTGGCTTCCTGTCAACTGTCACTGGACAGTTGATACGGAGCGTCCGGCAACAGATGTCTAACTATCCGGAATACTTTGGTTTGCATTTCAACTCCCAGAAATTTTGCGAGACGCAACTGATGAAAAATAGGTGTTTATATATATAGACAGTAGATGTGCTAACTCATGAAATGTCAACCAAAATTTCGCAATGCGTTCTCGTTTCGAAAAGATAAATTAAGTAGTGTTGTAAAACTAATCATGATGCAGCATAAATCTATAATGATCCAGTTACCTTAGGGTGTCGGCTTTCGAAAGAACCTATTTTCGGCTGCATGCAAGATCTATAGTCTGCAAAAAATGACTACTTAACTAGTATGCAATTTTCTCATTGATTTTCGATGCCCTTGAAAATTCAATTATATTTCATGGAAAGCATGCATAAAAATATTCGTTCATTTACTTATTCGGTAGAAAATCACGTCTTCTTCCAATTTCATACTCTAGCGAAGAGTATAATTCGGTTTTAAAAACTTTTTTCATTCCCGAATAATTTTGAACCCGACCTGCTGTTACACTTGCATTCGGGGTTTCAAAACTACAAGCTGTATATTTTCCGTGTACGGAAAACCATGCATTTCTCTACAGTGTTAAGAGGAGACCATATGAGATTCATAAAATTAAGCAGTGGATTTGAGCAATATTGTTAACTTTACAAGCCACATTCGTAAATGCAGACATGACGTTTCATGAACGGCCATTTAACGGTATAAAAAAATCTCACAATTAGACACTTTTTCAAACCGAATTATACTCTTCTTTTGAGTATGAGCTTGGAAGAAGACGTGATTTCTACCGAATAAGTAAATGAACGAATATTTTTATGCATGTTTTCTATGAAATATAATTGAATTTTCAAGGGCATCGGAAATCAATGAGAAAATTGCATACTAAATAAGTAGTCATTTTTTGCAGAGTATAGATCTTTCATGCAGCCAAAAATAAATTCTTTCAAAAGCCGACACCCTGAGGTAACTGGATCATTATAGATTTATGCTGCATCATGTTTAGTTTTACAACACTACTTAATTTATCTTTTCGAAACGAGAACGCATTGCGAAATTTTGGTTGACATTTCATGAGTTAGCACATCTACTGTACCTATGCCAATTAACCGTCTGACCCTCGCTGTTGTGGTTAGGATCTCACTCGATCCCCCTCTATCCCCCCACCGGCTTGCTACCGGCGACACACGCTTACTTGGCATGTTTCTATACCTCACTTCCCATGGCCCGTAACATACTGATTATCGATAACGATAACAGCTGCCTGCGCCTGGCCTGTTGCACTCTTAGTCAACTCCCTACGTAACACACATGTAGTATTACCGAAAAATACAAAGGAGACTGGAGTGGAAATTTCTGGCTTATTAGCCGTCGTCAATCAGTCATACCCAACCTCAAAGGCACAACGGGACGAGTGAGTTCCGTAGCACAATCATCGAGTGCCCTCTGTGAACCCCCGCTCTCCAACACTATGTATAAATATATAGTAATACATATATTAAATCCCTCCTCTCGGCCATTATATGCATACATATATTTGTATATAGTTCTGCCACATTCAGTATATTTCGGTACTCAGTTACTATCAGGATGGCTGTCAGGACTTTATTTTTGACGATCGCATTTATGCTGAGATTATGCGAATAACTTTCTCATTCTTCTCTTCCCTCAGAACCCTGCACTCCAACTCGCAAGTACTCTCAGCCCTCGCCGAAGGTGTCTTCACCCGGCCTTTCCCTCTTACGCAACCTATCCATCAATGGCGGTGAGTCTACTACTTCTCCCAGTGGACTGGACGGGGGTTCCATGGAGGAGGGCGGCGCCGGCGAGGGTCTCAGCATGAGCCCACCCCAATTAGGAACTGCGCCAATAGCCAGTGACTCCACTTCCTGTTTTATGCAGGGTATGCCTTATGCATTGTTCCTCTTCATATTCTCGTTCACTCATATTGCGTGTTCTCCCTCCCCCTCTTCCTCCTCTTTCTACTCTGTTTTTATACTTAAGGCGCCCTAACACCTGAGCGATGTTCTTGTGGGAGAAGTTATTTCACCTAGCTGAATTAATCTTGATGCGAAATTCGACATGTCGCCAACAATTAGTACATGTAGTTTCGCGTCCTGTCCATAGGCCTCTTAGAATTCCCCAAGTATTTTGACAATATTGCACATTCTAGAATGTTGTGTAGTTTCTCCCCGTTGGGTTACGCGGGACACTGTACATTTCTGCTCTTTTGCTCCTCACACAACTCTCTACGAGAGCGCGGACCATAGCACTCCGCTAGTCTTAAATCCTCGCTGCACCATGACCATCTGGACAGCAATTGCATGGGGCGGCTTAACTGACAGACAGTTTTGTGTTGTTCACGAATTCGCAGGTGGATATCGATTTCTGACGCACCTGTTTTGCGTCCGGGAGTTTTTTCAAGTTCGGTGAATGAGGTCTTATTCGCAAGCGGCCGACACTCTTAATATCCTTCTTTCGACTGAGACTTGTTGCCATTTTTAAAGCGAATCGGCTTGCCGAATTCGTGTCGAGCCGCCACACCCTAAGGTATTACCGCTGCGCGACCCGCGACTGTTTATTCATCGGACCGTTCCACGGTATGTCGCCTGCGGACGCGATGTATAGCCGGTAGTTAGGCCTGCGGACAGGCCACATTTACGCACTGACATTCGATTGGATGTATTCGCCCCGCCTTTGTCGATTATGCTCGGCAGATGAATTTGCTTGAGTAGCGTGGGATTTCGGAGTATAAGTGGTTTTGTGTGGCCTGCCTCTCCATTTTATGGGTACTCAAAGGTACATGTGCCCCATCGGTCTTCTCTCTCATCTCAGTCTAACTTCCGCATCTCTGAAACACGCTGCAATTGTGTGGAGAGGGCGGTGATTACGCGCGGTGGCAGCCCTCAGTGTATTCCACCGCGGGGTCAAGTCGTTACAGCCGAGGTAGCCGTGGTTTCCCTTGCAAGCCGTGTGCCGCCGAGCAGTGGTCGCTGCCTGGCCAGCTGTTTGTATGTGTGTAGTCGTTGGCGGATGTTCTGACGACTTGCAATTTTATGAATAACTCTACAGGCTATCAGGTCGCGAACATCCTGCCCGAGGTGTCGTTATGACCTGTCGCCTGCTTGGCCCTGACCAATGTTGCGTGTGCACATTGTGTCTGGTGTTTTCTGGTGCTACGGGCGATGCTTTCCGGCATGCGTTACGCGCACACACGCACACAGTGAACTGGTGCACTCCGATCTCGTTGGCATAGCAGCACCGACTTACTACTTCATCCGATCCTAATAGGAACCAGTGAACAGTCAACTTCTGCCTCTGGGAACCACCAACCTATTTACTACGACTGACGGGAAGGCAGTTGCAAAACCTTGTTTTTTTAGAATGCTGCTTTCTCATGGGCATCCCCCTTGATGGGCCGCGTGCACTTTTTGTGTCCATTTCCAGTGGACTGCGCTGCAGATGCATTGTAGCAAAACAGGGTTCAGATTGACTCACGGCGCGCGTTAATCTGGCAGCGCAGAGCGCGCGCGCGCGCGAGTCCACAACTACTGTGTATGCGGGCGAGCTTAGACGTGGACCCTCACGCAGCGTCAGCTGCTGCACCCAATCCCTTCACCAGCTGGCCGACAGGTTCGGACAGTCGATTGGTGCGTGGGAGAGGCAACGAGGAGAGTGCGCCCTGTCGACGCATTTCCCATGTTATGAAGCCCGCCACATAGTGACCCACCGGCTGTCCCCCCCCCCCGGACAACGAGAACGAAAATGAAGCCAACCACGGCCGAACATGGATGCATTAGTTGTCCTTGTGGCAGGTGCGTGGGGGCGCGGGATATGCCCCGGTCTTGTGTTTGAGGTCCGATCCGCCAAGTCCCTTTGTGTGAAACCCTGGCGTGTTCTGTGGACGGCCAGGGCGTGTGCGTGGCATACGGAGAGGGTTGCGTCTGGTTCTGTCAGCCTCTGCGCCCAATCCATACATCAGACAACTGACCGGCTCAGACAGTCGACTGGTGTCTGACAGAGGGGGGGCGGGGAGAATGATATCGACTACCTCAATCTTGCGCGCCTAAATCTATCATGTTTCGCTAAAAGTCGTGTCTCGCAGGGCTGCTTGCTCACGGGCTAACTCAACCATCCTCTCAGGGCAAAGAGTTAGGTTACAGCTTTCTGGTCCTTATGACACCCACTCACTTGGGCTCCGAACTGTCTTCTCTCTTGTTGTGTGCAATTCTGTTTCCTTGTGCGTGGACCAGAGAGTGTGGGGATATCCCATGGCACGGATCCACTCCGTGCCAGCCACTTGCGCCCGTTTCATCCCCTGGTCTTATTGACTCTGTCTAGACACCGAGTTAGGGAGGCTGAAGAGAGGGGATGTGATAGACGCATCGCAAGTCACCATCCGGGTGCCTACTCCTGCTGGGGCATAGGGTGAACATCATTGGTAACAACAGTCGAACTGTCACAAAACACTGATATCTGAGACTGTCTCTGATGATGGGTTTGATTGCGAGTCCGAGACGTCAGGCCAATAACCTTCTTGTTCCAGTGTTCTCATCCTCTTCTTCTATCACAGAACTGGGTCTCCCAGTCCCTGTATAGCAGGGACACGTTACTTGTCTCCGTTAGAAGCTCGTTAGGACGCGAAACATGTCGACCCAGGACCGACTAGTTCCTTCAGATGGGCAACTGAATTGGCCATTTTAAATGGATGACCGAAAATAAATTTCTCCCGAGAAAAGCCTCGTCCACGTCTACCCAGTAACCAAAAAGCCATCGCAACTTCACTGGTTTAAAAAGCCCCAGCTTTTAAATTTTTTTCAATTTGGAGCTTTTTCATTTGCCTTCCCCCTGCCTTCTCTGCCTTGGGATTTGGAGGCCCGTAAACAGCGCTCTCCTCCCCACCTCTCCACCTCTCTGTCTGCTCTCAAAGTTTTTTCTCTCTCATTCCACAGCTCGCTCGCGTATTGACGCCATGTTCGCCAGCTCCCACGCTACCCTGCGTGGTATCAAGTCCGGCTGGCGACATCCCGTAGGTGCAGGCTCCCTCGGCGACCCCTGCGCCGGTGATTCGGTCGCCGCGGAAACTGTCAGTCTTGGCAACCCGGAGCCGGCCGCCTCCCTGACTCCGCCACCGCCGCCCTGCATCGACCAGTTTGCTCCGCCGGCCTCTCAGCAGCAGCAGCATCAGCAATCCATCCCATCTGGAACAATGACCGTCAAACGTCGCGTGGCCGGCATCTCCCGCGGTTCCATGCTCCACCTCGACCGGCACATGATGGCCTCTTCACCGGGGCCTCAGAATGGGTCTGAGACCGGTGCAACCGCGGGGAACCCCTCGGGGGCCCAGGGTCGCTTCGCGGGTGGTGGTCAACCCACCAGCGAGGCCTACGGCTTCCCGGGCATGGTAAACGCACCGATGACTCCAGGACCTGGCAGGCGACAGGTTAGTCCTTTGCTTTTTCATTCGGCACACTTTTCGTTGACTTGTCTTAGATGGGCTTGTTGACCCCCTTACTCCTTCCCACTCCTCTTCCTCCCCTGACCCGTCTAACGTCTTTTTAGGATGCGTGTTGCTTTTTCTGCCCCTTTTGTATCAACTTTGCCCGTTGGCCAGTGCTTCCTCGGTTGACTGCTTTTGTGTTTCAACCTGCTTAATCGGGCATCCTAAGAACTACATCCGAATTGCTCCCCTCACTAACTTCATCCCTCTCGCAGGTCGACTGAGTCCGCTTTTTCTCACAGATTCTGTTTCGCAATGCCAGATCCCACCAGGAAGGAGTTTTCTCACAGTTCTATGATTTGTTGCCGCCTGTCGTCATTTCGCGTCCCGTCTGACCAATCGCCCTCGCCCAGTGATGGGAGAGGAGGTATTACCCCGCAATCTGACTTGCTTTCATACATAAATCTGTGGGATGTTTAAAGCCGTGCGTTCGGCTTTCCGCCAACTGGGAGCACCGTTGGCCTTCGTAATCTGTACGATTGGCAACCCGCTGGCTAAGTAGCTGGTGATGTACGCCTCTAATCCACTGATCATGTTTACCCTCACTGCAGCAGGTCTTTATTTTTGGCTAGAAAAGTGAGATTGCAGAATCTGGACTGCAGCAACAGTAAGCATAGTGCATGTGTGGTATCCTGTTGGCTTTACGATACCAATCTTCCTCGTCAGTTATATCGGCTTCTAGGGCAGGATTTAATGGTACCTGCACGGTTCATCCACAAATACAGCAAGTCTACACGGCCATAATTGACAGAACATTCAGTTCCGAAAAAACCTATCTTTATATCTTCGTCCTTTAAGGGCTACAATATTTTAAATACTATCAAACGACGGCTCTTTTCCACTATTGAAAGGACGTACGACGCAGCCTAACTCGTATTATGCAGTCCTACTAGACCACTTCCGATTCCACGGGCAAAGGATGCCTTGCCAATGCACGCCACTTCAAATTGTGTTTATGAATTCACATTCACTTGCGGATGCAAGTACATTAGGCGAACGCAAAGGCAGTTGGCAGCTAGGTCTAGTGAGCACCTGCCCAAATGGCTCCTAGGGCAAGAAAATAAAATTCCACGTTCCTTCATTACGAAATACCTGCTTGATAGCGGTCACTCCTTCGACCCTAAAACTTCCTTCCGAGTACTTGTTCGGACACGAACAACTCCGACATCGCGTTACCTGGAGGCGGCCTGTATACGACGGGTGAATCCAGATCTTTGTAAACAGTTGGAATACGTTGTTAGCCTAACATTACTATGGTAGCCTCTAGCTCCATGCTTTCCCCTTCCCCTCTCACTTTTTTGCTCGTTAATGTTCGCCTTTTTTCACTATTCTTCCCATGCGGTGTTTGCGTTACTAACTTTATCGATTAGCCGGCTTTACACAAAACCACGACCTTGCTGTTTCTGCATTGATTTTCCGCACGAATTCAAATCAGTTGTATTCCTCTAACTCGTTATCTATGCTATGAAGCGACAGGACGCAGCTCACGAGTCGTCGCGAAATTTCTTGGTACTATTAAATCCTACCCTACTTGCCTACTTCAGTTTCGTACCGGGGACAAAATGCTTCAAATATCGGCATCTGTTGCAAGAAAGAACTTACTTTCAGCGGCCTGCAAGAAACATTGGGCAAAAAGTACTACTGAAATAGCACGAATTTTTATTATTGATTTTAGATGTCCACATAAATTCAAATATACTTCATGGATAGCATGCATAAAAATATTCTTTCTTTTACTCATTTGGTACAGAATTATGTCTTAAAATTTTACACTTGGAGGAAGGGCATAATTCGGTTGTAAAAAGTTTTCAATTATGAGATTTTTTAAGACTTTTTAAGACCGGTTCACAAAGCATCGTCTCTCTGCATTTACTAGTGTTCCTTGTAAAGTTTACAATATAGATCAAATCCACTGGCAAATTTTATGAACATCTATACAGTCTCCTCTTAATACCGTAGAGCTAGTGAGGATTTTCCGTGCCCGACAAATATAAAACTTGTAGTTTGGAAACGCTTAATGCAGATATAGCGGCATGTCGGTTTCAATATTATTCGTTAATCGATAAACTTCCTTGAAACTAGACTATACCCTTCCTCCAAGCATAAAATTTGAAGAAGACATAATTTCTTTCCAAATAAATAAAATAAGGAATATTTTTACGCATGTTTTCCATGAAATATATTTGGATTTATAATGGCATCCAAAATCAATGAGAAAATATTGTGCTACTTAAGGAGTCCCATTTTACCGAGTGCAATTTTTGCAGGCGACCGAAAAGAAGTTTGTTCAAAGGGTGGCACCCCGAAGCAACTAAAATATCTTGCAATCATGCCGCGCGATGATTAGCATTAGA
The DNA here is from genome assembly GCA_902702965.1 of Spirometra erinaceieuropaei. Lineage (NCBI taxonomy): Eukaryota > Metazoa > Platyhelminthes > Cestoda > Diphyllobothriidea > Diphyllobothriidae > Spirometra > Spirometra erinaceieuropaei. The sequence continues at coordinate 341,929 of CACRXP010000456.1, read as the reverse complement.
AGCCAACCCAGTCAAAAATTCATTTCAGAATTTCTGGTAACATTTAATAAGCTACCTCGTCTACTGTATTTACACGCGAACATAGTCAAGGAAGTGATTCCGCGGTTGTGAGTAAATTAAAAAGGTACCTCGATCCCCGGAGAAGTTATTTTGTTGGTGTAACCTTTCGACTTTCAAAAGCATCCATCTTTGAGGCTTTGAAAAGCTATTGGCAGATGAGCAGTTTTTGTGCATGTTTGTATGGGGCCTCTTATTGAGGAAGGTTACCTGCAGCGCTACAAGTTACATTGGGTGACCGATCTCATGAAATGTTCGCCAAAATTCTGAAATGCGTTTCCAATTAAGAAGGATTAATCAGGTGGGGTTGTAATACTGATTATCTCGTGGCGTAGTCCTATAATATTTCGGACTTGGCAGGATGTCGGCTTTCAAATGTACGTCTTTTCAATCTCCTGTAGAAGTCGTGCTCGGCAACAAATTACTACTTAAATAGCATGCATTTTTCACATTGATTTTCGACAGTTTTGCAAATCCAAATTTATTTTATAAGAAGCGTTAACAAGTATAAGCTTTCTTTCAGTCGTTTGATGGACAATCTCGTCATCTTCATATCTTATGCTCGAAGAAGCAGTATAGTTAGGTTTTAAAAAAGTTTTCTAATTGCCGAATAATTTGGAGCCTGATCAGTCGTTGCATTAGCGCCTAGTGATTTTAGTCTACAAGCTTAATGCGTTCCGCGTAAAGGAAGTCCCATATTCTTCTTTGCCTTTAAAAACATTTCATATAAAGTCTGTAAAATTGTGCTATGGTTGCGGACTATGTTGTGCATTTCATGAGGAACAGTGGTAACAGTGCAGGTAAGATGTTGTATGAATAGACATCGTACGGTCTAAAAAAATCTCAAAATTAAAAATTTTAAAACCTAACTATACTGCTTCTTCGAGCATAAGATATGAAAATGACGTGATTCTCCATCAAACGACTGAAAGAAACCTTATTTTTGTTACCGCTTCTTATAAAATATATTTGGATTTACAAAACTATCGAAAATCAATGTGAAAAATGCATGCTACTAAGCAGTAATTTGTTGCCAAGCACGACTTCTACACGAGATTGAAAAGACATGCATTTGAAAGCCGACATCTTGCCAAGTCCGAAATATTATAGAACTACGACACAAGATAATCAGTATTACAACCCTACTCGAAATGTTGGCTGAAATTCTGAAATGCGTTTTCGATTAGGAAGGATTACTTGGTCGCGGTTGTAATACTGACTATCTTGCGGCATGCTCTTATAACACTTCGGACTCGGCAGGATGTCGGCTTTTAAATGCACTTCTTTTCAATCTCCTGTAGAAAGCGTGCTCGGCAAAAAATGACTGCTTAAGGAGCATGCATTTTTCCCATTGATTTTCGATGGTCTTTGAAATTCAAATATATTTTATAGAAACCGCAAACAAAATATGCTTCTTTTAGTCAATCAATAGACAATCACGTCTTCTTTATATTTGATACTCAAGAAAGGAGTATAATTAGGTTTTAAACAAGTTTTCTAATTACCGAATAATTTTGAGCCTGATCATTCGTTGCATTAGCGCTTAGTGATTACACTCTACAAGGTGCATGCGTTCCGCGTAAAGAAAATCCCATATTTTTTATGTTATTAAAGAGATATTATACAGGGTCCATAAAATTTGGCAATAGATGCGGACCATGTTGTACATTTTATGAGGAGCAATGGTAAACGGCCAGGTACGATGTTATGTGAATGGGCATATCGCGGTCTTAAAAAGTCTCATAATTAGAAACTTTTTTAAAACCTAATTATACTACTTTCTTAAGTATAAAATAAAAAAAGACGTGAGTCTCTATTGATTGACTAAAAGGAAGCATATTTTTGTTTTTGGTTTCTATAAAATATATTTGGATTTTAAAGACCATCGAAAATCAATGGGAAAAATGCATGCTACTTAAGCAGTCATTTTTTACCGAGCACGCTTTCCACAGGAGATTGAAAAGAAGTGCTTTTAAAAGCCGACATCCTGCCGAGTCTGAAATGTTATAAGAGTATGCCTTAAAATAATCAGTATTACAACTGCGACCAAGTAATCCTTCCTAATCGAAAACGCATTTCAGAATTTCAGCCAACATTTCATGAGATAGGTCACGCACTGTAATTAATCCGTCCAAATTGGAAACGCATTTCAGAACTTTGGCGAACATTTCATGAAATCGGTCACTCACTGTAAATCCAGTGTTGTAGGAAAAGAAAGAAATCACCAGAATGAGATATTTATTGCATACAGAATTCTGAGTCGTCCTCTTAAGCAGCGGTGGCTGCATGCGAGAGAAAGGCCTGCTCTCTGCCTGAAGCATAGTGAGGCTAGTTGCGGCAGCTGCTTTTTAGGGTTGTGGGGAACAAGTTCAAGTACTGTCTAGTTGGTATGTTGCGTCGGATGAAGGATGGTGTGTCCAGTACGGAAGAGTGCGCGGTAGATGCTGCGCAAATCACCGTACTTGCTGCACCTAACTCTGTAGCACACGTTGGACATCGCCGGAATCGATGGTCGAACTGTCGATTGTGTATCGGCCGAGGGGCTGTGTGTTCCAGTGGCGCACCAGCAGTTGCGACTGTTTGGAAGCACCTGCCTGAACTGAAGTCGCTGCAGGTCAACGCGTCTGGAACCGCCCGCTGTGCAGTTGGGCCTTAAACAAGGACGCCACAACCATCGCCGTCGGCGATGCCCCAATCGTTTGCTTTCAGGATAGGGTGACGACGACGGACGGCGAATGTTTATCACTTCCAATGTGTGCCCTTGTATTCGTGGGTCCAGCTCTTTCCCTGTCTAGCCCGTTTATTTAAGATAGCAATTGTGGCATGCAATCCAGTAGACCATGTCAGGTTGCTCACCCGTGCCCAGTTACTCCTTGATCTGCACGACACATGTGCGTACATAGTAGCTTCTGAATGGTGGGCCAATGCTAACTGTAGACGTGTTCTGTGACCTCGCGGACGTTTTGGGTATGCGGTTACGAGCGCGCCAGATCGTTTGGGTATCTCTGATATATGTCGTTAGCTGGTGACTGCTCAGTCAGTGGTCTATGAAGGCTCGACGGTAGCCATTCCCCGTGATTTTCCTATGAATGTAAAGTCGACCCTGTGTTCGTTCCTCTTTGCTCTCCGAACGAGATCCCCAACACACTGCGTTTGTGCGTCATCTGGTGGCCTATGCTGGGTTACTAACCTGTTGGGTCGAGGCTGACCGTTGGTTTTCACTTGACGAAGGCACCACGGAGAGGGGGGGACTGCCATTCCGTCTCCTCCTCCAGTCGGATCGATTAGCTGCGCTCGGAAGCACCCTGCCTTCGTCTCTCTCTCTCCCGCTCATTCTTTCCGGTGATCGTACAATAATGCACACTGAGAGTGATTGTTCTGCGGCCTGTCTTCCTCCTCCCGCTGGCACCTACTGAGGCGCATACTTTCTACCAGCAGATTTTTCTGCCCTTCGTGAATCATGCAGCAGCACCAGCAGCCTACGGCGTTTTCAAAAACTGACGCACACACACACAGCTCCCACGGTTGATCCAAAATGTCATTCTGTGCCCTCATTTTCCTCTCTTTTTTCGGCTGACGAAGCAGTGACGGTGGGCATGCGCCGACCAGGTCATACTGCCGCGCCGCCTCCGCATTCGCGTCGGCAGCGCGTCCTGCTGGTTTCTTCAGCAGCGGGTGACCTTGCCGAGTGAAGTGGTACTTGGGCATTCGCTTCGCCTAGGCAGGCGGCTGGCCCGGTTAATGTCCTCGAGTTAGCAGCTGATTTCCTCGAGGACATCAGGACTGTTTTTGTCTAGTAAGCTAGGCGGCGGGGAGTAATTAGAGGTCATATCGGCGACTTCTGCGCCCTATTCTAGGTCACGATTTGGGACGCGCGTAACTTGCCGCCGCCCCTCCTGTCTGTGAAAGGCTGCAATCACTGCCGTCCTATCGAGGCGAGTTTGCCGTGGCATCCGAAAATAGGCCCTCTTCAGACTGGAGGAGTGTGCTATGAGTCTTTTCGGTCGGGAAGTCTGCTTTTGCTGCCTGAAGCGGTGGATGTCCTGTGCCCAGCGAGTACCCGATGAAAGGAGTCAATTTATGTGGCTAGCTGGGGCGAATACCCGAATGGTGTTTTTTGTGTTGAAACTCGTTTTAACAGGTTCAAGGTCGTCAACTAGCTGATTCAGCTCCGTATTTCCGTCATACAGGTGACGGGCATTTTTTCTACAGTAAATCATAAGTACAGTGATCCCTCCTTGATAGCAAGGGTTGCGTTCTAGAATCCCCACGAAAAATGGTAGCCAGTGAAGTAAAAAGCATACGTTTTATGGTCTTTTATATATCATAATTCCCTATAAACGCCCCACATTCTTACAAACATTTCTTGCTCAATTATGCAGCATTGGCCCTTTATATTCTGTCAGATATTAAGCGAGTTTGGTTAAAATTATGTGCGTAAACACACTGGTTATGCACTACGCACAAATACGTGTACCATATTTCATTGAAGACATTCCTTCAGAACCTAATACAGTCTTAAACGCTGTCGAAAGGGTAGGTCCTTTTGGATCATAACGAAGGACTTGACAGCGTTGCTCTCCCTCGCTTAGCCAATTAACATCCAGGAAACTAAACCGCGTGCTCTGATTGGGTAGCCTCTCAGTCATCCGCCAATAGCGTCCCGTGTATGAACTCAACAGGGCAATTTAACCGAGAAAGCATGCACGTGAAATAAAAAGGCTCGTTTTTCGCAGGAATCCGCAAACCAGCGAAAAGTCCACGATAGGGTGAAGCCTTGAAAGTTGAAGCGCGATATAGCGGAGGATTACTGTACTCTTCATAATTTGAGGCTGTATAATGTGGACTCAACGAAAAAACTGCTTTATTATGCTTTATGTTGTTTTTGTCTGCCCACCTAGCGGCTGTTTTTATCTTCCTAACAATGTATTTAATTAAGTGATAATGGCACGCTTGATTATGCGGACTGTGTATGTGCTGCAAAATCATGCGATGGGTTTGGGCGTTCGTGGTGTTTCTGTAGCTCACATATTCAAATGGTAATTGCTGATTTTTATTTCCACGGTCTATACCAAATTTCACCTGTGACATACAAAATGTTCATTTCTAACAGTTGTTTTAGGACTTTTACATTATCATAAACTCGTATATGCTCGACCGACTCATATAATTGGGTGCCTTGGAGTGTTCCACCAAGAAAAGTCATTGTTCCCTGGATAAATGTGTTCAGCAGGTTTTGAGACGTCAGAAACGGTTAAAAACAAAGATTATCAGAAATGATAATGACTGCTAAACCCTTTGCGAGAAGCGACAGTTCGGCTGTCGTTGCCGACGATGCCCGCCGTGCGCCTCACAGTAGGGTGACGCAGGAACACCGGCCTGCGCCTGGATTAGTGTCTTGTGACAGTGGACTTGCGCGGCGTCTACCTCGCCCCCACTTACCTGGGCCGGGTGTTAAGACAGAGTCAAGAAGACTGGATGTTGGATCGGGCGCAGGTGGCTGGCAGTTGAGCAGCCCGTCTGCGCGTACCACACACACGCTGTGTCCGTGCATGATGGGCCAGGGCGGTTAGAATCCCGACAGCGGAGTGACGCAGGAACCACATGAAGAGGGAGTCGCAGAACACGCCTCCCACTTAAGTGTGAGGGGCTTATTCCGTGATTCATGTGTGGTGTATGTTTTGGGGGAGGGTGTGTTTGGTGATGGGGTTTGGTCTGTACTGGTCTACCGCAGAGTAGCCTGGAGAGGCATGCCACCGAGTAGGCCCATGCGGTGGCTGAATGAGTGTAGGCACTGCGGATAGTTGGTGTGCTGGCTTCCTTTTACAGGTAGCAAGCTCTAGGGCGCGTACATACCAACTGGATTCGGAAGTTCCGAGTGTACTCATCCGACCCGGCCAACACAGGCTAGTTGGGCCCGCTTCTGATTATGCCCGTCACAATCATCAAAAGCATAGACAAATGAGTCGGTTTCTCCATTCTTATCTTCTGAAAAAAAACAACTTGAGACCCAGTATTTTCCTCTCAATGATAACTTCCTCAGTCATGTTCACGGCCGGTTATGTGTTCTTCTGACTGTGTCTCCGCAGTAAATTTGGAAAAGACGCATTTTTTACAAAATTAAACTACGATAAAATATTTTCAGGAATTTTTCCTATATAACATATCTAAGTCTATGAGGGCATAGGAACTCAATAGGAAAATTGCATACTACTTAAGTGGTCCCTTTTTACCGAATGTACTTTCAACAGGCAGCCAAAAAGGAGTACATTCAAAAGCCAACATCCTGCCGAGTCTGAAAGATCATGGGAGTATGCCGCATGATGATCAGTGGTTCAGCCTTAAGTAATCCTTCCCAATCGAAACCACATCGCGGAATTTCGGTTGCATCTCATGCGATCGATCATTCACCGTATAATCATTAGTAGAACACGAGGATAATTACCTCCGGACTAGATTCCCATATAGCGCCTACTTATTTTGATATAGGTAGCCTGGCGTACATCAGCAATAATCTCTTAAACCCATTGCAGGTACCAGCGCTTTACTTTGCTGTCCGATTGGCTCGCGGTCGGCTGACTGGATCCCTGGTTACTTTTAACCCCCTACGTTAGCTCTGTCCAATGAATGACGCCTGCACGGCCGCTGGTAACCCCTTCACTTTTAGCTTGATGTTACGCACCCGCTAGGCCGGACACTGCAGTAATTAATCGAACAGTTGGCAGCTTCGTGTCATAGACAGCGAGGCCTCTCTCTCCCTCTCTGTTTGCACTTAACTGTCCTCACCGACTTCCTCAGCCTCGGTCAGTTTCCTGCCAGTCACCCATTTGGTTGGACCATAAAGTTCGCGCAGGCGCACCTAGATTCGTCACCTTGTGAGCCTACTCAAATCATATAAGTAGACGCTCTATAAAGTACGTGACCTATTTCGTGAAACCTGATGACAGAAACCGATGTGATAATTTTCGGACGTCTTTAGCATTGCGCACTTTGTCCGCCCACCCAGCCTCTTCAGGGAAATGTCCTCGTCTTGTGCAACAATTGTGTCCGCGCAATTTTTTCAAGCAAAATGTTCATGAATTTGAGCGAAAATGGACGTCGCCATATACTCGGACAATTTCCTATACTAATACCTGTCCCAGACTTCGGTTGCGCATCCAAGCGGGTTTTTATTTGAAAGGAGAGTAATTTACTCTGGAGAATCTTAAACCGAAGTTGCCGGACTTGGAAATTGATTTTTTGTCCGATACTAACCCTGGGAATCAATTTCCTAGCACAAAGGTTATTTTAAGAGAACCAAATGTTTTATCGAATTTTAGAAGTAATATTAACAGATCTGTGCAACTTGGTGCCCTGAAGTGCAGTAATAACGCGCACAGGCAATCCTTCGTTTAAATGAGCTGGAATTGTTTTGTCGTTTGGAAAATTCTACATGGGGTTACAGAAATGACCACCACCGAATAATCATTGTCGGTTTTGACCATGCGAATTATTGCTTTTTTGCATTCTACCCTCTGCTCTTAACTAATTCACGAATGGAACGAGCGAAACGTTAACAATTTCATCAAAATATCATTATTTTTATGGACGCACTGCCGTGCATTCACAATCGTAGAACGAAGTCTGAAGGTGAGAAAAACAGCGCAAATGGACGGTACAAAAATGTTAGCTTCGTTTAAAAACTTGGAAAAGCGACCAAAAGTCTCAGATTTTTTCTTGGCCTCACTCTGTAAAAAATTAAAGTACACAGACATCCCTCAAAGAAATGCAGTACCAAAGCGCTCCTTAAAGAAGGAGAAATTTCTAATTGGCCTAAGGCCCATTCGTTGCTGACTTC
>CACRXP010000456.1:295698-316017 GCA_902702965.1 Spirometra erinaceieuropaei | reverse complement strand
GTGGGGGGGGCGTATGAGGTCGTCGCTGAGTGGAGAAGCGGGGGATGCGGGTTCGATGCGTAGCAAGACAACTTTCTTCCAGTGTGTTGCTGTGCCGTGAACGGAAAGCCCCCAGTTGGGGGTGGGGGCGGAGATCGCCATGATGACTATTTACGTGCACTGCCCTAACCCACCTTACGGAGGTGATGGTCTCGGTGTCTGCCTGACCTTTCGCTTCGCAGTGTACTCACCAACGCTATGTCCGTCAGAAATGAGCTTTTCGAAAAAAGGTAATTCCGCCTTGAAATACGACTGTACGGCAGGCACATTAGTTTTGCCCCTGCATAAAGCCCTGCCTGAAGCATTCGTGATGGGCCAACTGAGGCCTTTTACGGAGGTTTTGTAATGACGGTGAGGAAGGTTACCTCTCTGAATAGTCTCATCCTCGTGGCGTTCCAGTCCCCGATCCCCGGGTCTCTAGCGTTGCCAGTGGCCTGTCCAGGTCTATGCCCCCTGCGAGGGCATATGTGGTTATGTGGCCCCACCTGAAGAAAACAAACCCCAGCCACCTGTAATACGGGACCGATGGTAATATAGGTCTTTATAGGTGGGGTCGGGGAAAGCACAGGCGATGAGGTCAGGCAATGGTATGCAAAAGAAAAGCCATTGGGAATGCGCGGTTGTACTTTGAGTGGTTGAGAAGTAGCTGCCCTAACGCCTAACCCCTAACCCTGTCCCTCTAACCCTAACTCCAACTCCAATAGTATTTCGTCCATTAGGTGGGGCTACCGATTGGGCCACGTGGAACGTTAGCACGATCGATCGGATTGCCAGCAGGCGTCGTCTACAGTTGTGAATGCTGTTGCGCCAAGGTTGGCTGCACTGAATAGATTAAACACGAGTTTTCCTTACATCGGACACTTCCTATATTATGGTAGGGGGAGGGGGCGCTCACCGATTACCAGTGTCCCTTGACTTTGTCGGTAATAGCATACTGCCTATATCTTGCGCCGCTGTGCGGCTGCTGATTGGACTCGAGAGAGAGAGAGAGCCCGTAAGGCACAACGGCACGAGTGCGTTCCGTAGGAACGATCGGTGAGCGTCCCCTACCATTGTATAATCCCGATCAGAAACCGACAGGGCAACGGGCTCGTGGCTCAGTGGTTAGAGGCGTAGACTGCTAACTAACAGGTCGCGAGTTCGAGCCTCGGGTGTTCCACACTTCGGAGTTGGGTATGACTGGCTGACGACGGCTAATAAGCCTGAAATGACCATAATACCTATTTCCCTTGTCTTTTTCGTTAATAACCTACCGCCTACATCAGATCCTCCATATCTCATACAATCGGAGTCTGTTCGTTCTGTTAGGGTGCACCATTGAAAATTGATAAAATTGTCATCTATTGCCAAAAGGGCTGAAGGGGAACTTGCTTAGGCAACCAACTGGAGAAAAGCGTTCTTTAACCCATCAGTGTCCAAGGTCACAGATTAGCATCTGTTTAAGATCCTTCTGCACAGCCAGTCGACTGAAAATTTCGTCAACATCGACACTAATTCAAAATCCAAGTACATACTGTTTTACCAATGAAGGCGAAAGTTCGGGTTCCAGGTGTTTGTGTAAGTGACGCTTGGGCTTCCGATGGGAACTTAGCCAGTCTGACGCCAGCGTACAGAGCCCTGCGCAGTCACATCTAGTCTTGCGCGTCGGTCGATGATTGGCTTACACACTCTGAAACTGTCCCTTGTTCTGTTGCTGCCACCATCTCTGACGATGGACTCCGATACGAGTGTGAAAGGTCAGAACAATAAACAAAATGTTCCGGTACTTGACCACCCTTCATCTTCACTTATACACACTGTTTTTTCCGCGCCTGCAGGAATCGACTGTGGAGCCTTTGGCACACCACTGTATCCCCAAGCATCCTTCGTGTGGTTGGTACATTTAAACATTTCGTGATTGGCTGGCTGACTGAAGATGGCTAGTAAGCTCGAAATGGCCATCTCACTTGCCCTCGTCGGTCAGTAATGCTAGTTTGATTGTATGGCGCGATTAGTGCCCTGACATTCAAGTCGAGTGTTTCGACTGAAGTCGAAACCAGAGATGTTTAACCGGGCTGGAAGTCTTACATTAGTCAATTCTCGTCTACCAACGCCAGACGAACTCGAAGATTTTCCAAGACTGCCGTCTGTTAAGCGTAGATCTTAGTCTCTTCCTTTATTCCCATTTTCTTAAACCTCCAACTCCGGCATTTCTGTTAGTTTGTAAATTTGTTATTCTATGCGAGCAGGTCGCGTTCAGGCTAATCAGCTGTTTAACAAAACTTTTATTTGTATAACCAAACAGGCAAAGTTAGTCTTAGGACCCCATTGACATAAGACCTTGTCCAGTTTTGATTCATATATTGCGTTATGCTAACTTTAGTTTCAAACCCATGTTAGTCACCAGCGTAAATCACATTCACAAAAAGGAGCCTGTTGCCCCTTATTTTCGGTGCCTGAAAAATACGTTGAGATACACTAAGTGGGTAATAAGTATAACATTAATATTTTTATGATTATTAGATAGAAAATTATGTGTTCCTAAAATATAGCCTTATAAAAGATGAATTTTGATTATAAAAAGATGATGATTCTGCAAATGTTATCGAAGTGTAGCTTATTAATCACAGTTTCGTGAGTTCTGCTCGCAAAGCGGGGGGGGGGCAAATTTAAAATTATACTCATAAGAAATATATACTAGAGACAAGTGAACGCGCAGCATGTCTCAATGCTCCCACTACTTATTTACCGTTGAAAAATCAAGTTCTTTCATCACTTTCATGGAATAAAGTTCCGAAGGAGGTGGTTTTCTATAAAACTAAGAACCAAGCGTTGTTATGCGCAGGAATGATGGAGGAAAAAATTTGTTAATTTTTCAGGCATTAATTGGCTTCATTTTATGACATTTGTCCTTGCCCGAAGGCCGACATATCTTCCTTCGGGGATTAAATTGTGCGCGGTTCTTCTTCGTTACCATTGTAAACTTACTAGGGAATTAGTTTCTGTTAGAGGACATAGCAAAGCATTTGAACGCCTACATTATTAAGGCATTTTGCCATATCCTTCGGCATTCGTATAAAGTCCGTTAGTTGTCCTAGAGATAACTGATGAATAGTTAGTTCTCTCAGTCGTTTTGCGTAAATCAATCTCTATCCAATTTTCCTCTTTAAAGCATGCCATTTAACTTTTAAAAGATGGTTGTTTGTCAGGTTTTGGTCACTGTCTCTTGAACGCCAACCCCAGACTAGACATGTCCGCGACAGTGTCTTTCGAAAAGACGCACGTGCCGTTTGTACGTTTATTTCCATCCTGATCCCACTCCTAACTAGTCTCACTGTGCGGCGTTTGTGGCCCATGTTATGCTTGTAGAGATAAATGATACTCGTTCAGTTAGAAAGTATTATCGACAAAGACAAGGGAGACTTGAATGAGCATTTATGGATTCTTTTCCAGAACCAACAACCAATTTCGTGTCGCCGGCCTGTCTTCGATACACCAATTGCGCGGGTTCTAACCTGAATCCCTGGAGAACAACAGGACGTGGGTACTCCACCCTACAGTCAAGACAAGTCGGTGACCGCCAAACCCATACCAGGAAGTGCTATTGAAAATACCCTCTAATGTTCGTACTTAGTCGGTTTGGAATCAAGAAGGTGGCAAAAATGGGTAGCCAATCAATCAATGGAAGTAGGATTCACAGGTAGTGCGTGAAGGTCGGTAGGAAGTTCCAGGTCGACGTAAAGTCCATAGGTTTTTTCTGCGGGCGGAGGACTTAATTCGCTACTCGAATGATCGTCGCGTAAGCTGTCGTCAGAATGAGTCTGCGTCTGCAAACCATGGCCCTCACAGTCTGGCTTGCCCTGGCAGTTCCCCGGTACTTGGTTCCCTGCCGGTAGCTGCCCTTGCGTTGCCGCTGGGTCGTGAGTATGGCTGCCAAGTCGTTCTCATTCTTCTGACCCACTGAGGTGCTGTTGTTGGTGGTGGTTAAAATCCTGGCCAAATGTTTGTTGCGGACCAGGGGGCGTTGAGTGGCACACCTACCGCGCCCTCCTCCGTCTCCGGTCTTCTTGACAGCGGTTGATGCAGGAGGTAGGAGGAGAGGGTGCAGTAGACGCTGCGCCAGTCTACACTTAGAGTAGGTGGGCCAACTTATGAAATGTCAACCGAAATTCCGAAATGCGTTTCCGTTTCGAAAAGATTACTTAAGTAGGGTTGTAAAACTAATCAGTCTGCTGTATAATTCTACGATAATTCAGTTACCTGGGGATGCTGGCTTTCGAACGAACTTCCTTATGGCTGCATACAAAAACCACACTCTGTAAAAGCTAACCACTTAAGTAGCATACATTGTTCTCATTGATTTTCGATGCCCCTAAATGTCCAATTATACTTCATAGAAAAAGGGACAAAAGTATTCATTCTTTCGTTCATTTGGTAGACAATTGCGTCTTCTTCCAATTTTATACTCGAAGGAAGGGTATAGTTCGGTTTTCAAAAACTTTTCCAATTTCCCAATAATTGTGAACCCGACCTGCCGTTACACTTGCATTCAGGGTTTCCAAACTACAAGTCATGTATTTTCCGCGTACGGAAAACAGTGCATTTCTCTACGGTATTAGGAGGGGACCATATGGAGTTCATAAAATTAAGCTGTGTATTTGAGCAATATTGTTAACTTTACAAGCCACATTGGTAAATGTAGATACATAACGTTTTATGAACGGCCATTTTGCGATATTAAAAATTCTCACAATTTGAAACTTTTTGAAACCGAATTATACATTTCCTTCGAGTATAGGGCTGGAAGCTGACATAATTTTTTACCGAATAAGCAAAAGATTTAATATTTTTATGCATGTTTTCCATAAAATATAATTGAACCTTTAAGGGGATCGAAAATCAATGAGAAAATTGCATGCTACTTAAGTAGTCATTTTCTGCAGAGTATCGTTGTTGCATGCAGTTGAAAATAAGTTCATTTGAAAGGTTACACCCACAGCTATGCTGCATAAGTAGTCATTTTTTTACAGAGGGTGGTTTTTATATAAAGTCGTAAGGAAGTTCGCTCGAAAGCCAGCATCCTGAGGTAACTGAATTATTATAGACTTGTACTGCAGACTGATTAGTTTTACAGCCCTACTTAATTCATCTTTTCGAAACGAAAACGCATTTCGGAATTTCGTTTGACATTTCATGAGTTAGCCCACCTACTGTACCATAAACGAAATCCCGCGCAATTCACCGTCCCTGCTTCACCTTGGCGTCGTCGTCAACGGCATTCGAACTGTTGCCCGAATGCGTCAGTGCAGGGGGGGGGTTGGAGCGGCCATCTAACAACTGACAGGTCACCTGCGTGACTTGGTTGGCACCTGTGTCGGCCCAGAAGCTAGATTTTAATGGTCCGACCAATACTACTTAACTCACAGGGAAGTGTGTAAGTCAACAAGTGCTCTTGCTATCAATAGATCCTGATGTGAGTCGCTCGTCATAATCCTCTGCCATCCACCAGGAGCCATAATCAACCGCTTTCATTTCACCAATGACCTCTACTGGATTATAAACTAATCGCTAATGTTACCCAACGATCTGAGAATTCGTGCAACTGGGCTGGTCAAACGGTGAATTGCCATTAATGATAACCTACCAAGCCAGTTTTGGTAATCGCATGTATGTCTTAACCAAGGTACCCCGGAATCTTTGTGTGTTTTTGGATAAATACTGTAAAAAGTTTATTTTTTCTTAACACTCAAGGACACATAAGCATTCTTAATAAAAATTTAGTAATTCGTTTATTTCCTGCATTTCGCGCGTATGGCTTTTCCAAGATTTTTGATAGAGGCACAACATCCATCTCCATGACGCATGGATTTGACGCTCCTATTCCTACGCCATGTTCGATTAAACTTGGTACGCCCTACAAGCTGCAGAAAAGTCATTAGATCGTCAGTAATTGTCCAGGCAGCAGGTTTCCCCACTTGCGGCGTTTAAATACTTTGAAATACGGATTAATTGTCGATCCCCGTCGAAAGGTTATGCGTCGTACAGCAGACGACTTAAGTGCTCTAAACATGACACTATGTCAGTACAAGAGATGGGAACACTTTGCAATGCAGAATGAACATGCCGCAGTATTTGAAGTTTCTTCAGATCACTTGCTTACCTAACAGCATTGCAATTTCACTCAAGAGAGCATTTTCTCAACCGTAACATTTTGGTCTATGAACATTAACTCTTTTTTCTATCAGAATTCTGCAAGTACGCCTCATTCAAGCTCACTGGTTGGAATAAAAATCGAACCCAGGACACATCTTGACGGTGTATCACAGAAGAGCACGTTTGTTTCCTAATTTACCTTATTTCACGGTCAAAAAATAAGAACTCGGAGATCTGCATATGTTTTGGGCGTCTTCTGTGAACTCTATTTGAGAACTTGACTTACAAATGGATGATGAAAGGAGTTATTATATCCATCAAAAGTGTCAGTGCTAGTCGAGATCCCTACAAAGTCGGGCGTTTTCGCTCTGGTCAATACAAAGTCGGATTACTTTGACCCTCGCACATCAAAAGCTGTACTTTTAAATCAACCTCGCCTTTCAGCCTGTTTCATCATCTGCCTTTTTAATTGACTGAATTGACGCCGATTCTCGTACATACCATCGGCCATGAACTTTGTTCAAAGCCCACAAAGTCTTTCTGGTGTCCGAACAACTGCATCGCACCTGGCTTTGACAGGCCCAAAAGACTAAACAATACAAAACACTCAAGTACATTCAGAAGTGCAAGCTTACCAAACAAGATCAATCCGGCCTATCAGGTCACCGCATGTCACATTTTTCGGAAATCTTGGTCTTTTATTTTTGTTTTCATTGAAATACTCTTCGAGATAAAGCGGTCCTGGCCTACAGTACGTGGGCTAACCCGTGAAATGTCAATCGAAATTCCGAAATGCGTATTCGGTTTGAAAAGATTAATTAAGTAGGGTTGTGAGACGAATTATCATGCAAAATAATTCTATGATAATTCAGTTGCCTCGAGATGCCGGCATACGAATGAACTTCTTTCCGGCCGAACGCAAACCTAGGCTCCGTAAAAAATTACTGCTTAAGTAGCATGAAATTGTCTCATTGATTTTCGATGCCCTTAGAAATTCAATTATATTTCATAGAAAACATGCATAAAAATATTCATTCATTTGCTTATTCGGTAGCGAATTACGTCTTTTTCCAATTTTATACTCGAAGGACGAGTATAATTCTGTTTTAAAAAGTTGTTAATTGTGAGACTTTTTAATACCGCGAAATGGCCATTCATAAAGCGTGATGTCTCTGCATTTACCAATGTGGTTTGTAAAGTTACCGATATGGCCCAAATCCACTGCCAAATTTTATGAACCCCATATGGTCTCCTCTTAATACCATAGAGAAATGTGTGGTTTACCGTACACGGAATATACATGACTTTTAGTTTGGAAACCCTAAATGCAACTGTTCAAAATTCTTTAAAATTGTTCGGAAGTTGGAAAAGTTTTTAAAACAGAACTTACCCTTTCTCCAAGCTTAAACTTGGAAGAAAACGTAATTATCTACCGAACAAGCAAAAGAATGAATATTTTAGGCATTTTTTCCATGAAATATAACTGGACTTTTAGGGCCATCGAAAATCAACGAGAAAAATGTAAGCCACGTAAGTAGTCATTTTTAAAGAGTATAATTTTTGCATGCCGCCGGAAAGAAGTTCTTTCGAAAGCCGGAATGCTGAGGCAACTGAATTATTTAAGAGTCATTCTGCATGATGATTAGTTTTACAACCCCATTTAATTAATCTTTTCGAAACGAAGACGCATTTCGGACTTCCGGTGGACATTTCATAAGTTAGCCCACCTACTGTACATCGTTAGTCCACACCGGCCGTGGTGTTTTAGTAATCTGCGCAAACATCGTTAGGCAACGGTATGTGTTTTCGTTTACCGCAAACGGAGACCAGAGTGTGGGCAGGGTTCGAAAGACCTTTAAGTATGCAAGTTGTGAGTGTAGTGCTGATTCACGTGAAACAGGGGGTTGAAAAATGAGTAATATTACTCTGTTAAGTAGAAAGAACGTAAAATTAGTTAGCTCATTCCTTAGTACGACTGTTTAATTAGTGTCCGTTTTTTTTCTACTTACTTTCGATATCTATCTGGCTTCGTGACTATTTTATTGGAAGTATGTGTATATGTGATTTCTCCTATTCACGGTCATCAAATCACGTCCTGTACAATTCGACTACTTGAAGGACGGTTTTCCTTCCGTTTCAATAAATTTCTATAGTCTTGAAGATTTTCTATGCCCTGGCGTGACCTGCAGCATAAAATGTTTAGTCTTGTTGCCCGACGACAGGTTGAGACCAAAATGGTGCAGGAGTCGACAACCACGGTGAAACCAGGAGGTTTCATTCTATCAAGGATGGAGATATGAGAACGCAGTTTCCTGCAATATCTTCTGCAACGGTGCGTGTTCTGTTATTAAACGTAACGTGAAAAGGCGCCACACTTAATTATCAAGACATTTGCATGCTCGAAGATGCTGATACTGAAGTATACAAGGCAGTTTGTATTTACTACAAACTTATGTTAACAAAAATTTTGAAAAAACCTAATATTTCACAGTTTGGCAAAGACTTCTTCGCACCCTTTCGATTATGAACGACGGACTTTGTGCAGCTTGACGGCTAACATGACGCTTGACCAAAAGTCAGCAGGCCGACTTGTATGATATTTCGGGGCTTACAGTAAGTGACGTTTCTCAGGAAAACATGACTACTCTTCAGAAAACAACTATAGTCACTCAGAACGCAACCCAACTATATCGACCAGGACTCAAAAGTAGTGATCAAATCTCTAACTTAAATAAATTGAGTCCCTATTTATTAAAGTTCGTAAACTTCTTTAGTACATTCGTCGTTTGCGTTCCTACCACACCCTAATCCTTAGTCTGGCGATTTTTTGAGGCCTGCATTCTTCCGCTTATACTGCTTTCCTGTCATTTTTCCTGCTTTGCCCAAAAAAGGTCTTTTTATTTTAAAACGAGACCTCCGAATGCTCTCTTCTGCCGCTGGTGTTTCTTATCTTTTTTTAGTTGATATTATCCTACAACGACACTTCAATACGGCGAGGCAATTTTGTGGTCGGATTACAGATGACGTTGCCCATCCCTTGCATTCTGATGTTATGTCTGCGAAGTCTTCCCGCCCGATGCGCCGCAGCTTTCGTCTTATATCTTGTCGCACATCGGCCTTTCGAGCTTCTGGATTGCCATTCCTGGCGCTCTATCTTACGTGCGAAGGGATAGAAATACGGAAGCTATGACTTGAACTGTCCTCATAATAATCGTTCCTTTGTGTTAAACTTTTAGACTCTGGAATAATCTATTAACTTATTTGCTGCCCATAGTGAACGGAGCCACTTTTGCTGCAAATTTGAATTTATGATTTTAAAATAAAACGAATTCCTCTCGCTCTCTCTTTCTCTCTGTCACAACGAACCACGCGGTTCAGGTGCTACTTACGTTGACCGCAGGTTAATTTGAGGTCAGATGTGGATATGCAGCCACACCCGAGGTTAACAAACCCCAGCCACCTGTAAAATGGAACCGATAGTAATAGGGCTTCATAAAGGTGGGGCCAGGGAACGCAAAGATGACGAGATCAAGTAATTGTATGCAAAAAATGGCTACTGGGGAATGCGCGGCTATACTTTAAGTGGTCGGTAGGTAGTTGCCCCAACCCGTAACCCCAACTCCTAACCCTTTAACCCTACCCCGTAACCGCAGCCCTAAACCCTAACCCTGAAACATTCGACGCGAAAGTTAGAAGGAGGACCGCCGACGTAGGGCCGAAGAAGGTAGACACGACAACAAAGAAACAAGGCCGCTAACAGAACACACACCGCAACGCACAGCAACACCATGCCAATGTAATCATACCAACTCAAAATAAGTAAATAGGTCGCCAGTATTGTGTCCATCAGGTGCGGCTGCATAGCCACATCTTACAAATTTAAAAGAGCTTTGGATAAAGAAGAGGCCGTTTTCGCCGCCCTATGCATGTGAACATGAGACTTTTTGTGGTTTCTACTTGAGTACCTAGCGGACGCAAGTGCTAAGGGAAATATGAAAGAAGGAGGCTTTTCGATATTAACAGTTGTGATCGTTAGTCAGCGTACGTGGAGGTGCATCAATTAGGTGCTCTCAGACAGAACCCCTGTGAATATTTCCGACGCTTAGCTGAGGGTGCAGGCACTTCATTTGGTGGACTGAGTTCGCACATGTGCTTGCTTGAAATGGGGTCGGCTAATCGAGTTCGGTGATTTTTTGAAACGCATTACTCAAGTGCTCATGCTACCGCCACACCTTCAAGCTGGACCAGGCCGAAAAATCTCACGAGAATTGACAATCGCGTGAGCCACAAGAGGTCTGCTTCACGCCTCTCTGACAAACAGTACATCAACAAACGCAGTTATGTTCGTCTTCCCTGTGGCAGTTGAAGCTGTGCTCTGGCACGGTAGTCAGGCGCACATGTGACGCACCGGCCAATTCTGCTTTCGGTGACACTGCCTGTTATACAAACTGCGGATCCATTATCAAACCAATACCCAGAATTGGAGATGTGGTATGATGCGGGAAGTTATGCAACCACTGCTAGAGTTGCTCATTTTGACAAGTGTGTGTGTGTGTAAGGTCCCCCCAAACGGGCCACGTGTTAGATGCGCTGAGCCAACACGGGGGCCACATCGGATTATGGTATGCTTTATCTTTGCGCAATAACAAATGCCAACATTTACGGGTTGCGCTGGCGGACCCTGTTGTCGGCATTCGTCGCACAACTGGGACCAGTGCCATCAGCCCATTGTCTTGTGGGTCAAAATCCTAGCCATTTGTTGAGAGGACCAGGGGGTGCGGAGTGGAGCGCCGTGCCAGCCTCCAAATCTATGTTGTGTTGGTTCAAATCCTGGTTATTGTTGTGCGGACCAGGGGGTGTGGTGGAACGCCAAGGTGAGGATCCGTCTGAACCATCCACCTGCGGCCTCCCTCGGCTCCGGTCTTCTTGACTCTGTCTTGACACCGGATTCAGGCGAGCGAGGTGGAGAGAGTGTGGTAGATGCAACGCAAGCCTACTGGCAGCATAAGGCCCTGTGCAAGTCACCGTCCCTGCTCCAACCATCTGATGTGGCGCATGTGGTGGGCATCGTCGAACACGACGGTCGAACTATTGTGTGTATGTGGTTGCGTAACAGTAGCACTTTACTAATGCTGGAAAGGTAAGATCTTATTTCGTAACCACACCTGTTAGGAGTTTGGGTTGGGGATTAGTGTTAGACTTCCCATTACCACCAGTCCCGTATGACAGGCGACTGGGGATTGTCTACTGCAGGTGCGGCTACGAAATAAGATCCGACCGCTGCAAATCTTGTGACTCAAATCCCTGACGACGTGTTGCAGAATGAATCCGGGATGTTGAAGGCATAGGGCCCTTCTCCAGTGATACAGTCTCCTTCACAGTTGCGTCCTGAGACTAGTCTTTGAGCCGCCGCGCGCAAAGACCAGTTGCAGAGGAAATGACGTTTGCAACATCTGTGCTTATGTACTTTTGCTTTTTCTGTATGCCAGACATTGCTAACGTTTACCTAATGGTCCCAAATCCATTTTTTAAAGTGAAAAGCAGTCATGCGAAGATGAAGATCGCTAAGCTACCTTGATTCCACATGGCAGAAGACACTTCTGAACTTCGATGATCCTTGTCCAGTCTTTGAAAGCGAGGCAGGAAAGGCATCTCGGTGCTTGCAGTCCAGGTTAATCTCTCTCGCGGCAGATAAATAACCTACGACGATAACCTTCCTCTGGTGGAAATATGCATCAGGGCAGGTCGTCCTTGTCAGGTCAATGTAATGACGATTTTCGTTATCGCACAGAGTCACTGCTTTGTAAAATTTCTCCTCGAAAACGATTGTCTTTTTGTTTCATCTCACGACTCCCTGGCAGAACTCCCTGCCTGCCTCACGACATCACGTGAAATGCCAATCTCTCCTGCCATAATTGAACTGATTTATCTGGGACCAGTTCATTCACGTGATCACTTGTTGAAATGGAGGCTCAAACATCCGGATCTGAATTTTACAAGTCACTCTTACGAGGTTCTTTCTGTTGAGGCACAAACATCAGACGTTACTCATTCGTTCTATCGCACGGGGCTTCAGCCTTGATTCAGACTGCAGGGAACGCGAATCACAACTTGCCTTACACATTTTTTAATCCCCGGCAAGTATTAGACGCCAAAGTAAACTGTTTGCCACAATAAATAAGATGAATGTGAGGTCACAGCCGCCAAAACAACAAAGAGAAGGTCAGTAATTAAAACTCATATGACAGCATCTGCCTACAACCTTACGTCTCTGTATCTATTCCCAACAGTGACTGCAGAGCGAGTGGGGGGGACCCACTGAGGAGCCGAATCCCCCTCAGCTGTGCCATACAGCGACAGCATATCGAAGAAACACAAGTGCCTGGGCTTTTAGCGAGTACTTGTGCTGCTAATATGGTATCTTGCAACCCCAAAATATAACTTTAACGGTCACGGCAGCTGCGCCTTTTTTCGCAGCTTTGACGTTCCCTGTAAAAGGTGATGAAAATTCCTGCAATAAATTCGAAGTCCGCGTACTAAAAGCGAGCTCCCTTTCTTTCACTTTACTTAGAACTGATACCAATAATGAATACGTTACACCAATGCCAGACTTATGGCTCATCGGCCAGACCCGCTAGATGGTTTATTTTTAGCACACTAATTCGCCACATTTCTGGGGCCAACATGCACAGGAAAGTACTACTTATAAGGTCTCGCGGATAATTAAATGGAAGAACAACACCGAACAGGAAGCCCTCAATGGGAAGAAAACCTGTCAGATGCGCCAGACACCTAAGTTAATACCAAGAAGTTATGGAGGGCAGCGAAGCACAGGTCCGAGTCTTCCTGATGATGTGTGACTGGGAGATCAGTCAAAGGCGCTCTTGACGTCGGAAAAAAATACTCAAATGCTTCGCCTGATGGGCATTCGGACATTTCGCGAAAGCACTTAATTCTCGTCAATGTTCTCTCTCAGTCGCCCCCCCCCCCCCGGTAGGTATACAGTCAATCTCCTCGAATGCCGTGACAGGGAAAAAGCCTCCCTACGGATAGCATAACGGGGGGTGACCAAAGGTCTGCCCGTGAGTCACCTAAATTAAGCTAGAATGTTAATGTTGTGACTTTTACATCGACACGAGGGGGGAGGGGGAGGGGAAGACATGGGGAGCTGGGCGGTCATTGACAAGACAGCAATGAAAGCAAGCGCATAGATTTCACCTGCATGCCTACAGAGGAATCATCAAAACAACAACTTAAGGAGTCAGCATGAAATGCAACCCAGGTTTTTAGGGAGCGAGGCTCGGAGGGCAAAGTGAGATTCTGACAGAGCTGCTTGTTAAAAAGGTAGGAACGGCTTAAACGTCCCCGAATGGGTCGCCGAAAGAAGGTGACTGAATAAGTTTGCAATAAACTTGACGGTAAACTACGGATTTTTAAAATTTTACTTATTTCTGCGTTCTAGTTCTATACAATAGAAGGATCAGCGAGGTATATAGGTCTAGTTTCGGCTTCATTAATGTGAAAATGATGGGTATGTTTCTGCAGTATCTCAGTCAGCCTCCTCAGTAGACGGCAAACTGAGTGCTCCCCATGTGTCTGGATGCTGAGTGCGCAGGTGGTTTGGGTAGGTGAAAGTGAACTACCACATTCAGAGCGTCGAAGGAAGAGGCAGTCTTTGGAGATATGGCTCAGTAACCGGCTACCTAGAGAGCCAACATTAAAATGCATACAGTCGACGAAAATATTAGAAGAAAATATCAACACATTTTGTTAACAGAACCCCATTCCAAGCAAAACTGATCTCCACCGAGAGGATATTCATCGGAAGGAACGAGACAATGCTAAGCACATGAAGGCGGTATTTGGCCTTTTAGCTCCGCCTGGAATTTGCTACGGCTGAAAGAGGCGGGAAAAGTGTTGCGACGACTGCTTTGTCGATTACAGTTGCTAGAGATAAGCTTGATCTTTAAGTGTTAGTGACCTGAGACGTCTGCACATTTCTATATCCGTCCCACTTTTAACGCAGAGGGAAATTATCTTGTGACGATGCTGCTCACACCAAATATCGATCATAAGAGCGTGCTGCCAAGGCCTACATGACATCCCAACTTCGTTAGAAACATCTAGTGGTGATAGAAACGAAGAGACGGGTCCCAGGAGGCAGTCGTGAAGAGGGAAACACGATAACTGGGACAAGAGCTTTATTCGCCCGATGTTTCGGATTCTTGCTTGAACCCATCATCAGAGACAATAGCAGATACGTGTAGTTCATGCTCAAGGGGCTGCGGTATTTATAGGATGCGGTTGCCATGCTAACGCATACCTATTAATCCTAGGACTCCGTAACGTCAGACGAATAAAGTCCTTGTCCCAACGATCGCGTCTCCATCCTCACAAAAGCAGCGTCAGGTGCTGCCGAACTCCACTATGGGCCACGTCTTTGTTTAGTGGAAGAACGACCCGATTTAGCCTGGGACAGCCTACGATATCGCCTTAAGCTTGAGGCCTCCTGCGGTGTGCTAGACGGAGCCTCGTATCGATGATGCCGATGTGAAGTTTCATCCGGCCAGCGGAGACCACATTACCGTGCGCACAGACGCACACATGGATACCCCCACCGGGTTTAGCCCGTCGGTCAAGGCAGTTACCTGGGTGTGGCCGCTAGGCAGAGCCTAGACTTGGGGAGCCAAATGCGAGAGTTTGGCGCCATTAAATGGACCCTAGGGGTAGTCTTCACCTGCAAGCAAGTGAGCGACCTACTACGACCGTCACGTGAACCCACCGCTGGACGCCCCTACCCCCCCCCCACACACACACACACATCTGTCAAAATGAGCAACTCTAGCAGTGATTGTATAACTGCCCGCATCATACCACATCTCCAGTTCTGGGTATTGGTTTGATAATGGATCCGCAGTTTGTATAACCGGTACCGTCAATGAAAACAGCGTTTGCCGGTGCGTCACAGGTGCGCCTGACTACCGTGCCAGAACACAGCTTCAACTGCCACAGGGAAGACGAATATAACTGCGTTTGTTGATGTACTGTTTGTCAGAGAGGCGTAAAGCAGGCCTCTTCTGGCTCACGCGGTTGTCAACACATCGTGAGATTTTTCGGCCTAGTCCAGCTTGAAGGTGTGGCGGTAGCATGAGCACTTGAGTAATGCGTTTCAAAAAATCACCGAACTCGATTAGCCGACCCCATTTCAAGCAAGCACATGCGCGAACTCAGTCCACCAAATGAAGTGCTTGCACTCCCAACTAAGCGTCGGAAAATATTCACAGGGGTTCTGTCTGAGAGCACCTAATTGATGCACCTCCACGTACGCTGACTAACGATCACAACTGTTAATATCGAAAAGCCTCCTTCTTTCATATTTCCCTTAGCACTTGCGTCCGCTAGGTACTCAAGTAGAAACCACAAAAAGTCTCATGTTCACATGCATAGGTCGGCGAAAACGGCCTCTTCTCTATCCAAGGCTATTTCAAATTAGTAAGATGTGGCTATGCAGCCGCATCTGGTGGACACAATACTGGCGACCTACTTCATTATTTTCAGTTGGTATGATTACTTTGGCATGGTGTTGCTGTGCGTTGCGGTGTGTATTCTGTTGGCGGCCTAGTTTCTTAGTTGTCCTGTCTACCTTCTTCGGCCTTCCGAGGGCGGTCCTCCTTGACTTTCGACCTGTCATCTCCTTCTAACTTTCGCGTCGAATGTTTCAGGGTTAGGGTTTAGGGCTGCGGTTACGGGGTAGGGTTAAATGGTTAGGAGTTGGGGTTACGGGTTGGGGCAACTATTTATCGACCACTTAAAGTAAAGCCGCGCATTCTCCAGTAGCCATTCTTTTGCATACAACTATTAGACCTCGTCGTGTTTGCGTTCCCTGGCCCCACCTTTATGAAGTCCTATTTCTATCGGTTCCATTTTACAGGTGGCTGGGGTTGTGATCACAACTGACAGGACAACGGGCCCGTGGCTCAATGGTAGAGCGTTAAACTCCATGACCAAAGATCCTGGGTTCGAATCTCAAGTGATCCACACTTGGGGCTGGGTATGACTGGATGATGCGGCTAATGGGCCAGAAATGGCAGTTCCGGTTTCCGCTGTCTTTCTCGGCACCGTCTCATCTACTTCTCATACTAGTCACTGTGCAACTGCCCGCTAGGGTCCTAGTATGAGATCCAAGGCACAACTGAACAAGAACGTTCCATTAGCCTGATCGGTGAGTGCCCATCAGCTAGGATTTATTTAATTCTCTACTGACTCCATGAAGACAAGAGGCGGGTTACTCCTGCTGTTAACTAAAGCACGCATGCGGGATACTATTCGAATCTGTTTACAAGCACTGTAAATGGATGCCCATGAAGTTGGGACGTGAGCTTGTGTACCTCCCGTATTGCAGATGCCCTTCCGCTAAACTTCACAAGGCTAGGGTTAAGGTTAGACTAAGGATACATGTAACGCTTTAGTGATAACATTAGGGTTAGGGATAGAACACAGGAATAAGTACCATTCCATGGAAGTTAGAATCTGCGCACTTTGCTTTCACGGATGCTTGGTCGCTAGTCCCATAGCCAGCAGGGTCGAATTTGCAAGAAAGACAGCTGATTATAACGTAGCCTCCATAAAAAGTTTAAAGATCAGAAGAGTTGATAAGGTATTCCATTGAAGCAAACACCTTTAGAAAATGTTCGATGAAAATAATGACCGCAACATGCGGACCTCGTCATTCGAGCGGCGTGGGAATGATCGGTGTTCATAACCCCCTGGGACATTTATTGATCTTGTCAACCTCCTCTATTTTCGTCCCCTGTATGAGTGTATGTACGTGATTTTGAATTGGCGAACATATGTGCCTGCCTGCTTGACTTTTCAAAATCAAAGACAATTGAGGATGCATTTTTCGATAATGTTAAATCATACACCGTAGCAGTCCAGCATTCCACTCGTAATATCGCAGTCTTCTTTCTCAATTAGCCATCATTACTCCACTTGGAATAAATCTTCGACTAGAGGGATATATACGCATTAGATGGGAAGCATCATTCCAGAATTTTCAGCAAAGAGGGCCGGTATTTAGAGTGGATAAAAATGGGTATGCAAGACAGAAAACACCAGAAGATTACAAGCAATAAACAATGACCAAAAGCCGCAAATTCTCATTTCAGGAAGAGTTAGTGGTGAATGGGTTGCAAATTTCGCGTCAAATTTTAGTTCCTTCAAGACTGGGCAAAGAGAGGAAAATCGATACACAGGAAGTAAAATAGGTCAACAGGTGTAAATATGCAGTGAGTGACCGATCTCAAGAAATGTTGGCTGAAATTCTGAAATGGGTATTCGATTAAGAAGGAGCACCTAGGCGCGGTTGTAATACTGGCTAACTTGCGGCATAATCTCATAATATTTCGGACTCGACGGGATGTCAGCTTTAAAATACACTTCTTTTTAATCCCCTGTAGAAAGCGCACTCGGTAAAAAATCAGCACTTAAGTGGCATGCATTTTTCCCATTAATTTTCGATGACCTTGCAAATTCAAATATATGTTACAGAAACCACAAACAAAATATGCTTTCTCTTGGTCGTTCGATAGAGAATTACGTCTTCTTTGTATTTTATACTCGAAGGAGGAGTATAATTATGTTTTGAAATAGTTTTCTAATTGTCAAATAATTTGGAGCCTGATCACTTGCCGCACTAGCGTTTAGCGATTTCAGTCTACAAGGTGCATGCGTTCCGCGTAAAGAAAATCACATAGTCTTCTATGCCTTTATAAAGATATCATATGGAGTCCATCAGGTTTTGCAATAGATGCGGACTGTGTTCTATATTTCATGAGAAGTTGTGATAAGCTGACAGGTACGATGCTGTGTGAATGGACACAGCGCGGTTTTAAAAAATATCGTAATTGGAAACTTTTTTAAAACCTAATTATATTCCTTCCCTGAGTATAAAATATAAAGAAGACGTGATTCTCTATTAATTGACTGAAAGAAAGCCTATTTTTGTTTATTGTTTCCATAAGATATATTTGAATTTGCAAAGTCATCGAAAATCAATGAGAAAAAATGCATGCCACTTAAGTGGAGATTTTTTATCGAGTGCGGTTTCCACAGGAAATTGAAAGACGTGTATTTTAAAGCCGAAGTCCTGCCGGGTTCGAAATATTATAAGGTTATGCCGCAAGACAGTCAGTATTACAACCGCGTCTACGTAATCCCTCCTAGTCGAAAACGCATCCCAGAATTTCAGCCAACATTTAGTGAGATCGGTCACTCATTGTTAGAAAATTCCCATGCGAATGGAGAGCAGAAAAAAATGACCGCTCAATTTCAAAAGTCGGGAGGATAATGATTACGGCGAAGGGGGCGAGAACAGCTACTTTTGGCTGTCTCCTCATCGCCAGGTGGTCATGACCAAACCAGACCGAGAAGAACTAAGATGCGACTTCGGTTCAGATTTTCATTAAAAAAACCAGGCACACCAGTCTACGAGTTTCCATCATGACGACCGCAGTCGATGCGTAGGAATTGCCTTTAACGATCCGTCCTGACTGAAGAGAAGGCAACTCACATTCGGATCGGCAAACATCCCTGTTGCGCAATTGGGAGCACGCGCATTTATTCTATACATTTTCCAGACGAATGCATCTCTTGACATTCTGCAGCTTGATAAAACGCTCAAAGTTGAATGCTTTTGGCACCTTTGATAGAATTTAAGTAGAACCTAATTTCTACACGTTTTTGGCTGCTAGATGATGTTCGTGAGATAGTTCAGAGATGACGTCAGTTGACCTTTATGCTGAATAAACTGAAATTAGCGGGGGCACATTGCTACGCAAAGCATTTCACAGAATACGGTGTTTTCTGAGCGTGTTCAAGAAAGAAATCCAAATCCTTGCAAACACTCGGCAACCAAAGTGCTTACGGAGACATCAAATTTCACCTGACTGCTACGAGCTCCTTGAGCCGAAGCAGAAAATCTAACTCCTATTGACCCAACTGCGAAAAACTCGGCGCCTCAGTGGGATTCGAACTCACGATAGCAAGGGGAGGGTTTTAGTACAACCAACGCTCAAGCCACCTGATCTACTAGACCCCATCGGGAGACATTAGTTCACAAACGTGGGGCCTCGAAGCTCAGGTGGCTAGGGCGTTGGATGTACTCAAGCCTTGTCCTTGCTATCGTAGGTTCGAATCCCAACCAAGGCGCCCAGTTTTCACAGTTGGGACAATATGAATTATCCCAGAATATGCCAAATCATCTAGAAAATTTAACATGTCAAACTCTGGAGATTCATACAATTCGACCTCGCGAAGTGACGACAGCCCTCGCATGTCCCGCGGAGTGGGCACACTATGTGTTACTTGTGTGTAAATTAGTTTAATGGGGTAGATTTGCGCAGCGTCAGTCGCACTCCCGAATTCCTCGCACACCTTGCTCCGACAGCAAGGAGGACCGGAGGTGGGCGCGGGCGGACTGTGCGGGTGAATCCCACCATTTCGTTACTACCCACTCCCCCTCCCCTCATACACGAACTGTCCGTCCGAGCCAGTCAAGCTACTGGTGACGCGATTGATCGCAATGGCTGACAGATTCAAACAGTCCTTCTAAGCATGTCAAACAAACTCTGTTCCTCAATTCACACACTGGTTACATCTCTACATATGTGCCGAAGAAAGGAATCTTTATAATATGAACTTTAGTCTGTGTAATCATGTCTCATTTTATTCCAGCAGTTATTATGAAGCTGAGCAGCAGTTCGACTGAGGATGACTACTTCCACTCGTCTCTAAAACTTTCCAAACCGTCCTTCGGGCGTGCAGTGTTTGTGAGTTTGACAAGAGGTCTCAGGGAGTAGTGCAGGAATGTAAAATGCCCTAAAATGTCCAAATAACGCAAGCACATAAAAGTAGGGGGACTCTGGGCTGGGTCAGCATAGATGCACCGGAAATGGCTCTGTGGCGCTGATCGACTTGCAGCATGATTCAGTCATCTTGGCATGCTAGCTTGCAGTTTTCCTTATTAAGTGAAATTGAAAAGCTCTATTAAAGCAACATTTATAGTTAGTCAGGTTTCCATGTCATAGTCAAGTGCTTAACGCATTGTTATGCTAGCTAGTAGGCAGTTTGGCGTGCTGTTCAGTTGCA
>CACRXP010000456.1:262503-291292 GCA_902702965.1 Spirometra erinaceieuropaei | reverse complement strand
GGTGTCAATACAGAAGACGGTCTGCGCGTCAATTAAATTACCATGAGAAGGGTTCGTTCTGCGTCAGCCTCAAACCCTTTTCTCACGACCATCAGGTTGCAGCGGTGTGGTTAGACTGAGACGGTCGGATGCGATGGCTGGTCTGACAGTGTTCGTCCTCTGCGCTTTCCGCATCATCTACAAATCTTCACCAGAACGACAGTTATAAGATGAACGCCCTCAACCGCTTTGGCTCGCAAGACGACACAGTCACTGGGGTGCGTCGACAGCTGAAAGTCAAGTGGTTCCCACGACAAATGACCGCCTAGAGCAACTTAAACGCTCTTCCGTGGAAGTCACCGCCTCACTCTGCTGGCTGATTTTTTCGGTCGTACGATGCAGCTGCGGAAAATCCGGCTCACTGGTGCTTCGCTCCTTCCACTGACGTACACACAGATAAAGTTCAAGTTAGGCGTTTTTGGAATCACTGAGAGGGCTTGGTATAAAATATTCAGAATAAATCATAAAACTCTTCAGCGTAAGGTGATACCATATTAACAGCACAGGTGCTAACTAAAAGCACATACACGCGTGTTTCGTCGATATTTTTGCCGCTGCATGGCGCAGCTGCGAGGGGTTCGGCTCGTCAGTGGGTCCCTTAACATTCCCCGTGTGTTTTCAGGCAGATACTCCAATTTAAAACATTGTCGCTTTTTAATTTTCACAGACATTATCTACGAAGTTGGAGTAGATCAGTTTATTCAAGGTCTATATAAAATTCTGTATTACATTCTCGATCTGAGCCTATCGACCTTGAACAAACTGATTTACTCCAACTTCGTAGATAGTCTTTGAGGAAATTAAAAAGCAACAATTTCTAAATTGGAGTATCTACCAGAAAACAGACGGAGAATGCTGGGGGACCCACTGACGAGCCGAACCCCTCGCAGCTGCGCCATGCAGCGGCAAAAATATCGGCGAAACACGCGTGTTTGGGCTTTTAGCTAGCTGTTAGTATGATATCACCTTACCTTAAAGTATACTACTAGCTGCCTGTCGGCAGTTAATGAATATTACGCGGTTACCCGCTGTGGCTGATGGACTTTGGCCCAAATATTCATTTATAAAATTCTCGGTCTGAGCCTATAGACCTTGAATAAACTGATCTTCTCGAACTTCGTAGGTAATTTCTGAGGAAATTAAAAAAGCGGCTATTCATAAAACTCTGTCAAAATGCTAATCAAAATGTCCGAGGAAGTACTGAACGATCCTGAGCAGAAGTGGAAACTGAGAAGGTAGTAAAAGTAGCATTTCCATGCGCACGGTTACTTTCGAAAATGCCTTCTTCTAACATTGTCTGTTTGCCTATGTTCCATACCTGCTTGTCGAACTTAATGAACTATAGGTCCTCACTAGGTCACATGAAGAGAGACTGCCCAAGGAATAAAAACTAAAGCGTAATTACCATGCGCAGCCACAAGTACGCCTTTTGTGTCTTTTGGCAGTACTCCCTTTCCTAAATTTACTGGGTACATTCCAGAGACGGTAAAGATCTAATTATCATAAGGCCACCTTGAAATATCAATGAACACTTTAGCTCATATTGACCCAACTGTGAAAAACTCGGCGCCTCGGTGGGATTCGAACCCACGCAGTAAGGGGCAGGCTTCAGTACAGCCAACGCTCTAACCACCTGAGCTACGAGGCCCCGCCGGACGACTCGAGTTTTATCCCATTTGGGTCAAGTTACCCGCCCAACCCACTGCAAGGTCTGGAATCCACCAAATCCGGTACAGTAAGTTGACTGCCCAAGCAGGATTTCCTTAGTAATTCACCTAGAATCCACCAGATGACTACCAGGCTAACGTAATTCATAGGTATTTTGGCAGATTTTTAATAATTCATATTGACCCAACTGTGAAAAACTCGGCGCCTCGGTGGGATTCGAACCCACGCAGTAAGGGGCAGGCTTCAGTACAGCCAACGCTCTAACCACCTGAGCTACGAATATGAATTATTCAAAATCTGCCAAAATACCTATGAATACTTTAGCGTCAATGTTCTCGGTCGACCGTCAACTACAACAGTTCCTACCTACTGTTGTGGTCCTGAGACTTTTAACCTCCGTGGTGTGATCTTCGATATGATCTCCTGCGCAGAATCCGATATGAACATTTGTGTCTTGGTCCCAAATGCAAAATATCATACGAGGTATACAATTAGTGTCCTCAGGCTGTTTACGCCAGTCAAAACAAGCGGAGCAAATCGACCACAAGGTGCCATCGTGTGTAGAAATGTCAATCAAAATTGGGCAAAAGTCTGTAGGCATTTTTAAGGCAAATAAAACACTGCATTACTTTTTGTCTCGCGGAATTTACCTACGTCTGTGATTTGAGGCCGTTTAAAGTAAATCAATTCCCATTCGTCAGAATGTTTACGTTGGATCCTGTGGGTAACATGTGGGCTCATGGGTTCCTTCCCTTCCACCTCGTTTGGCGCCAGTTTAGTGCATTCGCAGATAACTTCTTTTGTTGATCGTTAACACATTGTTTAAAAGGTAAATAAAAGGATCTGGCTTTTATTTCGAATAATAAAACGAAAAGATTTTAGCGAAGAGACCAACAAAAAACATGTTTTTTCCTTGGCATACAGTAGTTTGAAGTTCGCCGACTTCTCTCATTCGGTTTTATTCTTGAATAAGCTTCCCACGGTGGCCAGGGTCGTTAGCCGCTGAAAAAAGATCTTAGAAAAGTGCTGCAGCACCAATAACCCTTCATTTTGATTATTTTGGTGGTCAAAAGATGCAATGAGCCTGCTTTTTGTGGTCTCAAATGACGCCATTAATTTGGAGCTGTCTGTAGATAGTTTAGATAACTCCTTCGAAGTCAGTGCTCTCTACTGCCACCCGAAGACGGCAGTTTTATGGGCAAAAACGCGTTTTCCTGGATTGAGAGCAGTACGCCTCCACTTGCGATTCCCATCCAGTTAAGGTAGGTTACTTGCCAGCGAACTCGCAAAATCTGTTCACCCTGATGAGCAGATCTGCGTCGATGTCTAACGCAAACTGTGCAATTCAGTAGTCTGAATTCTTCAATGAAGAACATTGTGAAGAAGAAGAGTGGTCGAGCACCGGAACATTCCGTTTATCGTTCTGAGCTTTCGAATTCATGCAAGAGTCCATCGTCGGGGATAGTAGCAGCAACAGACGGTTATAGGGAGTGTTAGCCAATCATCGATCGACGGCGCAAGACTGGAGGTGACTGCTCGGGGCTCTATGCGCCGACGCCAGATTGATCAGTCGACTGACCGCGTTCTCATCCGAGGCCCAGGCTTCAATTTATTCTCGGCCTGTTTTGTTTCCGTCGTGGGCGATTATCTTGCTGGCTACGAAGTCAAGCTCATGACCCATTTTGTAGGTGTGGGTGGCCACTTGTGTTAGTACGACGCCTCGTCGCACAGTCAGTTTATGTTTATGTATGCGAGCAAATCTAGTGGGTTCTCCGATGTCTACTTATGCAGCAGGAGCCGTTTTCAGGTGACATAGAGCTCGCGTCTTCTCCCGCAAGGACTAAAATTTTCGAAGAGCCAACTACAGCTTTTTCCATATTCGCCGGAACAGGACTAAAGCCTTTAAAACCCAGTTGCTCTGAAATTTCGGCTAACTCTGTAGAAAGTCGTGCAAGCGAGAATCACAGGTTCAAACTTCACACTATCAAGGTACGAAGGCGGGACACCCCATAATATTGTTAATCTAAATGTAAAGAACAGTGCTAAAATCCTACACTATGACAGCAACAACAGATCGACTGTCGCGAAGACGGCGTCCGTCGCTGCCGCACCAGCTACAATAGGTGGGCTAACTCACGAAATGTCAACTGAACTTCCAAAATACGTTTTTGTTTCGAAAAGCCTATGTAAGTAGGGTTGTAAAACTAATCATCATGCAGTACAATTCTTTAATAATTCAGTTGCCTCAGGGTGTCGGCTTTCGAAGGAACTTTTTTCCGGCTGCATGCAAAAACTACACTCTGTAAAAATGACTACTTAAGTAGCATGCATTGTTCTCATTGATTGCAAATGCCCTTAAAATTTCAATTGTATTTCGTGGAAAACATGCATAAAAATATTAATTTTTTGCTCATTCGGTAGGAAATTATGTCTTTTTCCAATTTCATACTCGAAGTAGGGTTATAATTCTGTTTTCAAAAACTTTTCCAATTCTCGAATAATTTCGAACCCCGACCTGCCGTTACACCTGCATTCGGAGTTCCAAACTACAAGCGATGTATTTTCCGCGTACGGAAAACGACACATTTCTCTACGGTATTAAGAGGAAACCATATGGGGTCTATAAAATTTAGCAATTTGTTTGAGCCATATTGTTAACCGTACAAGCCACACTGGTAAATGCAGATACATTACGTTCTATGAACGGCTATTTCACGGTATTAACAAAGCCCATAATAAGAGACTTTTGAAAACCTTACTATAACCTTTCTTTGAGTAAAAATTTAGAAAAAGACGTAATGCCCTACAGAATGAGCAAAAGAAAGAATATTTTTAGGCGTGTTTTCCATGAAATATAATTGAATTTTTAAGGGCATCGAAAACCAATGCGAAGAATGCATGCTACTGAAGTGGCCATTTTATGCAGAGTATAGTTTTCGCATGCAGACGGAAAGAAATAACTTCGAAAGTCGGTGTCCTGAGGTTATTAAATTGTTCTATAATTATGCTGTATGATGATTAATTTTACAAACTTAATTAATCTTTTCCAAACGAAAACTTATTTTCGAATTTTGATTGAAAGTTCATGAGTTACCCCATCTACTGTAGATCCACCGATGACTGGCGCGTGTGCATGTTAAGAGTAAGATCCACTTGAACTGCCGCTTCCTTGATCTGCTTTACAACACCATACGCCACCTTCCGAGAGCAAAGCGGAGAGTGTTGGCACACTGGCTGGTAAAGATAAACAGCCCGTCCCGCGTGGCACCCACGATCTGGTTCTAACTCCAAGAGTACCAGGCTGCATTAAACGGATTCCAATATCTTATACAAGTGAGAATTCCATAACGGTCACATTCAATCCAAATCTCAGCCCCTAGTAGGATCGACTTATCCCGTCAGCTGGCCGCCTTCAAGGTCACGACTGAGAATTAATAGCAGTGGGTTAGAGCACACTGGATTTATTATATTTAGGGATGCGCCAACTTAAGCATGCATATGTACGTGTAGAAAGTTGTACTGTCAGTGACGAAACTGGGACAGACAGTCATCGTCAGCCGCCTCTTCTCCAACCTAGGAGGTCGGTGATCCGAACCTGGCTCCAGTGCTCACTTGGCATTAAGTCTAACGCTCTGCTACTGGCGCACAAGTTCGCTGTCCTGTTGGTTGCAGTCGGAAATATTAACTGCAACGGGAGGACACTCGCCAGTCGGGTTCTGTATCATGCTTGCCACATTACGCTCGGATGTGTTGAGTGAAGCGCGAGTCATTTGAGTGCATAGCCTCGAGAGGTTCGCTGCCCTGATTGGACGGGCAGATGCCAACAGCGCGAGTCCTGTCCAAAGCATAGGTAGGTGTGCCCGGTATTCAGGCCAGGATATACTGTACTAAAGACGCCGCACTAAATGTCGTAGACTTCTTTTCTAGTCAAGTTACCAACGCGATCCTTATGATTTAGAGGTTTGGTGTATAAAATAGCCGTAGGTTGTCTCATAAACTGTATTTGATATTTGGGGCTTTCTTCAACGAGTTCAACCATAACCTTAAATTGTTGTAAGATTAGTCAGTTTGTTGGTTTGCGCATCAAATCGTAACTACCTCTTGACCCGTGTTCTCGCCTGCATTGGCATTAAAAGTCTGTAGATCACCCATTCTGACAAAATAAGTTTAACAAATTGATGTAATTTGACCTGCAATCTTTTATTTTCAGAACAGCGAGTTTTTGATGAGATAGACTGTTGACAGTTCTCCGTTTGCAAGAAGACAAGCGCTTGCATTCCTAATGCCAAAGGACTCCTGTATAGGCTTCTTTACGGCAAACGGATATATACAATTTTACTTCAGTCTTTTTCT
Organism: Spirometra erinaceieuropaei; assembly: GCA_902702965.1. Taxonomy (NCBI): domain Eukaryota; kingdom Metazoa; phylum Platyhelminthes; class Cestoda; order Diphyllobothriidea; family Diphyllobothriidae; genus Spirometra; species Spirometra erinaceieuropaei. The sequence continues at coordinate 285,232 of CACRXP010000456.1, read as the reverse complement.
ATGCAAGAATATACAGAAGCGAGAATTTATGTCGACTTTGCTAAAATGTCTATTTGATAATGTTATAGGGCTGTTCGGTCGATTCGATTTAAAGAAAACACGTGGATTGTCCATACGGTGTGCAGATACAGTGTGATGTTGGGTAGTGGAAAAACCGCGGATACTAATCCCGACATTGAGGCTATGTTTCATGACCCTCACTCAACTACCTCGGCTTTCTTTCCGAAGTGATAATACAGAAAGCAGGGGCTCCGGTTTCTCCATTAAGTCGAAGGTCTCCCAATTTCCGTAACAGTTGACGTACGATACGCTGCTTCAGATATTTCAAAATCAGTGCAGTTTGAGGCTACATTGAGGCACCAGGTATGATCAGAAATATGGTCCAATTGCCCGTAGTCCCGCCTGCTCTTAGTAACCTGGTAGTTTTCTTCACTTATTCTTTTCTCAAAAAATAGTATTTGTCCATTAAATTCCTTAACCAAAAAGCCAGTGGCTATTCCTGGCTTATCTATTGCCAAACACATAGCGAGCTCCGGCAAAAAGTGTTCGGCATTTGAGCGCTCGGGAGCATCCATATTTATGTGGGAGTAGCGTTTACTGATTTCTTTAGCAATTTTTCTCAATTACCTACTGCTCACCCCGCTAAGTAACACCCTGCGATCCTTGCTGACTAAAATCGCAGGGAGATATGGATGATTCATACTTCGTTTCCCGATCAGCGTACAGTGGGTGACCTATCCCATGAAATATGCCTAATTTCACAAAAAATCACTAACCAACCTGAAACCGGTCCGAACGCGTCCACAAAAACACCAGCCTAATATTTAAAGACCCCGTTAAATGAAAATGTAAAATAATTATCACAGTTACCATTTCACTAATGAGAAAGAACAATTTTCTGGGAAAAGTGAAAATTTCGGGAACGTCTAAATTCGTGTCATATGAGCAGATTCCAATTTTGGAAGTTGATAATACCTGTTCATGCAAAAAACTAAATGGTTTAAGTACAGGAATGTTTGAAAAATTATTTTGTTCCATGCGTTTTCAACAATCATTCTTTAAGACTTGGTTAAAAAATAAGTGCGTAATGTCCAGTATTATGTACCATGAGCTTGTCGCACGAAATCGATGTACTCTTTGATTTTTGCAACTTCGCTAATTGAGATGTCACATGAATAAAGGTTTAATAAATACCACTATTGACGGGCTGACCAGTTACCACCACGTTCAAATAGAATTAACTGACCCAATCGCGAGCGCACCCTCTTCTGTTTATTAAGAAAACTTTTGTCAAATTTATTTGCGGCTTTTTTGATGGTGGAGCACATTCAGTTTCAGTTCATCTTTTGGTAAAGACTCGGTATGCGACCCCACTCAGGAAACAAAAGAGCCAAGTCATCACGACATATTACGTCCTCGTCTTTCTCATAATTGACGCTTCCGCGCTCTCGTAACTAGATAGAATGTAATCTACTTCTTTTGTGAAAATAGACTGAAAGTACTGCGAAAAATGCTCAATTTTTGCCAGCACTGTCAAATTCCATACTATCCTCATCATTCCTCGGGGATCAGGTTTCTGGTGCGTGTGCTCGTTTGCCGTGGTGAAACTCAGCGCAATGTGCCACGTTAAAGGAAAATATAAAATAAGTACCAGAGTTACCATTTCACTGATTAGAAAGGACGATTTTCTGAGAAAAGTGAAAACATCGGGAACGCGTAACTTCGTGTCACATGAATAGAGTCAAATTTTGGAAGCTAATGTTGCATGTTCATACAAAAAACTAAACGATATAAGTACGGGAATGTTTGGAAAATTATTATGTTCCATGCGGTTCTAATAATCATTTTCCAAGACTTAGTGTTTCCTAAAAGTTGGCTAAAAGGCAAGTGTGTAATGGCCAATATTGTGTTTTATGATCCTTTCGCGCGAAATCGATATACTTTTCTGTTTTTTATAATTTCGCTAACTGAGATGTCACAAGAATACAGGTTTTAATTAATTAATATACTGACGGATTGGCCAGTTACCATTAATAGAATCAACTGACCCAATTGTAAGCGCACCTTCTTCTCTTTATTACGGAAACTTTTCTTTTTTTAAATTTATTTGCCGCTTTATAGTGGTGAATTATATCGACTTTCGGTCCATCTTTTAACTATCAGTGAATATTTCACAATTTTCAGTGTCTTCAATCGATTGTCCAGAGAGATGGATTTCGTGCTATGTATTTATCAAAACCATAAAAGTAGGATGCTTATGGAAAGCCTTTGCTGAAATAATGAGTGCGTGGGACTTCTGCTTCATGTAGACGGTCATTTGGGTCACATTTGAAGACTAATCCAAACATGAAAAAAGGAAATTTTCCTGAAGGGGCTGGCTAAACGAGGGAAATTCACAACGTTTCAGGTACCTAAAACCATCATATTATTTCTCGTCATAACGTTTCAACAGTTAGGTCATCTGCTATAGATAGATTAGTGGCATCTCTGCGTGTATTTAATTGTCGTTTAAACTTTTCTCAAAAGACGCCGCATGCACCTATCTCGCTGTCATTACCAGGTGCATGTAGTTCAGTAGTCTGTGTTATGATAAAATTTTACCAACGCAAGTTGATATTTCCACTCCCAAACATGCCTACATCAGTCAGCCCCTAGGTCCGCGCCATAAGTAGCTGGGTATCCATCATCCTCAGACACATTATTCTTCCCAAAACACGAGTTAAGCAAGGTTGTCATAACGCTTAATTCCCTCAACGTGCATTGGGTAAATGGAAACCCCCTAAGTTAAAGGATATAACCTTGCCCGTCAAAGTTTGAATCGAATCTAGAATAAGAAAAAAACTGACCTGGGACGGACCCAAATAGTTTCAAAAATGTCCTCTGTATATATTTCGTACGCATTGCGGAAATTTAGCCAGTTTTTCTCATGTAGCAGAACACATCGGGGCTGTCTGTGCCCTTCAGTCTATCCACGAGCCTGTAGCACCAAATTTATCTAAATAAAGAACGGGAAAACCAATGCCCTAACAGCCAAGCATCTGCTTTTTAAACGGGAGTTTAGGCGCTAGCATCCCGCTGATGTGTCAGATCGTAATGGATGTACCTCCACCCCACACACATAAAGAATAATCAGAAGAGCAGAGTTAATTTTGTAAACTTCTTTTTTGCAAGTTTCGCATTATAAAAGACTACTGCTTGTCTGTCTGTCTCTCGCTGAGAAGACTGTCGGTGTCTCCAACACCTTCATGTATGGTACATATATGTGTGTATATATATATAGATATGTTTTCTGTCTCTCGCAAACGAGGTTGCGAGAATGTGTGTATGTGTGTATTACGCGTCCGCCTAACTTGCGTATATTAGTCTTCTATTAAATCCATACGTGCAAGTGCACTCTATTAGGGGGCGAAGGGTGGAAGGCATGTCGAATTGTCGTCGTTTTCTGCGACAGAATGCTTTCAGCCTCGGAGAGTGGACTGGGCTGCCTCCATGGCAACGAAGGTCATCTGAGCAATAAGACGCTGCAGTTCTTCGCCAACACAATGAAAGGTTTCCTTAAAGATAGTTTCGAAAAGGGCCTGGGTGCCGGAAGTCTGAGTAACCAGCCAAATATGTCTACAGCACTGGAGAAGAAGCAGCTTCCGTTCCAACTTGTCAGCCTCCTGGAGAACACGCTTACGTGCCTGTTGACACCAGCCTCTGAGCTTATCTGGGTCTAAAAGTAGAAGACATATTGACCAATTTAAGCATGTCGGTGGGTTTTGTATTGATGTCATGCACAGAAATCTCAGAGAATAGTGGAAGAGACGAGGGCCAATCAATACGGAATGACACACACGGCAACCACTTACTGGCGCAAACACCAAATAAATATTGATATTTCAGCACGTCTGAATTCTTAATTGAGTTAAGCACACTTACTCTAGGCTAATGAGGACCTAGGGAACCAGTGTTGAAAAGTTACCTAACAATATTTCTTTATTTTTTCCCAAATAATCTGTTGGACTTCATATATGGATGTGGTAACTCATGAAATGTTAACCGAGGTTCTGAAATGCGTTTTCGACTTGGAAAGATGACTTAATTATAGCTGTAATATTAACCAATTTGAAGCATAATCTTATTACAATTCACCTATTCCAGGACGCCGGCTTTTGAAGGAACTGCTTCTCGGCCGCCTGCAAAAATTACACTCTGTTATAGGGGACTGCTTAAGTAGCATGAAATTTTCACATTGATTTTCAATGTAGATATACATTTAAATAGATTTCAAAGAAAGCATGCATACCGTACACATTTTTACTCATTTAATGGAAAATTACGGCTTAATCAAATTTTATACATGAAGAAGGATATAGTAGGGTGTATAGTAGTCATTTATTATGAGATTTTTAAGACCATGAAGTCCTCGTCCATAAAACATCGTGTCTCTGCATTTACTGATATCGCCTGTAAAGTCTACGATATGGTTCAAGTTTACCGGTAGATTTATGAACTCCTACACGATCATCTTTTAATACCGTAGAGAAACGTATGATTTTCTGTACGCTGAAAGCGTAATGCTTGTAGCTCAGAAACCCTGCATGCAAGTATAACGGTGTGTCGGGTTCATAATCATTCTGGAATTGGAAAGGTTTTTTAAATCGAATTATACCCATCTTCAAGCATCAAATTTGAATAAGACGTAATTTTCCAACAAATTAGTAAAAGAATGAGTATTTCACACATGTTTTCTTTGAAATATATTCGAATTTATAAGTACATTGAGAATCAATGAGGGAATTCCAAGCTAATTAAGCAGCCCATTTTTCCAGAGTCGGCATCCTGGAGTAGCTGAATTATAATGAGATTATGCTACAAATTGGTTAATGTTATAACCCTACTTAAGTCCTCTTTTCAAGTAGAAAACGCACTTCAGAATTTCGATTAACATCTATTGCATATACAATAACTATGGTAGATGGGAACACACTAGTCAGCTTACGGGACACACTCGTCCCGATGCGCCTTGCGATTCAATCTCGAACACCGCCAGCCGCAGCACAGTGGCTAGTAATTTATACGGCATGACATAACCGACCAATGTAAGGGAGGTTGGGATAGCCATTTCCAGTTTATTCGCTGTCATCAGCCAGGTACAGCCAACTGCAGATTTTGCAATCGTCGGACTTCTAACCAACAGGTCACAGGATCGAGCCTCAGGGATTGGATTTGGCTGACTGACGACAGCTAATAAGCCATTTCAACCTCCCTTATCTTTGTCGGTTATGTGGTACTGCACATACACTGATAAATATATATATATATAAGTTTAAGTATGAGCCCCAAGGCACAACGGAACGAGCATGTTCCGTAACCTGATCGGCGAGCGCCCACTGTCATAATAAATATATATATATATATATATATGACAGGGGTTTGCACTGGGAACCCAGCAAACAGCATATGTGCTAGCTCATTAAATGTTAATCGAAATTCTGAAATGCGTTCTCGGCTTGGAAAGATGACTTAAGTGCGGCTGCAAAATTACTCACAATGCAGCCTAATTACATGATAAGTCTGTGACATCAGGATGCCAACTTCTGAGTGAACTTCCTTCCGGTCGCCTGCAAAACGTTTCTTCGCGACAAATGACTACTCAAGTGGCATGAACTTTTCTCATTGATTTTCTATGTTCCTATAGGTTCAAATCCATTTCATGGAAAATATGCTTCGAATTTTGTACTTGAAGGGAAGGCACACTTCGGTGTTAAAAAAGTTTCTAATTACGAGAGTTTTTAAGATCGTGAAATGCCAGTTCATAAAACATCGTGTTTTTGAATTTACTAACGTTACTCGTAAAGTCCATACTATGACTCATTCGCCACTAAATCTTATGAACCCCATATGGCTTCCCCTTGAAGCATATAGAAGTGTATGATTTTCCGTGCACGGAAAATATATAGCTTGTGGTCTGGAAACCCCGGATGCAATTGCAACGGTTGGTGGGGTTCAAACTTATTCGGGAATTGGACATTTTCCTAAACCTGAATTATACTCTTCCTCGGGTGAAAATTTTAAAAAAGGAGTAATGTTCTGTCAAATGAGTGAAAAAAATATATATTCTATGCATTTTTTCTACGAAATGGATTTGAACTTATAGGGGTATTGAAAATCAATGAGAAAATGCCTGCTAATTAAGTGGTCATTGTTATGGAGTGCAGTTTTTTTACGACGGCCGAAACTAAGTTCGTTCAAAAGTAACGGTTCGAAGTAACGGAAACATCTTGGGATTATGCTGCATGCTGCGTAATTTAACAACCCTGCTTAAGTCAAATTTTTGAGTTGAAAACGCATTCCAGAACTTCGGTTAACATTTTATGACTTAGCACATCTACTATGCTATCTAAAAGGCCATTCACTGTTTCAAAGATATGAGTAAAAGTGGGTTGAAAATCAGAGACTAACTTGAGGACCCACTGAGGCCTCGAATTCCCCTCAAATACGCTTTGCAATGACAAAAACATGCGGGGTTTGTTACCACACCTGTTCTATGGCGACAGAATCAGACGGAGCCAAACACACATATATGAAATGCTAGATCTGCCAGCAAGCCTAATCGCAGCTCCATTTCGCTTGACTCAATCTTGCCTCTGGTACATAATTTGAGGTGGGGAAGAATGAGAGAATCAAGCGCTAGATAAGCCACTATTATTCTTGCCTAAATAGCGCGCAAACCACTGCTGTTTCATCAGACAGATAGTGATTCTTTTGGAGTCCACGGACGAACTAGTATGGTCATGCATATGAAAGGCCGAGACGTATACTTACCAGTCTCATTAGTGGTAATGTCTCCCATACTGTAAAGCTGAACAATAGCTCCCTGTTTGAGCAGTATAAATTCATCTGGGGTAGGAAGAACGTCCACCAGCTGTCTGACCACTCTCTCGATCCGGTCTATTGTCTCTTCTGTAGCAGGAGAGGCATGAAAGTTACTTCCAGAAAAATCTCATTTAAAAGAATTAAATGTGGTAGGTGGAGAACATTCGGGGACATTTTGTTAAGCAAATATATTTATCAAGTGAAAATTTTCACCAATTCCTCAGTGCAGGACATAGAGTTAAGACTCCGGGATGACTTTTTAGGGTCAGGACCAAAATTCCAATGAACATTTGAGTCGAGCACAATTGACTACTGTGAGATAACCACGTAATACGTTATATTTCATACTACTCGTAGTACTATTTGTTCTTAGAGTGGGCGTTAGGTGGTTATTCCAAAGTAGTCGATTGTCTTCGACCCATATGTATGTTCCAACTGGGCTCTATAGAACCATTCATGTTTTAATAAGCAGTAGCTTAGTCTTTGTGCATTCAACTAGATAATAAAACAGAATTAGTGATGATGCCTCAAAACAGGAGACACCAGAGTGAGTGGTCGCCATAATTTCACTAAGTCTGTTTTAGGTAACAACTGGCTTCGATTGTTGGCAAGTTGAGATGTTGGGTCTCCGTCTATGCTTGAGGTTCTGGAGTATAATCGCTTTCAACACGATTTCCTTAAAAAAAATAATGTCTTATATATACAGAACTTACTTCCCCACATTTTCAATACAGATAATAGCTGAAATCTGTGCACTTTTTCTGTTCCCTAGCAAAAACATCTACTCGCTGTGGGTCCAACTAGCCACAAATTGTGCCATGGTAATTAAACTTCACTTTAAGAATAGCTAAGTTCCTGGGAAATATAACACAGCGCCCACGGACAGTGCTAAGTCGTAGATATTTCAAAAAATATCCATGGATCCATTTGTGACGCTCATTTTAGGCAGTCACCTAACCAGACCACAGTTCGTGCCGTTTAATGCAACCCGAGGACAAACTGCCAACTCTGTCAACTATGTTTTGACGATGGCGACTGTAACTACGTTGGGGAAACCGGACGGAATCTGCAGACCTGCCTTCAGGAGCACAAACTGGTAACTCGGAGACTCACAGCTTACCAAACTGACCATAGTTTTGACCTTCAAACAGCAGCCGTCTTAGGCCGGGGCACGGCAAGGACAGAACGTCTTACACTTGATGCTTGGCACTCAGACGCCAACTCCATCAGCAGGCATCTAGACCCTCCTGCGGCCTACAAAGTCCTACGTCACTGCATACGCCCTGTCCAGGACAAGACGGCCACACAGAGCTTAAGAATACCGAGTAAACACGGCCCGTCGACTAGTTCACCCAAAAGGGGAGCTCAAATGCAGCCGATCCCAGTTGAGGTGAGGACACACAACACCGGAGGCACCAACATTCCCAAACGATGGTCGGAGGGCCAAGACAGCGAAATGAGAAACAAATTAATCAGCCCAAGGCCAACTAATTCGGCTGTCTATTCAAAATTCTGGTCGATTTTTGCACTAAACGCTTTGATAACGGAGTGCTGGCTAAACTCCCCGAAACGTCGGCAGGCCAATGCCCTTGGCCCGGTAAGCACTTCACTTTTCCTAGAAAACAATTTGTGCGTCCTGGAGATCAACTTCTGCGAATATGGGCCAACTAGTTTGCGTGGACCCTAGACGGTCAACACTACACTAACCTCTCTCTTCCAAAATCAGTGGAGGGCGATAGCTGGTTGTAGAACCACGCTCTACTTATGGTGGATCCGAAGAAGCGAAGTGGCTAGAAGCGGGCGACAAAAATCCCTGACATGTCTTTAAGACTGCCCAGGTATTAGAAACCCTTCTTCGGTGACAATATAGGAATCGTTCTCGCTGTTATCACTACTATTAATAGCGGCAGTAGTATGCGTAGTAGAATTAACGGAAATTTTAATTCTTACCAAGGATGTCAGGTGGCAGGACGCATTGTAATGACGTCTGCCTCAATGAGTTAATGACTTCCGTACTTAGGTCCTGCAGACGGCGTCTTAGCTCCTCTTCGGTCACAGTCAGGCTGGTTTTCACGGCAGTGCTGTACAACTGTTCCACCAGTCCCGTCAGGAAGAGTTGGGGCCAGGCTCGGGCCATTAGCTGAGCCATTTCCATATTGGTTAGTCCCGGCGGCGTGTCCTGAAGAAGACCCCGGTCGAGTCGACTGGTGCTGAGCCAAGTCATGCAGGCGAAAAGGACCTGGTTCACAAAAACACGTTGGTCGGGCAGCCGGGGGCCGAAACCGAGGGAACAGGTTATTCTCGGTTCTTGATCCGCTTGTGAGCGGGGGGTGGTGGGTATTGTCCCTCTGTCCTTCTCCTCCTTCTCCACGCTGCAATGTTCACCTAGGCAGATGCGATAGCGATTTTAGAAGTGCTTGCCAGGAACACTTACGAACAAATCGCCTCGCGCCCCTAGCTATGCTCAACTGATCCATTTTCTCGAGGCAAGGTTAATCAAAACGACGGAACAGTATCCACAACGGTATTCGCAGTAATCAAGGGACATCAAAAAGACGATTTTACCCCTCACCCAAACGGACCACACGGTAGATACGCTGGACCAACACGGGGGTCATATCTGATTCTGGCAGGCGCCATCGTAATACCCACCATAACATATGCCAACATTCCGGGGTGCCGGGACACACCCAGTTTCCGACAGGGTTGCGCACATGGGGCCCCCTGTTGCCCTCCCTTTTTTGTTGTTGACTAACATCCTGGTCATTTGTTATGTGGACCAGGAGGTGCTGAGCGGAACGCCACTGGTGGTGGTGGTGGTGGTGGTGGTGGTGGTGGTGGTGGTGGTGGTGGTGGTGGTGGTGGTGGTGGTAGTCATGCTCTCTGTCGACACCGCCGCTTCTATCGCTTCCTTCCCTCCTCGTCTCCCAATTGAGGGAAAACCTCACGGTCCACCAATCAGACGAACAAAGGACGCGCACTCTCTGCCCCGCCAGGCAGCTATCAGCCGCGTCTGTTCGTTAGTAACTGCAAAATCTTATCTCTGAACGACCGGGTCTGGAAGAATTCTGGAAAAAAACCACACAAAAGGAGGGTGAAGTCCGGGAGAGTATTGTATTGGTAGACTTTGTAGTGGGGGTCAAAACATGTAGGTTCATGTCTCGCAGTGTCCCCTTTTCACACCACAGAAGGGTAAACGATTCAGAGTATTTTGTCATCAGGGAGGTTTCAGCGGTCATGGGAGGGCGCTTGCATGCTTCTCCTTTTTAAGCAGCTGCGCAGCACCAGTCACTGCGCTCACTATCACTTTTGGTAGTCCTTACCTCGTCTTCCTATTGGAGGAGGTTTGGTGTGGCTAGAGTGAAGTGGAATAAGCAGATCAGTAGGATAGGGGAACAAGAAACCCCCATCGTAATACAAGTGGCCATACGCCCAATTCCAAGGAGATTAGGGTAAGGGCTTAGGCTGAGGTCTGGGCTAAGCTTGAGTCTACGGTTTAGGTTAGGGTTAGGAAATGGGAGTAAGTACCCTTTCTGGAATCTAGCGTAAGGCCATCTTTATTATGGGGGTTTCCTATTCCCCTGTCTTGCCGATGTATCGAAAGTCTGTTCACCGCAAGCTAACCCACGTACAGGCCACTACAGTATTCATCTTGTGGGAGGAATGGTTAATTTCGCCTCCCGTAACGAACGAATTACCGTCTGTGTGTGTGTGTAAGATCTGCCACCATCAGCTGTGTCGTAATGGGTCGTTTGTCGGTAACGTTAATACCATATTGTCCGTCGCTTTTGACAGCGTCTCATGCGTTCAGTGTCTGGCTCGGGGTGCAATGGATGCGAGACGGAACAGTTAACCTGTGTGTCCAGTGACCATTTCTCTCACTACCTGCAGCGTCGTTTTCAGACAGGCTGACTTTTCTTTACCAGTCACGGCGATTGAATTGGTAATTGCTTCGTACGCAACCAGACAGGGTTGGCCTCACTCAGACTCGCCATATACTCCAAGTTTGTCCTGGTGCTCCACGCGGTCTTGTAAAAAGCAATTTTGCCAGTAGACATCGTTCTCCTCTAGGTGAAAGACTCCAACATGCAGGTTGGAGTCAGCTGCCACGCGGCGGCTTGGGCAGCAGGTGCCCGTACGCGTTTCCGGCGCACGTTCTTCACATCAGGGCTAGTCGCCTGCACTCACACACACACATATATATATACACACGCACACTGCTAGGTAATAGGATGGCTGACCTCCTACACCTGCAGACTGTTGTTGCTGCTACCGCTGCTGCTGCTGATGCTGCTGCTACTGATGCTGCTGTTGCTGCTGCTGCTGCTGGTGCTGCTGCTAATGGTGATGATGATGATGATGTTGACGTCTGTCGACGGGACTTGTCAATCTTCATCTTCAACATGCTGACAGCGCGCACAGATGCGTGAGTGCTGATACACGACTGTCCGAGTGTGCTAGTATATTTTCGCACATGTGCATCTAAGTGTGGTTCAGAGGAAATGTCAGGGTGCGCGCCACGCCATCGCGCCCAACGCCCCCTCCCCCCTGCTCAGCACATAGAAATAAACACGAAAATGATCTTAAGCCGGTTCGGACAGGAGCGAGGGAGAATGGTCTGTGACTGGCCCGCCCACGGACATACATGAGGAATAAAAAGAGATGTGAAATTTGCCAAAAGCTGACATGCATACGGACACGGGGTCGCGCAAACACGCCTGACTGTTGTTGTCAGGTGGCGCTGATGACGGACAGAAAGGAAGACTGGAAGGGGAGCGGGGGAAGTGGGGGGGGGGGCAGGGAGGTGTTAACAGATTCACTGGCACAAGTCGACAGCCCTCTACGCCAGCAGTATCAGCAGCACTGCCACCGATGCGAGTTACAAAGGCACGCAACAAGAGACAGGTGTGTGCGTGTAGATGCGCACGTACACGAAAAAATCAGGCTAATACCACCTGGGGAGAGAAAAGGCTTTGCGTTCACGCTAGATGGAAGCACACGGGGAGAAGGTGTCCCATAAGTGTGCAAAAATCAACAGTGACTGCTTGGTTTGTCCTTCGCTGGGGCACAGACAGGCTGTTTGTTTTGTATATGACGTCCAGACCTCAGTTTGGTTAAGAATTAATGACGATGTCTGATATACCAGAAACGTGTTTTTCAGTATATGTATATATATGCAAGGAGAAAATCCTTTTATCATATCACCTCGGAATGCAACTAGTTCAGTTATTCATATATATATATATATATATATATATATATATATGACAGTAGGCGCTCACCGATCAGGATGCGGAACATGCTCGTTCCGTTGTGCCTTGGGGTTCATACTAGAACCCTCGCAGGCAGTCGCACAGCGACTAGTAGTATACATAGATGAGATGGAGCCGACAAAGACAAGGGAGACCGGAATGGCCATTTCTGGCTTATTAGCCGTCATCAGCCAGTCATACCCAATCCCAAGTGTAGATCACTTGAGATTCGAACCCGGGATCTTTGGTCATGGAGTTTGACGCTCTAACATTGAGCCACGGGCCTGTTGTCAGTTATGACAGTGGGCGCTCACCGATCAGGTTACCAAACATGCTCGTTCCGTTGTGTCTTGGGGCTCATACTAGAACCCTCGCAGGCAGTCGCACAGCGACTAATGACATATGTGGATAAGGTGATACCGACAAAGACAAGGGAGACCGGAATGGCCATTTCTGGCTTATTAGCCGTCATCAGCCAATCATACCCAACCCCAAGTGTGGATCACTTGAGATTCGAACCCGGGATCTTTGGTCATGGAGTTTGACGCCAATAGATCGGTGTGCGCCCTTTCCTGATTGAATCTATATATGTATATTCAATGACAGGTGACGAGGCAATGATGGACTTCGGTTCGATGAAGCTCTTATGACCCATCTGGTAAACCCCAGTGGTGGAAAAACTGCGCCAGGTGCGTCTGTGCCCATGTTTATGTTTCTGATTCCAGTTGCTGGTCAGGGTTATGATTGGCTGAATGAAGGTCGTGGGTGCTTTATCGAACCGAAGTCCATCATTGCCTCCTCACTTGTCATTGAATATACAAATATACATACACACGACGAAGGTATTATACCTAACTCACGGCATAGGTACTAGCTAAAAGCCCATACACGTATTCCGCTGACAGTCAGCTGCTGCGTGATACAGCTGCGAGGGGTTCGGCTCCTCAGCGGGCCCCCTAGCGTAGGAGGTGAGAGCAGACGAGCGCCGGCCTTTGGACACGACAAACGCGGAGCCTGAATGAAGTTTTTCTGTGCGCACAAGACCGGCTTTCGTAACCTGATGGCGGCCACTTCTGCTGCTGCTAACAGGTGCTGGCCCAGAAGCTTAGGGTAGCTCGAGGGGACAACATGCGCGAGAGAATGGCGCTCTTAAGGCTCCTAGTTCCGCATTTTTCCAGTCATGCCGGGAGTTGTTGTCGTATTTTTTAGATAGACGCCAACCGTGCCACCAATATAACCTGCTGTATGGGAGCAAGTGAGGTAGTAAACGTGTATTGAGGTGGTCGGAAATGGTAATCTATCCCTACATTTTCCGCTTAAAATGGGGTAAGTGGAAAATAATATTCGAACTTTTGATGCTGGAAGGGCTTGTAAGACAGCTTGCTCAAGTCGACTTCACAGGCGTTCGTTTAACGCGCCCCACTGAAAGGGAAATTTGAGGAACAGAGTTTACTTTTCTGCTCTCAGTGTAGTGGGTTGTGCTGGTCTCTTGATAATATTCTTTGCAATATACCTGTCAGCATACCTGTTTTCAGGAAGCAAGTCCTTGATCTTTCCAACAGCCTCATCGATTCTGTCTGCCGAATAGGTTTTTCTAGCCCTTTGTGCTTACCGTGGCCAGTGGTTGACTGACCGCATGCAACTATCCGCGCCCTTCAGCTCTAGCCCCTTCCGCTCATATTCCCACATTCTGCCTGTATTTCAAAACGGACTTTAATCGACGTCTCTGATCACTGACATGTTTCACTCCACCCCATCCCCATATAAATGTAATGGCCTGACGAGAATTTATCGGGAGTAAACATATGCTCGTCAAACTACTCTTCGAATTTCGGCCTCGTTGAAATTGGATGTTTGGCAGGGTCCTGTTGAGTGGGCTGCGACCAGGGAGCTGACGTCATTTTTTCGCACCGCTGAGTCGTGTTCGGTCGTTCGCGTCCAGAAAAATTTTCCAGTTCATCCGACGAAGGGCCGAGCAAAATCGAGTGTTTCATAGCTGAGCTCCAGGCACACAATCCACTTACGGCGATCAACAGTGTTCATGCGCGGCCTGTCACAACTCGTCCAGTGGGTGGGGTGTCCTGCTGCGTGTTTCAACGTTAACTGGAGAAAGAAACGCGCTGACGCAAGAAATGAGGTCTCGGGCAGTCGTTTTAAAATTTCCATCGGCGATATCACAAACTAGCCTGGCCCGCTACAAGCAATTCACTCTTTAAACCTGGAACTCGACCGTGACAACGACGATGGTGGTGATGGTAACGATATTGCATTGGTATTAACGGCACGAACGGCAGTGCTAGCAAAAATAGTAGTTAAGTAGTAGTAATAGTAATAGTAGTAGTAGTAGTAGTAGTAGTAGCAACAGTAGTGGTTGCAGTAGTACTAGTGGTATCGGCAGAAGTACTAGTAACAATAATAGTAGTATTTGGGGTATTATTAGTAATAGTGCTAGTAGTAGTACTCTTTGTAGTAGTAGTAGTAGTAGTAGTGGTGGTGGTAGTAGTAGTAGTAGTAGTAGTAGTAATAGTAGTAATGGTGGTAGTAGTATTAGTATTAGTGTTATTAGTAGTATTATTGGCGGTAGTATTATTAGTATTGGTATTGGTATTAATCGAAGTAGTAGTGTGCCTCTCCAAACGGCCCACGTGGTGGATTCGCTGGTCCAACACAGAGGCCATATTGGACTCTGACAGGCGTTATCGGAGTTTCACACCACAAAAAATGCCAACATTTTCGGGGTGCGTTGGCAGACCCGGTTGCCGGCGCACTTCACGCACACTGGGGCTCCACCGCCAACCCCTTGTTGTGGCTAATCAAAAAAACCTGGTTATTTGCTGTGTGGGCTAGGGGGTGTGGAGTGGAACCCCAGGGTGCGGGTTCGACCGTGCCGTCTACCTGCACCCTCCCCCGCCTCCGGTCTTCTTGACTTTGTCTTGACACCAAATCCAGGGGGAGGAAGAGAGAGTGCGGTAGACGCAGTGCAGGTCTGATGTCGCTATAAACTAAATTTTCGCACAAGTCACCGTCCCTTCCCCCACTCTGCTGTAGAGCATACGGTGGACGTCGTCGAAATCGACGGTCGAACTATCGACAGTTGTAGTGGAAGTAGTAGTAGTAGTAGTAGTAGTAGTAGTAGTAGCAGTATTGGTAGCATTAATAGTAGTAATAGTGGTAGTAACAGTAGTCGCAAAAATGTGGAACCACAGATGTGGCATGAATATTTACTTTTTGGTTAACGAAAAGCTGTTTCGCTTACCATCTCTGGACTCTGCAGTCTCCGGTACATCAATGAGATTGGCAATGCCAAATCGAGGTCGTTTTTTGGCCGGAGACCCGGTCGGCGAAGTGCCAGTCCTCACGCCCTCCGTCTTTTCTGTTGGCCGACTTCTACAGGATTCCCGGACCCCCCTTGCATTGAACTCCTCCTTGTCTGTTAAACCTCCTTGCAGTGAAAATGCAGGAGGCGCAGCGTAAGTAGAGTTTTCCAAGTAAGCCTGCCGAGCAAAGGCCTCCCCATTATGGGCGTCTCCGGTAGGCTGCTCCGGCGAGGTGACTGGAGTCAGCTTGAAGTCAGTACTAGTGCCGCTGATGGTGTTGGCGAGGGGTGGTACTGCGTTCAGGAGGTAGGGCATATAACTACGCAGCAGTAGGAAGGCATTTTCCCAGTAGGTCAAACTGTCTGCTTCGATGGGGGCCACTTGGGGGGAGACTGGGGCGAGACCAGCAGCCCTCTGCTGGAGGGCGAATGCAGTACTCGGGGGGCCGGCCGAGGAGACTCTGCATCCCGGAAACCCAGTCTGCGGAGAGGGGATGTGTCGAAACCAGTCATAGAATTCCTCGCCCATGAAGCGTGGCTGAGTGAGTCCACTGTCAGTACCGCCCTGGCATGGAGAAAGCCCAGAGGGGTAGTTACCGGTAGCGAGAAATGGATGCCTGGCAGGGGATGAAGCGAAGGGAGAGAGGGGCTCGGCGATGGGAGGCCTTGCAGAGGAATGAACACTTTCCCGTTCACGCATGTACATGGCCACCTGTCTGCGCAGAGTGGAATTTCGGGGACCGCGCTCGTGTTGCACAGCTGGAGAACGAATAAAAGCAGACAGGAGGGTGAGTGATCCCGCCAAAGTTTGAGGTAGCACTGTTTCCTAGCTGAACATTTATCACGCGAATTGACCCTATCCAATGGGCATTCTATTTATGATTTGTATCGTTGGATGTTCTGCATCGCTGCTGAGAAACCGATTGGGAATTGTTAATTTATTTCCCCCAACAGTCACGACTCACTTTTTGCATCGGTGGTGGTCAGTGCGTGACTGACTTCTCAAAAGCTAAACAGTTCCTCTGAGCTTCTGCATTTTTAGCTTACCACAAATGCGGGAGTTCAGTCACGGATTCAGAATCCTTCACCAAAGGAAAAACAATGTCAAGTCGAACAAGGTTGTTCTTGTGCGCGAGATAGGTCTGTTTTGACATAAAGAACACTTTTCAGCCAGTTCATATGACCTTGTTCTTGGATGCTTAACCGCAGAGCCGAGGTTCCACAAAGTTTTGCGTATTTTCTCGACACGACAATTTGACCGTCGGTTTCGACTATGTCCACCGTGTGCTCTGCAGCAGGGTGAGAGTAGGAACGGTGAATTGCACGCGAATTAGTTTACAGCGGTAGTAGACTTGCGCAGCATCTACCACACCCTCTCCTCCTATCCATCTGGATCCGGTGTCAAGACCAAGTCAAGAAGAGTGGAGGCAGGAGAGGGCGCAGGTTGCTAGCACGACCGGATCCGCACCTAAGCGCACTACTTCACTCCCTGGTCCACAACAACCGCTTGATCAGGATTTTAACCAGTAATAACAATGGACGCGTGGCAGGGGTCCCAACCTGGGCCTGCAACTGGACCTGACACCACACCCCGAATGTTGGCATCCGTTATAGGTGCGCATTCCCGAAAACGCCTGCCAGAATCCGATGCAGTCCCCATGTTGATCCAACACTTTTACTCATAATTTCGATGTCCGCAAGGGCATGATGCGGCTGCATTACAAATGAGGGGAAGATAAATGACAGAAGCAGCTTAGAGTGGACAAATATTTCCCCCTTCTACGACCTCTACATCTATGATGCCAGCAGTTTCCCCAGGACCTTTAAAACACCAGTAGTCAGCTCAGGGTTAACTAGGTCATAACGGAATCGGAACGGCTACCGCCCCTTGACATCGGGTAGTCGCTGCTGCACGACAGACCCCTTACAGCCCTTGTCCATGGCGCCATCGGTAAAAAAAAGTTGGTCGGTCGTAAACTACCCAAACGACTGCAATAAATGCCCCTCCAACTGTCGTGGCCTGGGCGTGATAAGTCGTCGTCACCGACAGAAGGCTCGGAAGTACTGGATAGCGAGACGGTAAGGGAGATCTGCTGTCCTATCACACGGTCCCTCCCTCCCACCCCTCTCACATTCTGCCTCCAGCATCACTAATGTTTATGAACCGCCGACCTTAGTTGGGTCATGCAGTTTCGGTGGAACCTCGTAGGTCTGCTTGACTTTATGGATGTTTTTCTTCCGCCAAACAAACTACGACCTGTTTACTGTTTTCAGGCATGTGGAGGCAAGACAGAAAACCGGCGCGGAGACCAAGTCCGCATAACGACCAGGGAAGACTCCCCTTATGCACCGCCTCCGCTTGTTAGGAAACTTACTAGGGCAATGGGGGGAGGAGGAGGGGGTGGGGGGGAGTTACGAGGTCCGATATGGGTCGAGGCATTTTCAAACCCCAGATTCTGCTGTTGCTGCTCTAAAATAAAGTAATTACCTCGAAATGAAACTGCCGTTCCAGACGCAACCAGAATCACTCGTAGCGAATCTTCAGCTATCTGGTCTTAATTTAAAGCAGTGGCGGGGGAGCTACAAGGTGTAATGTGGCACCGAGTTCGTGCTAGTTACAGTAGGTGGGCTAATTCATGAAATGTCAACCAAAATTCCGAAATGCGTTTTCGTCTCGAAAAGATTATTTAAATAGGGTTGTAAAACTAGTCAGCCTTCAGTTACGTCAGGATGCCGGCTTTCGAATGAACTTCTTTCTGGCTGCATGCAAAACTATACTCTGCAGAAAATGAGAACTTAAGTGGCTTGCATTTTTTCGTTGGTTTTCGATGCCTCTAAAAGTCAAATTATATTCCATGGGAAACATGCATTGAAATATTCATTCTATCGCTCATTCCGTAGGTAATTACGTCTTCCTTTAATTTTATACTCAAAGGCGGGATATAATTTAGTTTTAAAAATGTCCCTAATTGTGAGACTTTTGAATAAATTGACATGGCCGTTCATAAATCGTCATATCTCTGCATTTACCAATGCGGCTTGTAAAGTTAACAATATGGATCGAATCCATTGTTTAATTTTATGAACCCTATATGCCCCCCTTTATTACCGTAGAGAAGTGTGTTATTTTCCGTACGCGGAAAATATACGACCGGTAGTTTGGAAACCCTAAATCCAGGTGTGACGGTAGAGCAGGTTCAAAATTATTCGGGAATCGGAAAATTTTTGAAACCCGAATTATTTCCCTCATTCGAGTATAAAATTAGAATAAGACGTAATTATCTACCGAATAAGCAAAAGAATAAATATTTTTATGCATGTTTTCCATGAAATATAATTGAACTTTTAGGGACATCGAAAATCAAAGAGAAAAATGCAAGCCACTTAAGCAGTCATTTTTACAGAGTATAGTTTTTGCATGCCACCGGAAAGACGTTCATTCGAAAGCCGGCATCCTGAGGTAACTGCATTATCATAGAATTATACTGCAGGCTAATTAGTTTTACAACCCTACTTAAATAATTTTTTTGAGACGAAAACGCATTTCGGAATTTCGGTTGACGTTTCATGAATTAGCCCACCTACTGTACTTCGTGTGGCTGCAGAAACTCTGTGAAACAGTCGTCTGAGATTTTAACTAGCATCCGTGCTTGGCGAATGTTTAAATGCTTTCTGGTTGCCCGAGCGCAATGCTTACCTTCCGTTTGTTTTTCTACACCTCGTGTTGATTAAATGGATACAGGAAAGTATTCATCTCGGATGTAACTAATCCCTTACGACCGATATTTCTGAAAATTCCTGCGTTCTCCCCAACGCAGGAGGCACGTCCTGTGGGGCCTTCTTGGTAGTCTCATCGAGACTGGGAGGTAAAAACCAGACTGTGCTTTCATCCGATGACGGAAAAATGCATCACGTGCATTCCCAACTTTCCAGCTCCCTCAATTACTTCAGAGGGTTCAGAGACTCGGGAGTTCCGAAGACTGACGCCTTCGCATCCTCTTTGCCTCCCTTCCCGCAGTTGATCCTAATCCCAAAGCGGTGTCGGGACTCTTGCCCTGACAACAATCTGACCTCGCCGCAATCGCTGTCACCCTCTCCCTCCCCCTTCATATCCTCCGCACGGGAACCTCCAGCCAGGTGACACGTGGTCACGTGGCTTCTGTTGTCGAGGCCTGACGGGAAAGGAATTCCAATTAGAAGACGCAGTCCACCCGTGGTCTGTCTGGCCCGGCAACTTGAATCGATTAGCCTCCGTCAGGCGCCCGCTCTTTGTTTCGTCCTGCCTGTCTTGGCACTCACCCCGCGATGGAGTGGGGGTGGGAGGGGGGGGGTTGTCGATTGCGCAAGTCGTCTCAAAGGTCCTCCCCCTCTCTGCCTCTCCCATCCCGTCCCACAGGGCTCAAGAAAGCCAATGACTTCGTCCGCGTTCCGGAAGCCCTGACAAAGCCCAAAATCCTCCTGTTCGGGGGGGGGGGAGGAGAGGGGAGCGACCCAAGAGGAGACACGCGTCGAGAGCTGCCTCTGAAGAAGTGAGAACCGCTCAGCTAAACTTCTCCCAATTTTCTATCCTTTAAGCAAATTTCCCCTGAGGTGTGCCTAATGGTTTTGCAAGGGGTGAGTAACATTGGAGGCCGCAGGTAAGTTACCTGCCCAGTGTCGCGTATTCCGAGGATGCATTTTCAGTCATTTTCAGAGGTGCGGCGTGCATCGGCACTGATGGATTCATTCAGCCGCCCAGGCTGCGGTGGGGCCTACGACCTCCGTTGACTCGGAGATTAGATCTAGTATACTGACTTACCGAAACTGGCATCGCTTAATCCAAATATATGAGTTTCCCAGATCGTTATCCTTAGGCATCAAGGCCTTGTCCGTCTAGTCTTCTTAGAATTTGTCGATTAATAAACGACTGTGCTAACCAGGTATATCCAGACTCGCGGTCTAGATGAACTGGGAACCAAAACCAAGGTTTTAATCAGTGATTGTTAAATGGTCAAACGCTCTACCATCGAGCTATAGGTCCGTTTTTGGTCAGTTAAGATCGGGACAAACAAATGTCGTAGGGGGGCGCTCATGGCACAAGTTACGGGACGTGCTCGTAAAGCTATGCTTGGGCTTTTCAACCGACATGAACATAGTTCTCTATCTCAATGCTACAGATTTTGACTGGACAAGATCTAGCAAAAAATAAAACGCCGATTCGGATTGCAGGTCATAAAGGCCTGGTAGAGGGCGTGGGCATATGCAAAAGACTAATGAGGTTTAAATGCATATCCAGGTCCCGATTGTCATTTTGGCTTATTAAAGCAACGGCAGAAATGCTGTGTTATGGTTGTCTCACAGAAGAACACAACTCTCTGAGAAATTATACTCTCTAGAGAAGAAGTAATAAGTGACAGGGGTACTACGGTAAGTGTCGATGATCCGCACGGCAGTAGAGAACACCAGTCCAGGCTACCCGAGGAATTAAAAATCCCACGCAATGCTAAAGACTGCCCCTCCTCAAATACGTCCGCAGAAGAATTACTTGCAGTTTCGCCGAGAGCGTTATCGGAGCAGTCAGGTGTAAGACTACTGCATAGTGCTCGATACGCGAACAGTGTTCGGCATGGTCAAACCAGTCTTGTCCAATTAATGCCAAAGATCCTTCACACCAGCCGTTAGCACGACAGACAACAAAGCACTGAGGATCACCGGGCACCCCCCTTCACCTGGTTGATACCTCTTCCCTATCTTCTGACGTAGATGTCGTGCTATGGCCATCCCGAGGTAGTGTACTCGGATCAAATTAAGTTTTGCTTGCAGAGGAGTCAGCACAAACAGCCAAGAGACACTGAGACGCCCATTCCCAACTTGTGTACCGTCTTCAGTCAGCCACACCGAACCTCAGACCTGAGATCCTTTGTCTATTGTGCAGTAGGTAGTCCACCGTTCTACCACTTGGCCACAGGCCCACCGTGCGATCAGTTGTGGCCGAGAATACTGGCTACGGTAGCGTAACGCTCACCAATCGCGTTACGGCAGGTACTCGTTACGTTGTGCCCTGGGAATCGAATTGCAACCTCCGGCCGAGCCTGATTCCGGGACAAGATAGGAATGGTCGCATTTTGTCCTCGAGTTCATGCGCTCCCAGAAGACCAGTTCAGTTTCTATTGTGCCCGTCAACAGCGCCAGAAATTCCCCAAACGTACGTCGCCAATAATGGTTTCCTAAAAAATCGTTTACAATGGGCTGTGTCGATGGCATGACCCAGCTCCCAGTTAGACCTCATAGCTCAGGTGACCAGAATGCTGGCTTGCTGTCGTGGCTTCGAGGCCCACTAATGCCGCTGACTTTCTGAAAATTTATTTAAATGAATTTTAACAGCAGTCAATAAAACCGGCGCAACAATCCGTAGTAGTACAACCACCGTTTCTAATGCTTCAGGTTAGTAAAGCTCTTGTCCCAACGATCGTGTCTCCTTCCTCAAACACTGGGACGCCCATTTTCAACTTGCTAACCCTCGTCAGTCAGCCATACCCAACCTCAGGCTTGGATGACCTAGTATTCCAACTGAGGTTTTTTGTCTATTGTGCAGTAGGTAGTCCACCGCCCCACCACTTGACCATAGGCCCGCTGTGCGATCGGGCTGCTGACTTTCTAAAAATTGATTTAAATGAATGATAACAACAACAACAATAACAACAACAACAACAACAATCAGTAGTACCTCCACCGTCGCAAATGCCCCACGACTAATATGCGTCTTTTCGTCCAGGCTCCCTCAGTTCACTGCCTCGGTCTCAAGCGCCGGTGCTCAAATCGGCTTTTACTGCGGTGCGAAGTCGTATCGAGATCAGATGCATGTAGTTCGCACCCATTTGCCTTCGAGGTCTGACTGACTTGTGGTCATAAAGGCTAACCGCGAAACCTACAGGTCTATCACCTGCCTCGCTTTCACGGCGCAGACCGTGATACTTGCAGCCTCCGCGCCACTTAAGGATGCGCAGGCATGTTAACGCCCGAAAGTCCCCCCCCCCCAGCACCACTGGCTCTCATCCGAAACTCCAAACCCGTTTAAATGGAGGTGCGGGTAAGTAGTGGAGTACTTGAAGAAAAAAAATGAACTTGCTACTCAGGGAAATTAATTGCTCTCAAGTCTGTACTCACTGACTCTTCCGTGTGAATATTTCGGGTGACTTGAGTCAATAAATAAGGAGCGACTGTGATGCCGTGTGCGGAGGAGAGGAGGGGGAGGGGGGTGGACCTGACTCGACCTGCTCTCGATCGGGGAGGTTTGCAAGGAGGGGGAAGTGGGGTGGGA
>CACRXP010000456.1:178567-207788 GCA_902702965.1 Spirometra erinaceieuropaei | reverse complement strand
CCTGCCTTGGGCTGTAAGCAGATGCAAGCAAATTGAGCTGGGGGACCTCCTGCTTTCCCCTTTTATGAATTTTGTGTATCTGAGGGAGAACGACACGGGACGCTGGAGGCTGTAAAACACCTGTGCAACGCTTCTAGAAAAACATCGCAGCAACACGGTGAGTCCTCTTTCATACCTCCGGGGCCTGAACGCCTCCAAGCGGTCAGGTTTTTTGTCAGGAAATCTGAGACGTCTTTAGGCCATGGTAGCTAGGCGAACGACCCGCTTCCCGCCTCAGGTCATTAATGCACACCCAACACGGCCGAGAGCGGGCCCCCGGCCCGTCCCGCCGTCGCCGTTTCCGCTTACCGTCATCGCAGCAACGGTGGCACGAGTGTTGACTGTGGAAGGAGGGCGGGGGGGGGGCGGGGGGATGGGGAGATTCAATCAGAGCTACTTGAGAGCCCTCTGCGCTGGTGGTGCAGAGGCGCTGCGTTGGACCCTGGCAACAGGGTCCCGAAGGGCAGCTCTGAGGTCGACTCGTGGCTACTCTGTGCCGGAGACAGGAGGGAGCTGCCGAAGGTGGCCGGGGAGGAGGAGGAGGCCGGACAGGGCGGGAGTGGAGCTCGACCCAAGAGGACACGCGCTGTAGCCGGCAGGTGGGCCTGGGATCGGGTCGAGGGCGCTGCCTTTGAAGTGTGGTAAATCTTATCTGCTAACAGCCGGCGTTCTTGGCCCAGGGCGAGGGGAGGGGGATCGTAGGAGCCACTCGACAAACTGAGCTTGCCTTCCTTGACACGATGCGGGAAAAACAGCATGTGAATAGGCTTCGTAGGTTTTTTTGTCGTTTTGTTGGTATCAGTCCGGTTGTTAACGTTTCAGTAATGGTTTACGGGCATACTGTGAGGGTCATAGGCGAGTCGCCTCAAAATAATCCCACCAGGAGATAATCAAATCACCACAGGAATATGGAAGGCTCACTGCGGCTGGTGTCAGCCTGCGTCACATTGTCCTAAACTCCCTAGAAAAGTTTGTGCGTGGCAGTTTATACGATTTAACTTGGTAGCCACCACAGCGGTGTGCGTTGAAGTTAAGCTGGACCAAAACAGGGGTCAGGTAGGCTAACGGCATACATTAATGAGGTTACACAGTACTACACTAACCTAACCCATCTTTATAGGTATACACGCTAAGATGTGGTTATTTTGCACCACTTGATGAACAAAATACTATTGGGTTTGGGGTTAGGGTCAGGGGTTAGGGCAAGTACTTCTCATCTACTCAAAGTACGACCGTCCATACCCCATAGTCTTTCTTTTGCACGCAACTACTTGGCCTCGTCGCCTGTGCGTTCCCCGGCCTCCCTGTAAAAACCCCTATTACCACCGGTCTCGTATTACTAGTGGCTGGGGTTTGTTAACTTCAGGTGGGGCTACATAACCACATCTAACCGTGTACACACTTCCGAGCATATACTGGGCGAGCTTTGCCTGGTAGGTGTGGTTTATTCTAAAAATCTGTCATCATTTCGCACTTCGTCTGCTCGAGGATGCGCCTATTATTGCATGAATAAATGAGATTTAGGAGCGCTCACTGGGGGAGTACATTGTGTTGGAATGAGATGTAACTCTGAGGGCCTGAAGCAGGTGCAGTAAGCGGCTCCTAACTGGCACCCAGTTGTCATTTGTGGCTCTCAAGGCTTACTGGCCACACCCCGGTGGCCGGCGGGTTAACGTTGATAAGGGTTTTCATCGGGTGTTCCTATGTTTTACTCCTAAAATGGGCCACACGGTAGATGCACTGGATCAACACAAGGGGAAGCCTAGATAGTGGTTCCACAGGCGTTATCGGGAATGCGCACCCATAAAAAGTGTCAACACTGGGGGTGTTGCTAGTTTACTCAACGCCCTTTGGGATCCGTGTTGTCTCCTATTACTGTTGTGGTATAAAATCCTGGTCAAGTGCAGGCTGTGGACCAGGAGGTGGCGGTGGCACGCTTAGGTTCGAGTTTAAACCGTGACTGTGTCTCGACAGCCGATCCAGGTGGGTGAGGAGGAGGAGATGTGATGGACCAACACGGGGGCCATATCGGAGTCTAGCAGGCGTTATCGGATTGTGCACCCCATAACAAACGCCAGTATTTCGGGGTGCGGTAGCAGACCCGGTTGTCGACAACCGTCGCGTACACTGGGACCCCTAAGCGCCATTGTTGTTTGTTGATCAAAAACTTGGCCATTTGCTGTGTGGATCAGGGGGTGTGCAGTGGAACGTCAAGGTGCGGGTTCGACATTGCTATCCGCCTGCGCTCTCCCGCGTCTCCGGTCTTCTTGACTCTGTCTTAATAGTGGGCCCAGGTGGGCTGGGAGGAGAGAGTGCGACAGATGCTGTGAAAGTCTGTCATCGTTATAAACTAAACTACGCGCAAGTCATCATCCCTACTCTTCTGTGGAGCACACGGTGGTAATCGTCAAAATCCACGGTCAAACTGTCCACAATCCGAGTTGTTTTGTGCTCTACCCCATTCTAACTCCGCCAAATATCCCGTAGATGACCCAATTTTCTTTTGTTCCTCTTCCCTCTAAATAAAGGTTGTGTGCCAAATTGGAATTCAGTAGCCACTTGGGATGATTGTCTGTGGTTACTTAGATGCCCACGCCAACACAAATCATTCTGCGTGGGCGGGGGTTCCGAGTCCCCACGGCATCAGCGCCTGCTACAACAATGGTCTTCCCCTCCTGAGCAATGCCGTCATTTATCCTCCGATGCGCAAGAAAACGACGTAGTAGACACACCCTCAGTGGCCTCGCTGACATCTGCTGGACTACGTCGTCGTTCATTGGCATGGTAAGCGTAACTTGATGGTGACAAAGGCGATTTGCGATGCTAACTGTTGAAGCTGTAAACACAAACGTAACCGACTTGAAGGCGAGGGACCGTCAGGAAAGTTAAATATCATCCTATTCAATTTAGCTAACCGATGGTTGGATTCAAGCAGTCTTTCAAATTCCCGCCTGGGAAAAATTCCAGCTCCGGGAGCCAACACCATTCTGGAGTTGCAGTGGAATCGCTTGTGGAACCTCATCAGCTCCACTGCCCCGAACGTCCCTGGCCGCGTGGGTCGTCAGAATAAAGACGGGCTTGGTGGGAACGACAGAGAAATCTGAAACCTGCCACAAACAGCCTACACCAACCGCAGGATCGTCGCCAACAAAGCGACCGCTTCCAGATGTCGACGCCTAGTGTGTCAGCGGCTGAGGGAGGCGCGGAATTCCTGGATGAATTGCACGGCAGAAGAATTACAAAGATACGCGCACCGCAACGAAATGAAAAACGTCTTCACGTCAATCAAAGCGGTCGCAGTCCCATCACCAAACGAAATGCAACGTTGCAGAGGAAAAAAAGTACTTCCTTTAGCGAAATCACGTATTCTGAAGCATCGGGCCGAGCACTTCAGAGGCGTTCTCGATCGGCCACCCGACAGTTGGACCGTCGATTCGGACGATGGCCACCGTGTGCTCCACTGCAAGGTGCAGCAGGCACGGTGACTTGTGCGTGGATTGGTTTATAATGATAGTAAACTTGCTCAGCATCTACTGCACCATCTCCTCCTCACCCACCTGGGCCCGTTGTCAAGACAGAGTCAAGAAGACTGTAGGCGGGGGGAGGGTGCAGGCGGCTGGCACGACCGGACGCGCACCCAGCCGTACCACCACACCCCCCGGTCCACAACATAAACCTGACTAGGATTTTTTGCCAACAACAACTACAACACCCAGACAGGTGTCGGAAGGACGAGGATGATGACTGGGCAGCCATGCCCACCCCCTGTATACCCAGTAGGAGCTCAAGAGCATCTACCGGTAGAGAATCAGGTGTCAGAGAACTGCCAGCGCATGCGAGGCTGTGAGGTCCATGGTTTGCTGATGGTGGCATAGCACACGCTTCATATTAGAGAAGTCACGCATTCTGGAGCATTGGGCCGAGCACTTCAGAAGCGTTCTCGATCGTACATCTACAATCTCCGACATTGGCAGGCCCTCTCAAGTGGAAATCAGGACTGACCTCGACCGCCCGCCGTGGCTGCAGGTCACACTCAAGGCTGCGTATCAGAAGTCCGTTGGCAAAGCATTGGGCGTGGACTCATCTCCTGCCTAATTCCCTCTCCAGGGATAGGTGGCGACAAGAACAAGCCCATAACAACTCCAAGGGTGAGACCATCGTTCACAGTTACAAGTGCAAGTGGAACCAACAACTCTGTGATAGCCACAGAGGCTTCTGCCTCCTCGACATCGTCCCTGCCCTCGTCAGTCACTTGAACACGCACCTGGGTCGGCGACCTCGCCCCGATAAACAGTGCGGATGCTGGAAACACCGTAGTTCCACGCGCATGATCTTCACATCCCGTCGTGTGCATCACAAGTGCCACGCCAGAGGAGCAGTCCTTGCAGTACCCTAGTAGATTCAACAAAGGCTTTCGACAAAATCGACCGCGAAGGACTTTGAATGTTTGAAACATTTTACATAAATGGTACTTGTACTTACTTGTACTTTATACGACTGCAATCATGCCTGATCTAGCCGGCCTCGATGATGTCACGAACTGTACCTCTCCACGCGTGACGATCCGCGGCAGCAGATCTGGACAGCTAAACCCATTCCCTTCGCCAACGACGGAGACCGAATACCGAAGGTCCAAGAACCACCTCCATGTCTTGACGAACTGTGTCGAGTCAGGTTTTGAACTGACCCCTTCTTCGACGCCTGCAATGGGGCAACGGTGTCGGGTCGAGGGTAGTAACACTGAGCTCCTAAGGTGGACGACGAAGAACATGCCCGAACCACCTCAGTCGTCTTTCTTTGATGGCCTGAGTTATCCTCGAGATGTTGTCGCAGCGAGCAGGGACTGTCTCATTTGAGACGAAGTTGGTGAACTTTACTTGAAGGATGGTCCTCAAGCAGTGGTGGTAAAATACCTCCAGTTTCCGTTCGCAAAGCCCAGCATTCACAACCGTAGAGAAGGACAGACCGGACAGATGCACGGTATACGCGAATCTTTGTGGCGATGGAGAGGCCACGTCGGTTCCACAGGCATTTCCGAAGGCTTGAAAAAACCCAGCGGGCGGCATCGATGCGGGAGACAATGTCGTCTTTACTCTGTCCATTAGGCAGCAGCCTCGCCCAAGGTATTTAAAACTGTCTACTTCTTCAAGTTGACAGCCATCAATCAGGAGGGGTGCCTTCTCCTGGTCAGGGATGCAGCTGGAGAACACTTTGGTCTTCCCAGCGTTTATGGACAAACCGACCGATTTAGTGACCTCATTCAGCCGTGACACCATAAACTACAGATCACCAAAACTTGAAGCAAGTAAGGCGATATCATCGGCATAGTCGAGATCAATCAGTCGATGTCCGGGTACATAAATGGTGCGACGAATTCATGCCGGAATGATGGTTAGCTAACAGACAAAAGTGCTGTCTTGGAAGAACTGGCGGTAACCAACTGTGTGGAACAGAGCTCTGTACTCGCTCCCGCTGTCTTCGCTTTCATGCTCGTCTCCGTGATGCCGAACGCTTGCCGTGAGGGACTATCAGACATCGGCATCGACTACCGGACCGATAGACAACCGTTCAACATCCGACGCACGCATGCAGGTCCAAAAGTACCCAAGACCAGCGTCTGTGGCCGATTATTCGTCGGCGAATGCCCGCTCAACATCACGGTGGATACGAACATGCAAAGGAGCATAAACCCCTTGGTTTCCGGTTGCACAAATTTCGAACAGACCGCAAACCCGGACAAGACGGTGATCATGCAGCCGTCGGTGTCAAATGCTGAATGCAATCAACCCCTTATTTAGTGTCAGTAGAACTCAGCTCGCAACAGCGGAGAAGTTAGTGTACCTTGGAAGTAGAACTTCAAGGGATATCAAGATCGTCGACTGAATTGTCCATCGGACCTTCAAAGCCAACCAGGCCTCCGACGGGCTGCAGGGTTCAGTTTGGAATCGTTTCGACCGCCGCCTAAACAGGAAACACCAGAAGTTTCGATCGGTTGTCCTGACAAATTTTCTGTATTTGTTAAGATGCAGACGATCTACGAAAACAAAGCGAGGAAGTCCTACTCCTTCTATCTCAGCCGCCCAGGGGAATGCCAAATCTGATTTGGCCGGGTAGGATCCCCGACACGGAAGTTCTGGAGCGGACCGGGATCTTTCGCATCCACGAGCTGCTGTGATAACTACAACTTCCTGCAAAAGGCATTTAAGCCTTCCACAACATTGTTGGTATGGCTTCTGAACTCTAATCCGGCCTACGTATAGCCTTTTTGAATACCCTCGAACAGAGTCATGGCGGATTAAAACCACCATCTTCTAACATGGCGCCCGGTTATAGGAAGGGAAGCATTGAACGCCTGTTTAATAAGCAAATATTGTCAGCTGCGTGATATTATTATCTCACAACAGAGCTCAGTTTAAGGAAAAAGCATTGAAGTAAGTTTTCACATTCTTCTGCCTTTTTATAAAATAATACTGTACAAAATTGTTCTCAGAATCAACACACCTCCTTATGGTTTCTCAGTTTACGATATTGCCAGCATAGCTAGTTCTTCCTAAGGCTTCTTTTTCGCATTATCAGCATCAACACTCATGTCGAACTTCACCTCCTTAGTGTTCAAAATTTTTGAAAACAGTAACACATCACTGTCATGAGAGTCGGAAACCTCCGTATCCTGCAACTTGCTGAGCATTTCCATTCTCTGCAGGTGCATGACTCGACTCAAAAAGCCAGCATTCTCGTCATTCCTGTCGGGCGTCTCCCCATTCAGAACACGACTTTTCAACAGAGTCTCACCGTCCTCCCTGTTCCGAAATGTGGACGACTTTCGTCTAGTCCAGGGTGACTTGCAGTTCCATCGTTGAAGGAGCCCATCTACAGGATCCATGTAACTCGATTGGTACTCAGGGTACCGGTTCTTCAAAGACGGTTTCGCGGAGGCCTGATGGAATTGCGAGTCAAGGGCTTGTGGAGGAATGCGAAAGACTAGGCGCGTGGACCAGACGTAGACGGCGGCCAACTTAACCGGTTCTGGCGCGTCACCCTTTGTCTCCAGTTTCAAACCTTCTCGCAGTTCCTTCAGGAAGGAACGTGGAATAGACTTGAAGAAATTCCAGACGTCAGCGCGTGCGGTATAGGCAGCATTACAGACTTGAGGAGGGTTCATGCCCGCCTGTCGAATCATGTGCGAGGTCACTGAGAGCCCAAACAACTGCTTTGTCGTCAGTTCTGTGGAGAGGAGATGGTAGGCTACCTGTGCATCGTAGACGGAAGGAAGCATGCCAGCCTGGTAGGTCTGTCCACATGGTCTGGGACCTTCATTTTTGAGCTGTCCCCTCAGCCAGGCCTCTAACTTGTTCCTGTAGTGGACGTACTTTTTCCCTGGTAAATATACTGATGATAAATCCAACTCATTTGACCTTGAAGATGTCGGGGGTTTTCTCGCGGATGCGGACTTTGGAGATGCTTCCTCGGGCGCCGAGGTAGGCAGACACACAGGAGCGATTTTATTGGCTGCCGATGCTGTTTTAGGGTATTCAAACCGGCGACGCGTTCGAACTGGCGCAAGGGGCATTGGGGAGGGGGTGGAAAGTCGCAACTTTAAGTCCTCCACGCTGCCATCACCCTCACCGCCTCCATTATCACGCTGCGCTGGCAGCACCTCGCCACCGATTCCTGCCGTCCCACCTACCTTGACGCTGGTGGAGGTGGGAGTTATGTCACTGATGGAGTCATTTTCTGCAAGTCCAACCTCCGAGTCAACAGCAGCTAGCGTCAGATGGGTCTCCTTTGGTGGTCGCTTTGCGCCATCCGAATTCCCCTGATGACAGAAGAGACGCCGCAAACGAGTCAACATCGATTTAGCGTGTGGGTTATCGACCGACCAAATTAAATGCCGCGGGAGCACGTCTAGCGCGCACTCGCCCAAAGTTAAGAGAAGGCTGCTCCGGTTACGTCGTGTATCCAACCAGGATTATTTACCGGCACCCCCTTGAGGCATTAAGGTGTGAGGACTTTGAGGGAAAAAGGCGTGAAAGGAGCGTTTGAAATACCTACGTTAGAGGGACTAAGGATGTTATCGAGAAGGCCATGTGGCAAGCGATAGAATGTCGGCTGGCTAAGTCAGCCTTAACAGTGACTAACCTCGAATGGTTGGGGTATGGCTTTATACAGTCTGAATGATGAAGTCCAGGTCAAGTAGTCGGCGGTTAAGCGGATCCCAATTGACGGCGCAAACAAAATATACGCTGGAAGCCATGTAACTCACGGGAATAATTAAAGAAGTCTTATAGTAGAAACCCCTTTACGTAGATTTACAGAATTAATTGACATGAGTCATGGCACGGAAGCCCTTCATTCAAGATATAATTAAGCGGTTATGCGATCTTAATGAGAGGGGTAATTACTTCAATAAGATCTATTGTAACCCGATCTTATGCCTGTAGGTAAGCCAGTATCTCGTAAAGATTGTTGGCAAATCTCACATCCTGCAGTCAGTTTGAAGTCGCCTACTCAACAACCCATAATTATTTTTCAAAATACGTACTACCATGTGAATTCGAGTACTTATTTTTAGTCACATATGAAGACAGAACAGTTTTGTGCATTTACAGCACAAGATTACAGCTTTTTATCAATTTGGACATAGTAAACGGGGAAATTCCATGGTAGCCAGAAAGTGCATGCTGGTATCGTTTATATTTAATCGGCAATTTTCGAACCATTAGATGACATAAGCTAAAAAGAGGATAAATTACTTAAAGAGCCAACAAATTTTGAATGTATGGGTAGCACGATATACCACACTTGATAACACAAGTACCAACTAAGAGCCCAGACACGTGTGTCGCCAATATTCTGCCGCTGTATGATAAATATGCGAGGGGTCCAGCTAATCAATGGGTCCCCCAGCTTTCCCTGTATGTTTTTCTGGTAGATACTCCAGTTTTGAAACTGTGACTTTTTAATTTCCAAACATTCATATCAAATGTCAGTCAGGGCCCGTAAGTTTCGCATAGACTGGTATACTCCAATTTAGCGATTGATTGCCAAGGGAATTAAACAGCCACAAGTGTTAAACGAATCAACACACTGCTAAGAGGGATTTATTCTAAGTTGCAATGCTAATTTCCGCAGAAATTAAAAATCTGACGTTGAGTACGATAAAAGCATCCAGCTTCCGGAGAAATGCCCAAACTGTCATCGGCAGTCGCGTTTATTCCGGGATTTCTCAGAGGGGTTGTTTTGCGTCCTCCTTTGCTAAATAAATTATGGTTTAGAACTCAAATGTGGGCGCTGGACAGAGGACCATGCAATTAATAACAGCGGGTATTAATTTTCATAAGGCCATGCATAGCCACGAGAACCTGGCCATATAATATACTCACACTGCAACTTTACAGTCCTTCTTCTAGAACCCAGTCACTCGCTGTCGTGCTAGGCCTTAACTTTAAAGCAAGTCCATTAAACCTAAGATTTGGAGGGAAGCTTTTGAAGCTTTCAGCAACACAACCGTTTATCTAGCATTCTCTCGATTCGTGCATTCTCTCCTCTACCCATTACTGCTCTAATACCTTGTCCTGGTTTGCGAGAAAGCAACAACTGTAGGTCCTCTCTATCTCCCCCTCTTTTCCTTTTTCTCCTCCAGCCTGCCAGATGACTGTCCGCCCGTTTCCGCCGACTGTTAACGAGATTTGAAAATCTCCGTCTATGTATACGAAGGGCACATACCATAGTAGTTAAGGCCTTGCCTAGACCTAACACTTGGCTCATCCAAACCACTCCATGAACCAGCGTTGTTGTTCTCTGTCTCTGTGCAACAACTGCCATTTCGTGGGCGGAGAGGGAGTAGTTCGAGGCCAATGAAACCGTTTTTTTAGTGAAAACTCTGTTTAGCCACCAGACAACCGAGGCCATCCCAAGTACTCGGCAGATTAGCAAACAAAGTTATATAGACACTTCGACAAACGAACCCTCTAGGGTTGTGACGGTAGTATGGCACGTTCTGATACTGATTCCATTTTATGTAAACCTAAACCGACGTTGTCTTCTGAAGAAGATCGTGATGTGAACAAGTTGCAAAAAGCGTTTGGGAAATACACAAAATGAAATAGCGCAAATGATCTTGGGTTGCCGTGGTATGTTGGTTGAATCTGATAGTCTTTAAACACAAGAGAGTTCATGGAATCCCCATGCTACAGTGACCGTCAGTGGTAAAGAATTTGATTCCTCTACAAATTACTTGTCAGAACACGGCCTTAAACATGTCTACTCCAGATATTGTCTTCAAAAACTGCTCTGAATAAATTCTTTACTTATACGCGGGAATGTCTGCAAATTTTTGCCTGAGTGCACTTGATGCAAAGTAATGTTACAAAGAGCTCAGAGACACACGGATTCCCTGTAATCCTGCCGAGGGACGTAACTTCATGTAGCAGCAGGCTATCCGCTTTATTAAACAATACGATCTACTTACAACTTTAAGTAGATATAGCAGGAATGCTATCAGGCCCAGCAACAGCATCAGTAACTTGCCCGACAAAATTCTAGACTGCCAAATAAGTCTGGTGGGTAACTGCAGCGTTCTTCTTGTTCAATTTAAACGTCCCTATATGCCCTTGGATCAACAACTTCCCAAGCTTAATAAAATAAATGAGACTAATTTTCATGGACATTAGTAGTGCGGTTCAGGCTAGTGATGGAAACGCTTTTTTGCGAACATTCTCATGTTACTCCTCAAAGGTTAGCCGGCAAACGTGTGTTTTCGGTAATTAATCATCAGACCGCTACAATTATATGGAGAATGAACATGCGAACCATAGATAGGATTTATAAATGACCGGGGGGGGGGAGGTGAGGTAGTAACGTTCTTCGTTCTCATACCGGCTTCGTCATGCGGGTGGCGTGGGAGCGAGGTGCCAGAAGTCAAAATTCTCTGATTCGCCTTTGGTTGCAGACAAGGAAGTTATGCTGAAGGGCATCGTAATTTAATCAGAAGCATATTAATTTCTGGCATGTAAGGGAAATCAGTAGCCAGCTGACTGGGCCAATCAACTTTTGTTCATACCCCAGAACTAGCCCCCCACAAAGACAAAACAGTAGTCGTTTTCGCATCCGTGCCATCCTTAGTCGGGCCTAACACAAACCCACGTCGAGGTATTATATGTGAGCCGGGGTTCCGCTTTTCACTGCTCAGCCAACTGCCGCCGGAAAGATTCGAAGTTAGTGGGGGGGGGGGGGGGAAGAATGGCTGGTATTGATTTGATCTACTTGAACGACGGAGCCCGATCGCCAGCCCATATTGCAGATCAGAGTTCAAAGGTGGACAGAGCTTATTCCTTTCGAAAGTCAGTCCAGATCGGTGAACGTCATGAACACCTGCGTGTGGAATCATGTATCGCGAAGCGGTGGGGGGCGGGGGACATGTGCTTATGAGATTCACCTAGAGTAACAAAACACAGGTTTTTTCCGATAATCTACCGTTAATCTACATCACATATGACCTTGACGTGCCTTGTTTGAGGATCTAGTCTAAAACCTGAATGATTTAAGCAAATCCAACCTTGTTTCGGTTTTGTAAATATGCAGACAAACCACCAGGTGGACCCGCTTCTTTTATTAGGAGCGATTGGATTTTTATATAGTGGTTCAGATCGTTAGTTGTCTTAATTGTAAACACTTGGCTTGACTAAAATGTAAGGTGAACTACACATACTCCCACGAAATGGTTATTTTCGGGACGAATTTTCACAGAAGGCGTGGTTGAAGGTCTCAGCAGTGAAATGATATTAACCAACAGGAGTAGTTTGGCATTTTGTGACACGTTGTCAGAGAAGGCGGCTGACTCGAACAACCAGTTTAGACTTGTTTAGCAGGTTTCAAAATGGCGATGGGACGAATGCGGTAGCAAATTCAGAAACTTTCGAAACTGTGACTGACCTCATAGAAGCCTCCGGGATCTGCTACCAGATGGTAATTGGCGAAATAAAGGAATTGGAGGGAACATAAGGTATTTGTGTTAGAATAATGTCATCGTGGAATGAGTCTCCTTCCACTTGAATTAGAAACAAATTCAAAGCAAAAGGTGACTCTCTCTCTCCCTGGACTTGCTGGAAAGGTTGCAGATGGGTGCAGATAATGTAAGAATAAAGATATCGGGTGAAATTTAAAGTTCACGTTTTTTAGTATTTTAAAATTGAAGACGTTTCAATTGAACTCCTACGGTTCTCCGGACCTTAACAACGGAATCAGGCGAGGACACATGTGACGGCAGTGTTCATGATGTTGATCCTTTTCTTCTTCTTCTTCTTCTTCTTCTTCTTCTTCTTCTTCTTCTCCTTCTTCTCCTTTTTATCCTACACATCTTCGTCGCCATTATCAAAATTATAAACAATAACAGCAGAATCCTATGTAGGACGGCTGGCGTTAACCTCATCCGTCCCTCTTCATCAACCTGCGTTGGTGTAAGGCTCCCCCCCCTTATTGCCAGCAAACAAACAGAGAGATATTCTGGTCCCCTTATTTTGTTGACGCCCCCTCTCGGTCGCCAGAAATAGCTAGGAAGGTAGTGTATTTTTCATTCATATAGACCACAAAGTTAGATCAGGATTACTCGAAATATTGGCGAAATACCCTCATCTAGCAGACATTTCGTAAAATGAGCCTAAAATTTAAAAGGAGTAGAAGTGGGCCAGGTGAAAAGTTCAGAAAACTGCAGATCTTCAGAAACCCTGCGCGCATCTTTACTTGTTCCCGATGCTACAAAAACCCTCGCTGCAGGCCTATGAAAACGAAGTGGCAGTTGCCTTCAACATGTGGGAGTATCGCTTACCGAACCAGCCAGACTACAAGGCGTTGGGGCTCCAAGTCTAAAGTCCATTTCCTGAATCGCATAGGTAGGATCCGAACTGCCCTCTTTTCTTTTCTTGTGCAAAATCCTGGTCAGTGTATGCTGTGAACAGGGGGGATGAAGCGGTGTGCATAGGTGCGGGTTTTGGCCGTGCCAGACAACTGGCCCCTCTCCCGTCTCCGGTCTAATTGGCTTCGCCATGACACCGGATCAAGTCGGGAGAGGGAGAGAGTGCGGTAGATGCAGGGCAAGCCTGCTGTCACTATAAAAGCAATCACGCGCAAGTCAGCGTCCCTGTGGCGTACGTGGTGGATATAATCGAAAACGACGGTCGAACTGTCGTAGCGCATAGAGACTGGCAATCGTCTAGTGAGAAATGTCACCAACAGACATTAGGAGCAAGTAAACGGCAATTTCTCATCTAGGAAACTAGTTGACGAGCCTTCGATAAATGCTCATCATGCTAGTACATTAGTATGAGAACAGGGTCAAGTTAAGCATGCGAGGGATTACAAAAATCTATTGAAGTTTTTTTTTGAAATACGCTTTTCCCGGAATAAATTTGATCTAGACAGAGACGAGGAAACAAGCTGAAACTAATAACGTTAATACGTACCTTGACCTCTTACGCAACTGTGGAGGGGCAGGTAGAGGCGGCAAAGGTAAGATGTGCTTATGTAGCCGCACCTGATGGACACAATACTGGGGACCTACTTAAGTATTTTGAGTTGGTGTGATCACGTTGACATGGTGCTGCTGTGCGTTGCGGTGTGTGTTCTGTTGACGGCCTTGTTTATTTGTTGTCGTGTCCACCTTTTTCGACCCAACGTCGGTGGTCCTTCTTGACTTTCGGACTGCCGTATCCTTTTAACTTGATGTTGGATGTTTCTGGGTTAGGGTTTAGGGCTGCGGTTAGAGGTTAGGGTTGGGGCTAGGGTTACTAGTTCTCAACCACTCAAAGTGCAACTGCGCATTTCCAATAGCTTTTCTTTTGCATATAATTACTTGACCTCGTCGCCTTTGCGTTTCCGGCCCCACCTGTAAAAACCTCCATTACCATCGGTCAGGTTGAGCAGGTGTCTGGGATTTGTTTACCTCAGATGCGCCTGCATAATCGCATCTGATCACGGGAAATAAGTTACCCAAAAATTCAGTCACGAAGCATTTGGTAAACACTGGCCACACGGTGGACCCTGTGGCTGCAAATAAGGTTCTATTTCGGCGACGACTGGGCGTCTCCTGCGCTTTGCAGAGGCCCCTGGACTACGGAGGAGAAAACCAAATATCTGCAAGCATCTTGATCACGTGATCAACCTCGCACTGCCTTGATAAGGATCGATAGTAGAGGTTACCCCACCCCACGCACACACCCGTTGCAGTTTTAATCACGCCTGACAGGGTTTCACTGTAATCGAAACTTCCCCTTCCACTCCGCCACACACAAGCGCATATCAGACCAACAGACCATGTTTTATTTGCCTATCAATTTCCATCCCTCAAGGTCGCTCTCTAATTGACCATTTTGTCTTATCCAATAAAAACGCAATAAATAAGAGGTCACGAAGTTTTTTAAATTCACTAAATTCTGCATGTTTATCACCCTTTCGTTGTTAAAAAAGTTCATTTTATCATGAAAGCGGGGTTTGGGAATAGGAGGGAGGGGTGACAGGAGGCAGTGAGTTAGTAGACAGTGCAAAGTCATGTCAGGAGTGAAAGAGATCGCGGAAAAGTTTATTAGTCAGTCGACCTTTGGCCACGGTCAACGCGGAGCTTGCACGAAATTCTTATGTGTACACACGACCGGCTGGTGTGACCTATTGACACCCACTTCTGCTATTGTAAGCCAGTGTTGACCCAGCAGCTTAGGGTAGTTTGGTGGGACCCTTTAAATCACACGGAAGGCTTCGTTGGAGGCTACACAATGCCTGGAATCAGCAACACGTGTGATAATGGCGCTACTTATGTTTTTAATTTAGCTTTTTCTCAGCTCTGCTGGCAGGTGTTCTGGTAACAATTGGGAGATGGCACCCAAAAAAATCGCCCAACCAAAACAGCCTGTTTTACGGGACAGGTGGTAATAGGGGTTTTACGGGTGGTGCCTTCGATTGTGTGGATAAATATAAATAATGCTAAGAATTTTTTTTCAGAAATGGCTTTTCGAACGGTAAAGATTGACCTCATCACTATATGGCAACAAAAATGTGCGCTGTGTCGGATGTACTTGAAGAGGCAGATAATATGAAGTCGATCCAGCTCGTATTCCCTGCTTAATTGCTTTTTTAAATAGCGGATTGAAAGCGGAATGCAGTTGGCTAAAGGAAACGTTTTACCCTGTGCTGTTCATGATCCTATGCTTTCATATCCTCGCTTTCAAAACTGCACGTTCAATAAACACAGAGGACGTGATTGAAAACATCACCGCACTTGACCCCGACGAGAGTTGCCATTTTGTGAAATTGCTTAGCTGATGACACCGTCTGTCTAGGAGTGTATGCTTTTAAAGTTGTTCGGTCCTCAGTAAAATACCCTTATTTTATTCCTTTCATCTGCCTGCGGACGAACACTCATGCAGTCCTCCGGCATATTCTCATCGGTAACGGAATTTTTGGGTGCAATCTCCCAATTGTTACCGGTGTTCCTGTATTATTATTATTATTATTATTATTATTATTATTATTATTATTATTATGGATAGGCGCGGATATTCAGAAGTAGTAGTCGTACACTTATTACCACCAAAATCCTGAAAAGATACGCCGAGGATCAATTGGAACTCAATCTACGACCAAAAGCCCGCTACCACAGACAGTATCTAACGCTGCAGATTAACCCTGACTAATTGTAGTTACTAGTACTCGAGCAAGGGAACGATTAGGTTGGAGATTTCTGACAGATTCACACTTGAAGCTAGGCCGGATAAAGGGAGAGACACTGTTACCATGAATAGATAGAACCACGTGACTAAAATACATTCCGTATTGTCAGGTCAGAAGAAATTAGGGAAGTTGAACAGGGAAAGGATTGGATCAGATGTGGTTATGTAGCTGTACCTTAGGATAAACAAACTCCGGCCAACTGTAATAGGGGACCGGCGGTAGTAGCGGTCTTTACAGATGGGGTCGGGGAACGCACAGGCGACCAGGCCAAGTAATTGTATGCAAAAGAAAAGCTAGTGGGAATGTGCGGTTGTACTTTGAGTGGTTGATAAATAGTTGCCCTAACCCTTAACTCTAACTCCTAACCCTAATTCCTAACCCGTAACCCCTAGCAGTATTGTGTCCATTAAGTGGGCATCTTCGCACCTTGTTAATCGCTATTATAATAACAGTATAAATTTACAAGCCTGAAGAGAATTTATCGAAAGCCGACGTGCGCTCTCCAAATAGTCTTTTGAATGTTTTAGTGGGGATTTTCGTAGCTCAAAACAATCAAATCTATGCAGATTGATGTTTATATTTTTACGTTTACAAATAGCTGTTTGTTGTTCGTATAAAATAGCGCAAACATGGCTTGCCAGAAATCCGCTTCGTCCAATCCTGGACATAAGAAAATTGCCGTACCATGCGATCGCAAAGTGGCTGGCGGAGAAAAGTAAGCCCGTACAGTACCAATTAGGATACTTTTGAATTCATTAACAGTGTGAAAGATCTTGACCTAGACGGAATGCTTATGTTTTCGCTAGGCGATTTTTCTCATTTTACGAACGTACCGATCACAGAGACCGTCAGATACCTCTGCGAATTCATCGTCTCCAATCATCAGGAGTTAGGAATGTCGGTGAATGCTCTCGAGGAATTGTTATTGAGATGAAACCGAAGCATACGGTTTCCATTTTATTGCAATCTTTAATAGTCAGATGGACGGAGTAGCCATGGGCTCACCCTTTAAACGGCAGTTGAAGAATAGGTCAGATGTGGTTGTGTAGCCGCACCTGAGGTAAACGAACCCCAGTCATTTCTAATAGGGGACCGTTGGTAAAAGGCTTTTTACAGGGCGGGGCCGGGGAACGCACAGGCGACGAGGTCGAGTAGTTGTACGCATAAGAACAGCTATTGGGAATGTGCGGCTGTACTTTGAGTGCAGTAATGTGTCCATCAGGTGCGGTTGCATAACCACAACTTATCGCGCTTGTCGAATGCTATCCTTGGATCTGCTGCTTAGAAGGGAACCAACACGCCGCCTCCACCATCAACGCAGTCTCGATCAACGGATGCGCCAGATTTGCAGCATCTAAGAGGGCAGCTACGTCGGTTTATGTGGTGGCAAGTGCACAGACTTCATTAATGTAACGACCGTCATTACAGCCCTTGGATCTGGTCTCTTAGTTGAAATTTCCCCAGCTAGCTCGTGAAAGCGTCGGCTAAGAGAGTACTAAGATGTGTACCCATAGCAACATTGTCCGTTCAGTTGTTTGTCAAAAAACTACACATCTGGTTTGCGTTTTAGTAATAGTTCGCTGAGTACGCTCGCAGATGTAGTCGACTGGTGCTGTGACCCGGAACTTTTGTAAAGAAAGACGAGACGTCTAGCGAAAACATCCCCATTCGGCTTAGATTCAGGTCACTGACATCATCAATGAATTCGAAGGTATCTCGATAGCTGCGTGATCCCAGTTGATACTGTACGGACGTGAGTTTCTCCGCTAACC
This sequence comes from Spirometra erinaceieuropaei, assembly GCA_902702965.1. NCBI lineage: Eukaryota > Metazoa > Platyhelminthes > Cestoda > Diphyllobothriidea > Diphyllobothriidae > Spirometra > Spirometra erinaceieuropaei. The sequence goes on along the minus strand of CACRXP010000456.1, from coordinate 190,257 downwards.
ATTTAGCCATCGTATGATGCGGAGAGTTCGCATGTCCAGGATTAGACGAACTGGCAGGCTGTCACTTTGGACCTGCCGACTGGTCGGTGGTGTTTGAGGCAACGGCTTCTGCTTGAAATTTTTTCACACAGTCGGTCGGTTGTGCCTTAGTAAGCTTATCAATCTAATCCCTAGCCCCATAACAGCCACGGCTAGGAAACAGGATCTTGCCAAGAAAAGATAACTGAGAGACCAACAGAATCCAGCATGCCGACGCAGGAAAGAACACTCTGTCCCTCAAGTTCCCCTTTCAAAGGACGTGGCGAGTGAAGTCCTGAGGGTGCACCTACCCAGCAGCAAGAGTTCGCGTATTATATTCGACAAACATGGGGAAGGAAAGGACAAGCTGTCAGCTCAGAAACCTTAATATACACTCCCAGCATGGATGAGAAAAGGCGGAAGTAAAAGCATAAGCAATGCCATTATCGCAAATATCATGTGGATTTACATGGTCCCACAGAATTAGTCTAACCGGCTGAATCAGCGTTTGGTTGCAATAGCAGAGGCGACCGCCATCAGGTTAAACCGGTCTTATGTGCGCAGAAGAACCTGGTACAAGCTCCACGCCTACCGTGGCCAACGGTCAGTTAACTGCACGCACTCCTTCGAGCCCTCCTCCTTCCTCCTAGCACTCACAGCCTCCTAACTCGCCGTCTCTTTCTACCTTCCCTCCCCTGTTCCCATAACCCCACTTAGACGAATGGGCGGACCTTGTTCGAACTCTCTTATAAATCACAAACCTTACTTGACCCCGTTCCCATATAAATAGACTGGCTTAATGGGAATTTACCGAGAACACACGTATGCTCACCAACCTCCTCTCCTCAAAATGGCTGACGTAAAATGAACTGAGATTAAGTAAATACAGCACAAATGCTACCTCATGAGATGTCGACCGAAATGCTGAAATGTATTTTTAACTCCAAAAGATTACTAAGGTAGGATTGTATTGGTAATTAATATGCAGAGCAATCGCCAGATATTTCAGTTGCTTCCAGATGCTAGCTTTGAAACGAACTTCTTTCTGGCTGCCTGAACAAAATACGTTCTGTAAAAAATAAGAACTGAAGTGGTAGTAAATTTTTTTCAGTGAGTTTCGACGCTCTTATAAGTTCAAAAATATTTTATAAAAGGCATGCGCAAACATATTCGTTTTTTTTGCTTATTTGGTAGCAGATTACATTTTTTCGAATGTTATACCTGAAGTCAAAGTATCATTCCTTTTTGAAAGTGCCTTCAATTTCCAAAATTGAACACGACTTGCCGTATCAGTTCCACTCGAGACTTTCAAACTACTAGTTGTATATTATCTGTGACCAGAAGAACATATACGTCTACACGCTAGTAAAATGACACGACATTTGGTTCAAAACATTTAGCAATGGATCTGAACCACATTGTAAATTTTGGAAGCAACGTTAGTAAATGAAGACACATGTTTTAAAGCGGGCATCTCAGCGTCTTAAAAATCTCAAAATTAGAAGCATTTTACAAACCGAATAATACTCTTTCTTTAGGCAAAAAGTTTAGAGAAAACGTTATTTACAACCAAAATGGGTACAGAAGCAAGGATTTTGTGTACGTTTTGTATAAAATACTTTTAAATTTATTAGAACATCAAAAGACAACGAGAAAAATACCTACTACCTAAATAGCCATATTTTGTAGAGCGTAGTTTTTTCGGATGGCCGAAAAGAAATTCGTTCAAAAGCCAGCATCCTGAAATGACTGATGTATCTAGGGATTATTCTGCACTATAATCAGTATTACAACACTACTTAAATAGCCTTTTCGATTCAGAAACGTATTTCAGGATTTCGGTAAACATTTCATGAGTTAGCAAATCTACTGTACTGACTGTTAACTTACACCGCTAAAACTAATCCAGGGGGCTGAAATGGAGGAAATGTGTTAATGAAACTTGCGACTATTTTATGTTCTCAATCCATACCAAATATTCCCACGTAGGCCCTTACTTGAAGCGCATTAGGACAACCCAGAAGGGAATCAATTATTGTCTATTCATAGCAAGAGTATATATCAGCAGCGAGGAGGGACGACAGAGAATGCGGGTAGATTGATACAGCACTGTTTCGGGCTTATTCTGCCTTCATTCAGCCAATCATAACCCTGACCACCAGCAGCTGGAACCAGAAACACAAACATGCGCACAGACGCACCTGGCGCAGTCAGTCCACCACTGAGGCCTACCAGATGGGTCATAAGCATTTCATCGAACCGAAGTTCATCAGTGCCTCGCCACCTGTCATTCTCTGTCGCTGCAGATCGGGTATTTATCAATCAGGAATGGGCGCACACCGATCTATTGGCTTCACTAAGCAAACAAGCTCCGTATGTGTGGCAAAGGTCACGAACAGGCAACCAATTACCAGGCCGAAGTCGGCCAAGTCATAATAGCAGCGAGGAGGGACGACAGAGAATGCGGGTAGATTGATACAGCACTGTTTCGGGCTTATTCTGCCTTCATTTAGCCAATCATAACCCTGACCACCAGCAGCTATTATGACTTGGCCGACTTCGGCCTGGTAATTGGTTGCCTGTTCGTGACCTTTGCCACACATACGGAGCTTATTTGCTTTGTGAAGCCAATAGATCGGTGTGCGCCCATTCCTGATATATACATATATATATAAAGACAAGGGAGACTGGAATCGAAACTCCGCCCCACCAACTGGAGCCTGCATCTGTAGCCTGCCTATGAACATCATTCCTAGACCCGACTTAAAGGGCTCCGCCGCGAACTCGGAGACTTTTCAGAGCCACACCCAAACTTTTCCGAGGTGAGTGCCACAGTTCGTGCCAAATATTAGTGTAACTCCTTGCTAGCCTTCCACGTGACCCAGCTAAGCACTTGACGATCGTAATGAGGTGGCTTCGGTCGACCCACCCTCGCCACACCCAGCAAGTCAGTTTTCTCCATCCGCCATGTTCTTTTCTTTAGTAGCGGATAGACCTGCGCATTTTTCTTCTAAGGGCAATCAAGTACCTGCTATTTTTCAGGACTTCTTTATAATGGTCCTTCAGAAATTCATCAAAAGTCCGCGGATTTCTCCTTAACAAGATATTTTTCACTTTGAAAAGTCAAATTGGCAAACAGGTGTCTTCAGTAACTCATCATCAGGCCAACACAGTTAGATAGAAGTTGAAAGTATGAGAAGTTGACAGGGCTTGCAAGTGACTCAGTGACCCACGCCACCCGGATGGCTAGGTCAGCATGTTATAGCCATTGGGGGAAGGTGAAATAGTCTGGGAGTGATGTTTAAAAGTCGGGTACGTTGAGCACACATCACTGTCATCAGGGGGTTGGGACGGCGTGCAGTGATCATCTGGGGTGAGTACTGGCCACGGGAGACAAAGCGCCTACGTCAGCGTCTTTAGACAACATAGCGCTGGATTTTCCAGCCGTATAGCCACTGCCGCGACTGTAGCTAACACCCGCTAGCGTAGGCTTCTGGAGGACCTTGCTGGTGTCCGGTAGACATCGAATCGGTGATTCGTACCGACAAGATGTTCGAGGATAGAACTCGAAATCAAATTGTTTTCGCCTCTGTCTACCCAGACCGACATGTGTTCATGTGCTGTCTTTTCCAGGTGTCTCGTTGTACGGCCAATGTATCCCGCTTTACAGGAGCAAGTGGAAGAGTTGACGTGGGTGGTAATGTTCTCACGAACTACCGATTTATATCCCACGAGCCCCTAGCCTTAAAGGCGGCAAGTAAAACTGAGCAGTGAATAATATAGAGATTCTGAATTTTAAGTAACCTGAAAACAGAGCCCGACAGCAAAGCAGGCCAGCAAGGCGGGTTGTACAGGTGTGTCGTTTCTCGTCACATTGAAACAAGCAATCCGGTCAAAGAAAATGGGACCAAATTGTCAAAGGTAAATTAGTCCGGTATCTCACCACAGTATCCCCGTAATAGACCGGAGAGCGACGTAATACGGCGCCCGAGTATATGCATAAGCCAAGAAAAAATGCATAACTAAACGATCGGGGAAATGAACGTGACGGCCACTGCGAGTGATGAAAGCAGGAGGTATAGTCGAAGAGGGTTGACTGCGTGCTATGGTGGAGGATGAAGTTGCAGTTGGATGCTGTAGACATGTAGGGGAAGGAAGTATGCGGGACGGAGGGGTAGAGGGTAAGGGAGGAGAAGGGTGAGGCAGTGGGCAGGGTGAATGAGCAGGGGATAGGGAAGATGGAGAAACAGAGTAAATACACACAGATGTGGCTTGCAACGGTAGTCGGTCTCATAAAATTCCCACGGAAGTTATTAAATAAACGCCATTAGCAGGTGCATTTTTCAGCATGACGGGATAAATACACTCAATTTCCCCACTTTTTCGCCGTAGCCGCATTTTAGAGCATTCTGTCACAGGTAGGGCGAACACATGAAGTGCAAGAACGCAGTGGCCCACTGGCAGTCGAGCAGCGTTGCCCCAAAACCATCAGCCCTAACCTGTTTCCACAAAAACACCCACGCTAGTGAACAAATGAAACTCACATCTGGTCTTCCGTTTCCTCAACTCCACCTTATTCGGGGGATCTGCCCAGAGACGTCAGTTATTATTTAGACGTTGGACTACTGAAAGCCACAGAGGAATAAACCACAAAACGGTTAGCTTCTTCGTGGGTCGACTCAACGTTTCCAGTGGGTGGAGGATTGAAGAACTGTACGCGATCCTCAGCACAGTTATTTTGATTCTTGCTTGGAACGGAATAAGGGAAGCACATATACTGTAAGGCGTAGAGGATGCCGGCATTATGCCGTCAGACAGACGACGTTTGAGTCGCTAGCTGTGTCGAGCATTCGTTGCGGATTCGTAACTACAGCAACCGGCCTACCTCACCAAATGCTAACAGAAATTCATTTTCGATTGGCAAGGATTACCTTGGTGTTTTTGTAATATCAATCATTGTCCAGCATAGTCACATGATATTTATGTCCCGAAATGATGCCGGTTTTTAAACGAGATTCTGTCCGGCAGCTTGCAAATGACTACTTATGTAATATGAATTTTCCCCGTTGACTTTCGATCCCCTTGTAGATTCAAACATACTTTATAGGAAGAAAATGCAAAAATATTTTTTCTTGCATTCACCTGGTAGCAAATTACGTCTTCCTAAAAGTTTATACCCGAAGAAAGGGCATTTTAGGTTTTAAAAAATGTCCGATTCCCAAATAACTTTGGGTCCGGCTAGCAGTCTGACTTGGCTCGGGGGTTCCAAACGAAACGCCGCATACGTTCCATGTGGTGTGCATTCCTTTACGCTATAAAAATGTCATATAGGGCTCGCAGAGTCTTTTAATGAATGTGGATCATTTCGTACACTCCATAATTAGCACCAGTAAACAGACAGATAGGACGTTGTATGAGTGGACCTGCCACAATTCTAACAAAAACTCTTAATTGCAAAGATTTTTTAAAGCCGAAAGAACCCTTTCTTTAGGTAGAAATCCTGAAGAAGACATGATTGGCAAGATCTTATTTTGCAGTCGTACCTGTTAGGGGTTAAAGTTAGCGGTTAGGCTGGGCTTGTCTACTGCAGGTACGACTACGAAATAATAACCAACCACATGATTAGCCACCTGATGAGGACAAGAGAGAATATTTTTACGCATGTTTCCTATTAAACGCATTTGAATTTATAAGCGTATCGAAGGTCGATGGAAAAATGCGTACTACTGAAGTAGTCGTCTTAACTGAGTGCGGTGTTTGAGGCAGCCGGACAGGAGCTCATTCAAGGACCCGCATCCTGACGTAGGTAAATATCCGGGGATTATGTTACACGACAATTAACATTAAAAGTCCGCCTAAGTGATCCTTTATAATCGAAAGCAAATATCAGAATGTCGGTAAACATTTCACGAGATAGGCCAGCCAGTGTGGGGCGGTAACTGCTTGGACAGTCAGGTTCGAACCGTATGCGAGTTCGCGACGGGTGTTTGTGATTGACCATTTGTCCCGCCAGTTTCATTACTGGGAGCATGCTCATCGGCGCGTCCCCTTACTGACCAAGTACACGATCCAGAGGAAATCTTAGAACTGAATACGGAGTGGAAAGACCTTTAAGTTCGTTGAAGGACTGTGGGTAGTTTAACTCGCGACTGTTGCGGTTGCAATTTCTCACGAGGGCTTCGGCCTCGTCCAACATGTAGGCGTGACCAAGCCCCATCGGCCGAACCACGGCCTATGAGTCGGCGTCATTTCCCGGTGATGCGTGTCCGACCATCCAAGATTCTGAAACGCAGCTGCTTCGCCTGCAACTGTACCAGATCCGATAAACGACTCCGGACGCTTCTTAAGCCGCAGACAGTTTTTCGACCCCAGAGTCTACAGACAGATCGTTGTCCCCGGTCTGTGTACAGCGCAAATTACGAGCGGTGTGTGGAGGTCGTTGACGGTTTCCGAGAGGAAGTTTCCACTAAAACTTAGGTCCGCTGAGGTTTCGTCTCGTCTTTGCCTACAGCGGTCTGGGAAGTTACACTCGTAGCTATTTGCTCTTGTTCTGGGCATTGTCTGCAATTCTCTCCAGTTATTACCTGCAACGTGTCCTTTGTATGCACCGGCGATGACTGAAATATTGAGGACCGCATCACGGTCTGATGAGGGGTTCGAGAGAGAGTCTGAAATGTCATGCGAATGAGCGCCTTGTTCCAGAGATCACATAGCCCCCTTCTGAACTGCTTCCTGGAGCTGTTCTTTTCGATTGTATCGACACGGACAAGCCTTGGGCCCAGATCCAAAGTACCAGTTGCGTACAACCGATAACACATGTGCAGAGCGACACCGACTTGGTATTTCATTTCCAAGATGTATACCATGTAAAGAGCAAGCGTGCATATGACAGAAGTTTGGACGGTTAGGACTGCAATACGATGCTAATAGGAACATACTTAGATGGATGACATGAAGTCACTTGTTCAAAGATGGTTACAAGGTGTTCACGCGACTCTTAATAACGGTGTTTCCTGACTTTCAAGTCCAAAGGTAGTCTGGCGCAGGGAAAAGTTACGGAATGGCTAAACACAATCGGTGTTCACTTGGTCCCCCAGGAGGATAATTGGGCAATTTGGAATTCGCGATACAATCCAATTTTAGAGGCTATGGTCCCGCTCTGGTGACTAACACCCTCCTGAGGGAAGCCAGCCAGGTAACTTACGAAAGTAATATTCAGGGACTTCCTGGCAGAGGTGTACTGACGGAGGAAGCGCCTCATATGTTGGCGTCTCTACCAAACGACCCAACTGTGACTGTTAAGAAGTATGGTCTTGAGTAGAGAGCGGTGGGCCATTTGTGGCGAGTAGTTATCTAGGCACGCACAAAGTGCCATCTCGTGGATGCGCCGGACAAAAATGGGACTCGGACTGGATTATGACACGCGTTAATCAGACTGGGCAAATTCTGCGCGAGCTCGCTACTGTTGTACATTGGGGTGGCGTGGCGACACGCCTAGATGAAGGCCTCGTGCCACGCCAGACACTACGCCCAATACCACCATCAGCAGCCGGTTGACAGGCTCGAGCAGTCGCATCGCGGGAGCGAGGCTGTGTGTGGCACGCGTAGACGGACTGACTAGCCTTGCTAGTCGCCTTGGCGTTCGCCACCAGAAGTTCTTGGTAAACAAAGTAGACGTGGGGAAATTATCAGAATACCCATGCTCTATGATTGGAAATCGGCACGTGTCTTCGGGATCCGCAGCAGGATTGCCAAAACTTCTGCCAAGATAAACAGGACCTCCGCGGTCACTGTTCAAGCGTTACCAAGTAAGGGAGATCGGGATGACTAGCTCCAACCTCTGCTGATTGTCTTCGACTCACCAAGACCAACCGAGGCTGTGCCCGACAATGTTGGGCGAAGAATGATCCAGTCGGCCAGTCGTTCTCTACGGCTGACTAGCTGTGGCACCGATTGAGCGGGAGCCATCCGGCTTGATTCACGTGTTCATGAAACTAGTAGTAGTCCCGCAGTACCAGTTAGGCTTTGGGTAACTCATGCGTCCATTGGAATTCCCTCACCGAGCAGACACCGTAGAGACAGGCCTCACGTGATCGCTGCTTCGGTCCCGTGGATAGCCCACTACATGAGGTGAGACATCGCATGTGGCAATAAATGTACAGAACGTACGCGCTCACACGCTCCCGTCGGCTAATGGCTGACGTCCACACGAATCAATCAACACCGTGGCTGATACACACCCCTCTGCCGTCAAACCCCTAGTGACTCGCAGGAGATGCCGCACGTAAGGCATACCAGGATCGCGTAGACCGCTTTGGCCTGCCCCAGCCAACGTACAAGAATGCTGCGCAAAATATACATCTCCTACTGGTTTCCTTCATCGTCTTCAAACCGGGATCAGGCTCTGAAGCACTGTCATGTCCGCCACAAGGCGAAGCCCGGATTTGAACACGCAGTCGGTTAGCAACCAGGACGTATTGAATGTCAGGTCCGGACAGCAGGATCGGGAACGCAAGAGCCGCATTAGACGTTGGGGTGAGAGATGAATGATACATACCTTTGGCCGGTAATAACTACAAACCAGGCACCTGCGATCCTAAGCTAAATCCCGTTCTACTTAATTTGGAGGTAAGTAGACGTGCATTTCACAATCGAGTGTTAATCCCTAGTATACCAATAGGGGACTGCTTTCGTCGCACTACACACGCCTCGGAGAAATGACAAAACAGGGCACTAAAGAAAGTTTTTATGCACCAACATATTTTGGTGGATAGCGAGACAATATGCCGTAAGCATGAAAGACAAGTGACAGCGTGAAAAAATATCCGTAAAAAACTGTCTAGGAAGAGAATCAGTAAAAAGCAGACTATGGAAGATACAGAGCGGAGGCATCTCAGCGGGCGAAAGAGGAGGGCAGTTACTTTCGTTCTTTCAGTCTGTATATGTCGTTGCGAAGCTGGCGCCTGATGGGGATGTTGGAACGCACACGATCCAACTCGGCTCGCGAGACTTCTACACAGAAGTAACCCTCCTGAAAAAAAAGAAGGGGAAGATCTGTACTTCAGGGCCAACCCCAGAGACTGCCAATGTTTGGTCAGTGGTTGAGAAAAGGCCGGAAAAACACCACTCTGGAAGCGAGTCTATAAGATGGGGGGACGGGTGGAGTTTGTCGACTGGAGTTTGGGAGCGAGACAGACAGCTACAGAGTGCAACGATGACTGGCGCTCCCGGGAACCTAATTTTTCCGAAAGCCTGCGAAATTTCATCATTGTACGTGAAAGTGAAACCACGCCTCATGGTTCTGCGGAGGAAACGAGGGCAGGAGAGTCAGTTACTCGCACTGCGACTTGCCTTGAGACCACAGTTAAGTGCAGATGATTGCTAACTACAGAGCGTGGGTATTCCAAGGATCTCCTCATTCCTATTTCGCCTATTGAGAACGATCGAAGGTGGGCGCGAACGCAGTGGCTAGGCAACCCGTCTACGCGTACCATACACGACCCGGACACCGCGACATGCGGCGAGTCTTGACGAGACCGGCCCGAATCTCAAGCGTGTTAGAATAACATAGAAGCTACTTTGAGGAGCTGTGACAGCTCGACCGTCACATCCGACCATGTTCACCGTCAGCGAGGTGAAGCAGGCACGGTGACTTGCAAGAGAATTAGCTTATAGTGAGAGTAGACGTGCACAGAATCTACCACACTCTCTCCTCCTCCGCCCCACTTGGACCCCGTGTCAAGAAGACCGGAGGTGGGGAGGATGCAGAAGGGTAGTACGGCCGAACCCGCACATTGGTGCTCCATTCCACACCCCCCTGGTGTACAACAAACACTTGACCAGCAAAACAACAACGTGTCAGAAAAAGGAGGATGACTAGGCAACCACGCTCACGACTTGTACACTCAGCGGGGACGCAAGTACACTTACCGCTAGAGAACCAGGTACTGCAGAGCTGTCAGCACACGTCAGGCTGCGAGGGCCATTGTTTGTTGATCATGGCATAACAGACGCTCACAAACCTTGGGGCCCCGGGGGGTGACACACAACCCTGCAGTAGCCTGCGTTATCACCCTCCAAAGGTCGGATAACCAGTCAGTGAAGTAACACACACACACACTCCTCACATGCATGAGAATGCCATAGGCCATTTTAAGGAGCTGTGACAGCCTTTCTCACAGACAAACAAGTCCGCCGCTCCACAAAAACCCACGCAACTGGGTAGACTGAATTGTTTAAGGAGTTATTGCAGCCTAAAACAGGAGGCAAAATACCACAAGGACGGGTAGTTTGATTGCAGCAAACTACGAGTAGAGCCCAGCAGCGGTTACTTGCGCGGCGGATGCCCCGAAAATGGAAACTTGTGGGCGTTCAACATGACAGGTGGTGCACGAGATGGACACTTATTCTTCAGAACGCCAGCTTTTACTCCAGTCTTCTCGTTACGTGTTGGTTAAATTACATTCTACAGATGCATGAAGTTTATTAGTCCGACAGCGACCATGCGCAACAAAATCATGCGAGTGGAGGATCGACTAGACGTGGGAGAACAATCGGGTGGCCTTTATCAGATCCCATTTCGGGGCTGCCCTCGTCACTACACAGTACAGACCGGACGACGACTTAGCTCACGAATAACGGGGCATAAACGGGCGGTCCGAGAGGCGACCCGTGGTCTCAGATCGCCACTCACACCCTGGAGGAAGGCCACAAATTCAACTTCGAGAGCACGCGGATGGTAGCGCGGGCCAGACAGGGCGAGAACTGTTGGAGGCCTGGGTGTCTGACACCAACTCTATCAACAGGCACGTTGACATACCCCCCTGCTATCACGCGCTCCGTTCCCGCGGCCAAGAGACGAGACCCAATTTCCAACCAAGGGTGCACGCAGTCACGCCGCCGTGAGACGGAGTGGAACTCAGCTTATCGCGAATACCACCCTCTGTACTCATATCCTCCCCCTTCATGGCTTGACTACAAAAACTGCTTATTTGATGCCGCATTCTCACAGTCTCTCACGATGGCCTCCTGTACGAGACCGAAAGTTCAGACTAATACACCTACTGTCCCAAAGATCGTGTGTTCATCTTCTTTACAAGTTCGTTAGTCTTCAATAAATGGTAGAAAATTAGTCGGGAAATTACAGGCCAGTTAACGTTCCTAGTTGTTCATGCTTAACAGAGACTGTCAGTCCACCAAAGGCTGAAAAGGACCAGACAAAAAATGGCATATATCGCAGGATAGTCAGCTCTCTCCCGCACAACTTACATCCTTGCCGGCGTTGGCAAGAACTGCCGCCCAGGGTGAGACGACGAGGGATTCCGCATGGCTAACATAGGAGGCTGATGTGTCCTGGGCAGGGCTGCAGGCTGCAACGTAGCACTGGGTATCAAGAGCTCGGCCACGAGCCAGGAGTTCCCAGTGCAGCGGTCCTGGCAACGTAGGGAGAGAGAGATAAAAAATGTGGGGATGCTTAGCCTAAAATTGGGGGCCAAATCCTAAAAGGACGGATAGTTTGATTGTGACTAACTACGTGTACGACCCAGCAGCAGTTACTTGCACGTGAGTTTGTTCACAATGAAGCGGACTTGCACAGCATCTACCTCACCGCCGGCCTCCACATCAGAGATGGACGGGGCACAGTGGCCGTTTGCGTGTGCTGCACACGGTCT
>CACRXP010000456.1:154073-168256 GCA_902702965.1 Spirometra erinaceieuropaei | reverse complement strand
CTAATTCAGAAACTATGAATTGCATTTTGTAAAGATTCAGCCTACCTCGTCTAAAACTCGTATGCAAATTTATTTTAACTTGCTTTGATGGGACCCCGACGGGTCTTTAATAAAAATTATCTATCTATCTATCTATCTAACTGTACCGCCTATGCGAATGGTCCGACAAATGGCTGCTAAAGTTGATTCTTGAGAAGTGTGTCGCACTGCGACTCAAAACAAATGGAGGGGTTGATGGAGAGGATCACCATTACCTGCTTGGTAGAAGGGGACTTTCAAGTGTCACCGAACGAAAAGACCTTGGGATCAATATTTTGTCGACTCTGGAGTCCTCCTGTCAATGTGTTAGGCCGGCCAAAAGGGCAACCGGTGTTCTCTTTGCCATCAAACGAATTTTCATCAATAAAGACAAAGAGTTATTTGGAAAAGTTTAAGGAGCATTCATTCGTTCGCATCTGGAACATGGTATCTATGCGTGGCGCTCGTGGCTGAAAAAAGAATATAAGTTGCTGTGAAGAGTACAGAGGAGAGCGACCAAAACTGTGAAAGGCCTCAAGACTTTACCTTACAACTGCAGACTTGATGAGCTTAACATATTTCCTCTTCAGTAGGGGCAGATGCGAGGAGATCTCATACAGGCCTACCGGATTTTTAGGAACCGGGACTGTGCCCTACACCTCGATGATTTCTTCACCCTAGCCACAGCAAAAAACCTAGATGGGAACTCTTAAAAACTTGAAGGATCCCGACGCCGTCTGGACGTTCGCATATACTCTTTTTCACAGCGAGTCGTCGATGTCAGGAGCGGGGTTCCCGAGGACGGAATAATGGCGGATTCCATGGAGACATTTAAACATTTGAAAAATGCCGCTTATCTAGACAGAACAGTTCTGTTATACCAAACCAACGCCTTGCGTACACCTGCCTATAATGCGGATGATTGTCATTTCATTTTGCCGTTATCGCATTCAATTGAGTGTTCTCGAGTTTCAGTCCTTCATTTTCAAAGAAAATAATCTGTTAAGTATATACATATATATATTATTGACAACAATTTAGTACGATGTTTTTTAAAGTTAGATATTGCATCAACCGTTCCCAGTAGGGTTTTCAAAGGCACTACCTATTAAACTTAAAATATACGGACCTAGTATACACACCTATTTACCTATATTTGCCAATGACTGTGACATCAATATCAGTAACGCCCATTTTGCTCATATGCCACTGATCGTGTTCCAATTTTAAAAACGATAAGTCGAGGCATATACTAGGGAATAAGGCACTGCAACGAAAACATTTCACTAGCGTTCATTCCTCTAGAGTCTGGGGCGACCATCTCGCCTGGCAGTCGGAGGACAGTGCCGAAAACCATTTCAACTGCGCTACAGCCCAGATCCGACTTCAGAGCTGCGCGGATGCCAAAATGTGCAAGAGGAAGGTTGTCCGACCAGTTTCCTGAGTCTTCTACGGCACGCAGGGCAGTCCTTAGCTGGCGATGGAGACGCTCAACCATACCGTTGGCAGCTGGGTGGTAGGCTGTCGTCCGAATGCGTATGTAGCCAAGAAAATTGAGTAGAGTTTGGAAGGGTTAAGACTCAAACTGGGCACCACGATCAGTCGCAACCGCGAAGGGGACAGCGAACATGGCGACCCAATTTCAGACAAAGGCCTTCACGATGGTTTCAGCCTGCGCATTCGACAAAGGAATGGCTTCAGCCCAGCGAATATATCGATCGACACAGGTAAGGAGGTGGGTAAAACCATTGGATGGAGGCAAGGGGCCTACGACATCCAGGTGCACATGGCTGAACCGTGCGTCGGGACTGGGGAAAGTGCCTGGTGTGGACTTGTTGTGACGCTGCACCTTGCTGCGCTGGTAATTCAGACACGATCGAGTCAAAGCTTTGACCTCCTTGGTCATGCCATGCCAGACAAAACTTTCCGTGAGGATCTTTTGAAAGGTTCGGATTCCGGGGTGGGAGAGTCTGCGCAGGTTTTGAAATACAGCTCGACGCATCGAGGTGGATATGAAAGGGCGATGAAAAGGAGTCGTGACGTCACAAAGTACGGTACCAGAGCCGGTGGTCAGAGGAACTTCTTTGAGTTGGAAACCACTAACGGACTCGTCGCCAGGACAACTGACGCGCTGTTGCTCAGCCGTCATGGCGCAAAGATCGATGCCTTGTGGGAGTTGGAGGGAAGATAGTGGGGGCCTGGACAGCATATCAGCCACCTCATTCTTCGTGCCATCAATGTGGCGGATGTCGGTGCTGAATTGGGAGATGTAGTCCAGGTGGGCGATTTCGCTCGGATTGTACTTGTCGGAGTGGGACCGAAGTGCAAAAGTCAACGGTCTGTGGTCCGTGAAAACAGTGAAGCATCGACCTTCAAGGAAATGCCGGAAATGCTTCGCAGCCAGGTAAATGGCAAGTAGTTCATGGCCAAAGATACTGTAGCGTGTCTCAACTGGTAAGCGCTTTTTGAAGAAAAAGTCAAGTGGTCGAGTCGAATCAGCAAGGTGTTGTTGAAGGACTGCACTTACGCCTACGGTGAAAGCATCTACCATCAGGGACAGCTGAACTTCGGGAGCGGGATGAGTGATTAAGGTGGCATCGGCAAGGAAATTCTTAATTCTCTCAAAAGCAGTCAGTGATTCACCAGTCAGCTCGAGGGGACCTTTGGGACCAGAAAGCCGGTTGGTGAGCGGCAGAATGGGGTCAGCACAGTTCGGTAGGAACCGACGGTAAAAATTGACCATGCCGAGGAATCGCTGTAAACGACGCTTGGAAGTTGGAGGAGGAAAATTACGAACTGCTTCAACCTTGGAGGGGAGGGGACGCAAACCTTCAGAATCGACCTGATGGCCAAGGAACTTGAGCGAAGGCACACCCAACACGCATTTGGAGGGGTCGACGACAACGGCAAACTTGTCAAGACGGTCAAACACCAAGGCAAGATGCTCTTTGTGTTCTTCCTCATTCCGGCTGGCCACCAAGAGGTCATCAGTGTAGGCGTACACAAAGGGTTGGCCACGTAAGATATGGTTGATAGACCTCTGGAACGTCTGGACGGCATTACGAAGACCGAACGGCGTGCGGATGAATTCAAAGAGACCGAAGGGTGTGGTGACAGCAGTTTTAGGGATGTCTCAAGGGCGACCGGAATCTGATGAAAAGCACGCACCAGGTCAATCTTCGAGAAGACCGCTTTGCCGAAAAGGGCTTCAGCAGAGTCCTGAAGATGAGGCACGGGGTGTCGATCATGAATGGTGGCGCTGTTGAGGGTACGATTGTCGTCACAGGGTCTTCAGTCACCCGATGTCACCTTGGGCACCATGCGCAGTGGGGACGCTTAAGGGCTCTCGGACTGTCGAATTATTCCCAGTTGCAGCATTTGTTCAAACTCCGCCTTCGCGGCCTGAAAACGCTCCAGTGATAGTCGACTCGGCCGAGCAAACACGAGAGGACCTGAGGTGCGGATATGGTGCACAACATCGTGTTGGACCTCACCACTACGAAACTGGGGGTTGATTATTTTGGGGTGTCTGAGAAGCAGTTCCCGATAGGGGCTAGCAATATCAGTATCCAAGACAGATAAATTGGTGGGGGCAGTAAAGGGAGCTAGCCCACGAAAAGACAGGCCGGTTGTGCGATCGAGGAGACGGGCATGTTGACAGTCAACATGGAGGCCAAACTCACCAAGAAAGCCCGAGCAGAGGATTTTATGAGGAACATCAGCAATCACAAAGACCCAGGTGAACGACCGACGGAGGCCAATGTTCAGGTTGAGGGACAGACGGGCAAAAATGGGAATGGCGGAACAGTTGGCAGCTTGGAGGTAAAGACCAGGGCTGGGGAAACGACGATTAGCTGAAGTTGGGGGAATAACACTGATTTGGGCTCCAGTGTCCACCAGGAAACGTCTGCGAGTCGCCGTGTCGCAAACATAGAAGGCGCGATCAGAGCCGGAAGTAAGGCGTGCGAGCTGTAATTTAAGGGAGGCCATCTCACCCGTCATGGCCGACACCTGCTTCATTAACTGCTCATTCACTGTCGGATGTGGAGATCTGGGCAACGGAAAGCGACTGGAACCGCTGCACCTCTATCATTCAATCCACCATTTCAGCCAGCTGTGAGGCCGTGAGATCTTCAGAACCGGACGCCAGGATCGTTTCATTATCTGCAGGCAGGCGCTCTAGAAGCATCTCCTTGACGAATTTGTCGCCAACCTGAATGTCTCCAGCGAGAGAACGCACTCGCGTATAAGTTCTGATGGCTTCCGTTTACCCAGTGACTCCTCCTTAATTAACTGGTGATACCGCTGTCGGTCGGACAGAGAATTAAGTCGAAGAATTTCTACTTTTAACGTAGAATAGGGAACATCTGCAAGGACTGAACTTGAGAGATCACACTAGTGGGGAAAACCTTCACAAAATTGTGGTATTTCGCCAGCTCCTTGGTAACGTTAGCAAAATAAAAAACTACGTTGATGCGGATGAAATAAAGCTCTGGAGCGTGTTGCCAGAATTCGGGCCGGGTAAAATTTACTGTATGAAGGGATTGGGCGGGGCACCGAGTTGTTGATTGGAGTGAGACAAATTATCAAAACAAAGATGGTAAAGTATGGAGAAAATTTGTGAGAAAAGTAGGCGTAAATGGAATAGAAATTCAGAAACAAATAGTACATTAAATATTATTCAATATGACCTAGAAAGGTATAAAGTCTGCGTTAACGTTGGGAGTCACCAATGACGTAAATGGCGATGTTCTCACGAACTAACGAGTTATATCTCACGAGCCCTTAGTCCTAAAGGCAGCAAGCAAAACCGACCAGTAAATAATATAGAAATTCTGAATGTTAAGCAGCCTGACAACAGAGCGCGACAGCTAAGCAGGTCAGCAAAAGGGGTTGCACAAGTGTGTTGTTTTTCGTCCCATCCAAACAAGCAATGCGGGCAGAGAAAACGGGACTAAATTGTCAAAGGTAAATCATTCCGGTACCTCAGCACAGGTTTACTACGTTACAGTAGGCTGGGCGGGAAACTTGACCCAAGTGTGATTAAACTCACGAGCTCCGGTGGGTTTTCGTAAGTCAGGTGCTTAGAGCGTTGGCTGTACCCAAAGCATGCCATTGTCGTCGTAGGCTCTAACTTCCCCGAGTCTGCTGACTTTTACAAAACAGGGTCAAATGATTATGAGAAATTCACTTTCGGTCGCATGCTATGGTAGGATTTACGACTGGACTAAGCGACGATAATGCAATTCAAAATGTGAAATGTTGGACTGCGATTTGGTTAATATGACATCTATTCGTTAGGCTCGTTTGCCCTTCGGGATGATCTGGATGCGTCCAGAAACGTTCATGTGGGATACTTCCACTTGTGTCGCAAGCGCACATATCGCTAGGTGGAGGTCTACTCTGACCATCCCTCTAAACTCATAATTAGCGGCAAAAGAGTACCCTGTCAGTAAATTATACCTATCAACAACTAATTATTCGCTCCTTAGCGGCGTCTCCATTAAATGCTGCATTAATATTATCCGTGCCTTCAGTGGTGTCAACTTACCGAACCAAAGGATATTTAATTCAGCACACAATTACAAAAGCGACTGTGAAGACACTGACATAAGTTGAATCTTTCGGTGGCAATAAAAGGCCCGATGACACCATTTAAAGTGACTGCAGCCAAACAGATGCAATCAAAATACGGAAGTGAGAGGCGGCAATTCCATATGTTATAACATATCCAGTTCGACGAATTTATGGCATGGTCACAAGTTTGTCCGTAAACAACAGCATTCTGACCTTTGTTTCAGCACCTTCGCACCCACCTTTGCATCAGTAGTATGATTTTCTTCATGAATTTTCTGTGCATATATTTATTTAATCCTAGTTCCTGGAAAGGTCGCCCGGAAAACTCGCTCAAACCACCATGCTATTTGTACTGGCGTCCCCTGAATGTCGAGAAAAATCGTCATAAAGCACATTGCCATTAAGATTTTTGTTATTTGGTTGGCAATTAAAGTAATATTTCGCAAAGCAGAAAATCTACGTCGTGTAAATGGAGGGGAAAAACATTTCAATCCGAAAGTGACGCCAACAAAGGAGGCTGTTTATGACAATTCTTTAGATTGGTGTATCACTGGCTGACGATGGTGAATAAGGCGAAATGCGCACCCCCTTGCGTCCGTAAGCTGACCACTAGGCGACCTCCTGTGTGGTCTGCAGACCCGCAGACAGCAACCAGGACAGATCGGGGCGTGCGACACCCACGTGACTGAAAATGGTTAACTGCTGTACATGAGTTAGAGAGTAGTATTTCCACAAATTTTAACAGGCTACTTGAATTGTTCAACCGATCTCTCGGAGGTCTTTCAGGAAGTCGCAAGACTGTAATTTAGGTACGAAATACTGTAATTATCACGGCAGCTAAGGCCATAGACTGACCCTAACCACTACGACTTTCAGACCGAATCCCGAATAGGAGGAGGAGGATAAATTAGAGGACAGAAGAGGAAGAATAATAATTTTTACAGAACGAAGGAAAAATAAGATGGGGCAAGTTGGAAACTGGACACAAGTCGCGCACGTGCGGCGTCGTTGAAACAGGCGTGCGAGCGTCCCAAGCGAGGTCATGTTCACGCTAGCCTGAAATCTAATTGGTCGTTTTGGATAGCCAAAGGACCAGTCTCCTGGTTTCAGGGATTGGCCACACGCGATGAGAGCATCATACAAATCCTTGAAATGTCGGACGAACGACTGGCTCCAGAGTGAGACACAGTATTGCAGCAGAAAAGTGGAGTAGACGGGCCTTCTTGCTCGCTCTAAAACCCTAGTCTAGCGCACTAATAAGCGGTTGCACAGCACCGACCAATCAGCAACGGGAGGCTTTACTGACCGAAGCAAGAGCGACGCGAGAGACCATCTCCTATCTGTTTGCCATTGACGGCCAGTAATATTCCATGCCAAAGCCGCTAAAATCGAAGATTTGCGCATAGGCGCAGTTTTTAAAGACGGACGACTATCACTGAGTTGACAGGTCTGAGAAACAACTGTCGCGGGACCTTGCAGTGGCCCTACTTCGGGCCCCTGCTGCAAAACTGCGTCTTTCGCGCGTGCTTAAGACTGCCAATCTGGTTCTCTGAAAAATCGCAGCTATCCAAACCGGCCAGCCAACTCCACGGTCGACTTATCCATGTCCCCGCTCAAGGCGCACCGACGCCTGCCGCAGTGGTGCACCGAGATGCCCGCTCTGCTGGCGCCAAACGTACGGCCTCGTCTGGGTGGCAACTTGCTCCAACCTAGACTTCATTCACGCTGTACAGCATACAATGCGCTCTCAGCGGGTGTCCAGCTCCCCCACTTTCTATGCGCGACCGGGCATGAAGGTCGTAGTGGCTGTCTGCCTCACAACAGCCGCAACCTTTCCCCATGCCGCTGAAGAAAGTGTTAACCCGCGTTCTTCTCAACCGTCTAACTGGACGAATGGGACAGTCTCACTACAGAATTCCGTAGCGCAGTCCGGACACGCTATGGAAAGGTAGACCCGATCTTAGTGAATCGGCAATGAAAAGGAAAAGATCAAAAATGATAACCGGCCGCTACGTCATCTTCAAGCCCACAACTGACATGGCTCATATGACAATCCCGTTTAGAGAGAATCTGAGCCGCCTCTCTGTTTTGAAAACTCTGTACCTTATGAAAGAACCAGGTCTCGTGTGGTAGGCGCAGATGGGCTGCTTATTTTTTTCAGCCAATGCGTCCGCGCCCATCTCCGGCATCTTGACGCCGGAGACTGGCGAGTGAGGTGAGGTAGATGCTACGCAAGTCTGCCCTGCTGTAAACTAATTCTGGCGCAAGTCGCCGGGGCTGCACCCACTCCGACGGACGCCGTCGTTTGCGACGATCGGGATCGAGCCCCGGGTGTCTGACGCTTCCGGTTTGTTTGAACCAGTAAATTTCGCGACGGCTTATCAACTGTAGCCTGTCGTTACACAGATAATTGACGGGGCAATCAGTTCCGAAAAAGCCCGTTGTAATATCCTTACCCTTTAAGGGCGACAACATCTCAAATACCATCAGGCGGCGATTGAGATGCGCCAGTGAAAGAACATACAACTCAGCTGAACTCATATTCTACAGCCCTACTAAGGCTATCGAAGTTCCACGGGCGAAGGATGCCTTGCCGTCGAATTTTGTTTACGAATTTACATGCAATTGTGGATGCAAATTCATTGAACGAACGCAAAGGCAACTGGCAGCCAGGTCAGTTGAGCACTTGCCTAAATGCCTTCTAAAGCAGGAGAATAAGATTTCATGGTCTTCTATTACAAAACACCTCCTTGATGGCGGTCATTAGGTTGACCCCAAAGCATCTTTTCGATTATTAGTTCAAGCACGAACAACTCGGTTACTGCGCTACCTGGAGGCAGCCTTATTACGACAGGAGACACCCGACCTATGTAAACAGCTGACCACGTAGTACACGTCAGTCTGCCCTGGTAGATCTGAGCCCTTTGATTTACGAAATCCTTCGGCGTGTTTACTTCGCCATTTCCTTTCCTGTATTGCGTTTTGAAGTTACAAATTTATAGATTAGTCTACGTGCAGTATACGATGACACTTCTATTTTACATTGATTTTTTCTGTCGAAGTTCAAACCTCTGCATCTTTCTCACTTGTTATCTGCGTTATGCAACAACAGGCTGCAGTTTATAAGCCGTCGCGAAATTTACTGATTCCAATACATTCCGCTGTCTATGCCTGCTTTAAATTTATTCCGGGGAAATATTGCTTCAAACTTCTGGTCTGGGTATGACTGGCTGACGACGGCCAATCAGCCAGGAATGACTATTCCAGTCTCCCTTGTCATTGTCGGTAATAACATTCTGCCTCTATAATGCGCCGCTGTGCGGCTGCTGGTTGGACTCGAGAGGGAGAGAGAACCCGTAAGACACAATGGACGAGTGAGTTCCGTAAAAACGAGCGGTGAGCGCCCCTCTAGCACCACCACGCTGTATTTGTTGGTCCAGCAAAGACTTATCACGCCGTGAACCGTGATGCGTCCCTGGGGGCTCACGATGAGATTCGAACGACAAGAACGATTAACGCAAATGGAGAGGCAACTGCACGACAGTATCACGAAGCACGCCACGGATGACGAGTCAACAGCCGAAGACTTCGCGAAGATGAACGTTTTTAACTGGCCTGCGCTGTTGCTTCTCTCTAACTCAGTCTCAGGTCGGTTGTACTGATGAACATCTGACGCGGCCAAAGGCCTGAAAAAGACACAATTTACTACAACGTTGGGAAAAGTTAAAAATCCAGAGCACTTGAGCATGCCATCTCTCGGATAGTGCAACATATGCACCACTTGAACCTGCTCCTGAAAACCCATAGAGGGAACCGACACCACTGACTCTCTCTCTCTTTCCCTCGCTGTCTATCGAGCATGACTTGACGTCGCGCCGGCGATCGCTGCCGCCAGAGAGTCCTGTCCACGGTGAGTACACTGACTGCTTTAGTCGTCAAACACGAAACTGGAAGATGTAGTGGGTTGTCATCCCGACTTGGCCCCCCCCCCCCCTACGGATAGGAGTCACAGGCAGTATAACAAGACCGAGCAAGACAGGTAGGCACATTCTACCTAGCTTTCTACTGAAGGGACCTAATGATGAAGTAGTGGGAGAGGATAACAAACATTCGGGTCTCAGAACGGGTAATCTCAACTTTTGTTATGCTGCAACAGCTTCAAGTGAAGTGGTAGTGCTACGAGGGTGTTTGACGAGCCCATGCTCAGACGACTGTTCGGCCGCTAAGTTGATACGGACAGCTGACGAGGACAGTCGGTGGACACTGCGTCCTCCTCATTTTGAATGCTCCAGACCGCAGGAGGGTAGGAATCCGACAGTGTTAAATGACAAGGGGGTCCGGTTCCGAATCCCGGTCGCAACCGACAAAACAACAGGTCGTGGCTGAGTAGTTGATTGTTAGTCTTTGTCGGGCGCTCAGTGTTAAAGACTTCGGATTCGAATCGCATGTCATCCAGAAGTGGGGTAGGGTAGGGCTAGCTGAGGACGGCAACTTAACCAGAAACGGACATCCTCGGATCCTTGTTATTGTCAGTAACACATCAGTCAGTCCTGGGACTGACCACGTGGGTTATGAGCCGTAGCTCTAAAACAAGTCGGATAGACCGCCTGAGTAAAGCTACGCACAAAGAGACGGAATTCACGTAAAAGCCTGGACTGCCAACACTGATGGATATGAAAGAATGTTCTGCCCTAATAAAAGATAATTTACAAAGAAACTCACATTTATTGCAGGGAATAAAGATATAAATACAGTGTCTGGTTATTACGACGAGGACATTGCCTCTAGAATGTACAGGAACGGCTTTGTGACAAGGACAGTGCGATATTTACAGAGCAGAGATCACGAAACGAGGTTTGAAGAGCTACTCCGCCGAGCCCTTTACAACGGAGGGGCATGAAAACCAAGTGAAATGCAAACTTCGTTCATCATCGTCACCTATAGTGTCCCCAGCCGAATCTTTTGATGCATCAGCAGTTGTATCACAACCAGACAACTCCATGGTATCTTCAAGACCTGGGACAATACAGAGTATGTGCAAATTTTTGAGGGAGAGCAGTTTAAACGTCTGACGTGGAATAAAGAAGTGGTTCTGGAAGTCCTTGTTCACTCGGAAATAAACGTGTGCTCGAGTGGGAGCGGTCGGACTGAGAAACTCCCGGAACTTTGGATCCAAGGTCAAGGACTGGAAAAAGGGAGCGAACTTCTGTCTTGCCGGGACACCATCATCACAGGCATAGGTGGAAATGCAAGCGGTGAAGTCCAAAAGAACCGCACGTACAGGCCGCGAGGTATTAGCACCCAGGATAACGAGAAACTGGTCAACCGGGTAGCTTGCCAGACTTACGAGATCCTTTTCCAGCCTTTGGAGGGTTTCGAAGCATGACGACATTCGCGGGTTTTGGGAACATTCACTCTACAAACGAGGCAGGCGTTTAGAATGAAAACTACAAAACTACCGGCAGAGACAAGTCACGTTCTCCGGCCATGAAGCCCTGTTCGGAGAGCTGACCGTTGTTGTAGAGGAAATAGCGGAGAAATCGGTGAAATAGGGAGTGGCATTCCAGCACGGAGAGACGCTCCGCATTAACTGGGATGCTATGCGACAGCATCGGTGCACGGTAGTGAATATAAAAAGCTAACTCCGAATGTCCGGGTATTCCGTAATCCGACCTACAATTAAAGGTACATTGAGAGAAAGTTTAAAAAGGGGTTATAAAGCCTGTAACGCATCAAACGCGTATGTCGTCCGCCTTCGGCACCTACGCCACGTTAGGAATCGTGTGACCACAGCTCTCGGAAGGTCGGAACATGCGTAAATGCAACTTCTAGGACAGCCAACCACAATCATCCAAGATTTCGCAACCGCCCAGTCAACTCGCCAAGCTGGCGATGACTGACTCTAACATGACACACACATATCACCCCAGCGGAAAGACGCACGCGACGCCAGAACTGGCCACGCGTCGGAGGGGCTCCGACCACCATTGAGTTTCCGTACAGAATACACGACTTCCACTGGTATCTTTCCCTTTTTCCACCTAAACGGGATTGGCCTGTGATTATTGTGACGCTGTGAGTGCACCAATTACTTTGACGCTACAAATTGGTGACCCCGACGTGACCGAAGCGCAACCACCTAGCAACACCACGCTTAATTGCAACAAAATCCCCACTTAACTCATCGCGTCCACGGAAAGTAAAACGCAGCTACCGAACTCCTGTCGCGAATGAAGACGGCCATCAAAATGATCGGGGCGCTGGATCCCAACCATAGTGTGAGGGCAGTCTTGAGGCCGTACCAAAACCGGACGTTCCCTCCTCTTCGGACACACTTTTTGTTACTATCACCGGCATCCTCCCTCATGATCTTCGGGATTGACGGCCCACTTATGTACCTAACTCGATGGAACCTCACTGTGTTTGACACGCTCTGCAACCTATTCCACATCTGGGTCCAGACGACAGTGAAGTCCTTCGTCTGACGGCGTTCAGAGGGATGCACTGCGTTGGACGTGCTCTTGGCTCTCATACCAACCGCCAACTCATTGACACACATTGACGTTATCACGCCAGCACGTTCTCCAGGCGACGTCTCAATCGCGCCTTTACAGTGACCCCAGGATCGGCTTTTCGTTCGGTCCAAGCAACTACTTTCACCGTCAACACGCTCTCAAATTCGCACATGTTCTGGATTAAATTATTCACTTTGTGGTTGGACACAGCGTCAGCCCCTTATTTTATTTGGTGTCTAGAGGGGGGGGGGGTATTAGCGCTTCATACGCGTATAACGTCCGCCTCTGGCACCTATGCCACGCTAGGTACCATGCGATTACGAGCCTCGAGCGATCGGAACATGCGCGCATGCGGCCTCTAGGACAGCCAATCGCAGGCGCTCACTGACTCCACAGTCATCAAAGCAACTCACCAAACTGACCGCTGATCGACGCACAAAGAGTAGGTGAGTTAACTCATGAAATGTCAACCGAAATTCCAAAATGCGTTTTCGTTTCGGAAAGATTAATTAAACACGGTTGTAAGACTAATAATCGTGCAGCATAGTTCCATAATAATTCGGTTACCTCAGGATGCCGGCTTTCAAAAAAACACCTTTCCGGCTGCATGCAAAAACTATAATCTGTAAAAATGGCCACTTAAATAGCATGCACTTTTCTCATTGATTTTTGATGTCCTTAAAAATTAAATTATATTTCATGGAAAACATACGTAAAAATATTTATTCCTTTGCTCATTCGGTAGTCAATTACGTCTTCTTCCAAGTTTATATTTGGAGGAACGGTATAATTCGATTTTCAGAAACTTTCCCAATTCGCGAATAATTTTGAACCCGACCTGCCGTTACACTTGCATTCAGGGCTTCCGAACTACAAGCCATATATTTTCCGCATACGGAAAAGCACACATTTCCCTACGGTATTAAGAGGAGACGGTATAGGGTTTATACAATTTAGCATTGGATTACAGCCATATTGCAAACTTAAGAAGCCGCATTATTAAATGCAGAGACACGATGTCCTATGAAGGGGCATCCCAGTGTAATAAAAAATCTCACAATTGGAACCTTTTCAAAAACTGAATAATACCCTTTCTTGAAGCATAAAATTTAAAGTGGAAGTAAATTTCTACGAAATGAGTAAAGAAATAAATATTTTTATGTATGTTTTCCATGAAATATAATTTAATTCATAAGGACATCGAAAATCAATGAGAAAAATGCATGCTAAATAAGTACTCATTTTTTGCAGAGTATAGTTCTTGTATGCAGTCGGAAAGAAGTTCATTCGAAAGCCGGCACCCTGAGGTAAATGCATTATTATAGAAATATGCTGCAAAATGTTTAGTTTTGCAACTCTACTTAATTAATCTTTTCGAAACGGGAACGCATTTCGAAATTTCGGCTGACATTTTACGAGTTAGCCCACCTACTGTAGCTATGCTTACTATAGGCAGAATGACGAAGACCAGGGAGACCTCTGCGTTTGGTACCTACGCCACGCTAGGTATCATGTGATTACGAGCCTCGGGCGGTCTGAGCATGCGCGCATGCAGCCTCTAGGACAGCCAACCACAGGCGCTCACTGACTCCACAGTCATCAAAGCAACTCACCAAACTGACCGCTGGTCCACTCACATACCTACATTTCGCACCCGCGTTGCCTTAGTGGTCCTGGGTCGACCCGTGCGTTGGTGGCTCTGATCACCACTGAGTTTCTCTACAAAATACACGACTTGGACTGGTGTCTTTTCCCTTCTTTACCAAAATGGGATTGGGCGGTGACTATTGTGGCCCCCTGTGTACATCCATTACTTAGACGTTGCAAACCCATCAACAAAGGGCTCCTCTCTGCGAGTGTAAATTCGCCTGTCAGTGCATTTAGGATCACCAGTTAATCGTTGATGACCATTGTTTTTCGAATAAAACAAGTAAGCCAGACGACTGAGCACTGCTGAAGTCGGACTTCGAGGCCGAGTGATTTCCGTCAAAAAGCCGACGGTCGGGACGGAGGAGGACGGTCCGGCTGAGAAATAAAGTGAGGAGTGGACCTCAAGAGCACGCCCACTCCTCA
>CACRXP010000456.1:125805-141703 GCA_902702965.1 Spirometra erinaceieuropaei | reverse complement strand
TTATAGGATGCCGTTGTCGCGCCGTCGCCCGCACATCTACTAAAATCAGCAATTCCCATGCTAATCGCAGTCCGCCGTATTGGGCACTGACGTAATTGCCCACGTCCCTGCCTTCTGTTACAAAACTAGCATCGTATCTATTCTCCCCTCACAATTTAGCGGCGCGAGCACTCCAGAGATGGGTGCTTTGATCCGCATCAGCAACCGCCCGATCGCGCCTCCAGTTAGTTTGGCTCAGACTTGCCGCTGGTACACGATGGAAGGAGAGGAAGGGAGAGCGAGGCCAGGTCCAGCGTAGGCGGTTTTTCCTCACTTTTGTGGATCCGATGAGCCGATGTGCTATCACGACAAATTAAGAGTAGTGACTTGGAGCGTTGCCAACCGACTAGAGAACTCAATTCCCGTTTGGACTGAAGGCCGGACTGCAATGTCTCCTTATAAATGTGGCTTTTGGGTAGCTCTAACTGACCATTTGAGGTTCGGCTTCCATAAAGTCGATTTACCAGACACTGTGTCCATTAAAAAGGGGACTGAACGCCAAATGATCTGGAACAACGTGGGGCTACACTGACTGATGACACACGTCGAGCCGCGTTTGCATGTGCCTCTACCTACTGCTGTGTCGTGCCTTAGACGAGGGTTTCCTCATTACGTCAAACCCGTACTTCCAATACCACTGTCAGTCGGCTAAAGGACTCGGACGGTTGATTGGTAAATGGTAGAGGCAAGAGAGTGTGAGGCCAATACCGAGGATTTCAAAGTCCTGACAGATCAGCGCGTTCTTCACTGTACTCGATCTGACGGGATAACAGCCGTGCCCTGAAGGTTTGCTCACTGATGAGATTAATTAGTCTTACTTAGGAATGAGGGTCAGGCTGCATTAGCACCTCCGTGGTGGTGCATTCATGGCGGTGTCGCTTATATGAGGCTCGAGATTCCTGAACAGAACCTCCTACGTGTGAAGTTGCGGGCCAGATCGTGTGTGACATGGGTAAACGGACCGATTAGCTTTTTCAGGTGCTGCGCCGACATGGTTTTGCTACTAAACGACAGAGATTGAGGACAGCCTGAGCGTGATAGATGCGTTAAAAGTCTACCTCACTATAAAATAGTTCATGTGCGAGTTACCGCTTCTGCGCCCATCTCATAGGACGGCGGTGGACCTCATCGTTTGTGAAAATCAAACTATCACCTAGGTTCTGCGGCCACAGCCATCCCCAACCGTTTTAAGTCCGTCGGCAATTCAAAGCACACTTACTGGGACTCAGAAGAATTGAGTTTCTCTTCATACAGTGGCTGGCCAATCTTAAATATGTTTTCGATTAGAAAGGACTACTAAGGTGGGATTCTATTATTTATTGTCGTGCAATATGATCCCAAAATATCTCAGTCAGTCCAGGATGCCGTCTTCTCAATGTACTTCTGAGCGACCACCGACAACGGCCACACTCCTCAAAAAAGTGACTGCTTAAGTAGTGAGAATTATTCCCATTGAATTTCGATGCCCATATAAATTCAAATATATTTTATGGGAAATACATGCAAATGTACTCTTTCTTGTACTAGTTAGGTGGCAAATTACGTCTTCTCTGGTCTTTTCTATTTTAAGAAGGGGATATCTATAGGTCTTAAAAGACTTTGAATGCCGAATAATTGTGAACCAGACCTACAGTTGCAGTTGCGTTTGGGGTTTCCAAACTATATGTTGCATACTTTCCGTTTAAAAATAATCATATATTTCCCTACTGCATTAAAAACCGTCACATAGGGCTCATAAACTTATGCAGTCGGTGTGGACCATGTTGTGTACGTTATAAGCAGCTTTAATAAATGGACAGACAATAGATACGCCATCTCATGAAATGTGAGCGGATATGCTATAGTTGGTTTTTAATTCGGCAGACCTGCTTAAATAAGGTTGTAATGCTAATCATCGTACAGCAGTAGCTCAAGAGTTTTCAGTAGCGTCAGGATGTCCGCTTTTGAACGAAGCTTTTCGACCGTCTGCAAAAACTACATTGCGTGCAAAACGCCTACTTATGTATGTAGCATGGATTTTTTTATGTTGGTTTTCGATGCTCTTGCAAATTCAAATGTATTTTATAGAAAACCTGCATGAAATACTTTTCCCTATACTCATTTGACATTTTTCATGGTTATAAAAAATCTTCTATCCGTAAACTTGCAAAACCTAGAGCTGTGCCTTCTCAAAACTAAACATTTGAAGAAGTTAGAGTTTACTAAGAAGTGAGCACAAGAAAAGTTATTTTTTTGCGCATGCTTTCTACAAAATATATTCGAAGTTATAAGGATATTGCAATTCATGGGAAAAATTCCTACCAAACAGTGCCTATTTAGTAGGAGGGCCCTCATCGATCGTGTCATGGAAATCACTCGCTCCGTTGTGCTTTGGGCCACTCAGGTCTCTCTTATCTTTGTCGGTATTGTTATTCTACCGCCGCTTTGCTGTTGCTGATTGGGCTCGAGAGAGAGAGAGAGAGCCCCAAGGCACAATGAGACAAGTGAGTTCCGTAACACGATCGCTGAGCGCCCTCCTACCATTGTACAGTAGATGGCCTAACTCAAGAAATGTCAACCGAAATTCCGAAATGCGTTTTCTTTTCGAAAAGATTAATTACAGTACCTGCGCTAACTCATGAAATGTCACGAATTAACACAGGTTAACGACTTTAACGCAGAATCGGTAAACACTACGGCTCCCAAAGTCTGATAGCGGAAAATAAACGATGTGTCAAAGAAATAAAGCAAAGTTTGGTTAAGAAAATATTATTTACTGAGATAAAAATAAATAATTTTCGACAAAAGTCACATTATCGAGAAACGCCTATATTACAACCAACTTAATAAAGGCTGCGTATGACGGCGTATAAAGGAGGAGGGCGCATAAAAGGTCAAAAATAATTAAGGACAGGAACAGATACAAAAAATTAGTACTTTGTTGATTGTCCATTGGAATTAATAACGGCAGAAAGTCTGTCAGACATAGACATGACGAGGTTATCTATGGTGGAGTGTAAAATGTAATTATTGATTATAAAGTCCAATTTTTCCAGCATTGAAAGAGTCTTCTTAGCTTTGTGCCAATTTCTATTGACTATTCCAAAAAGATTTTCGATAGGATTCAAATCGGGACTGTTGGCCGGGAGGAAAATGGATTCGAGGCCAATTGCGGAGAGCGTGGTTGTTGTCTAAAATGTTAGATTATATTTGCAAGCGGCATCAAATTCGTACCTCTTTAGAGCGGTGGACAGGTGCATTGTCCTGCAAAATTACAGTATCCATTCGGCGCCGACTTATGCCGTTGTAGCCGAAAGCATCCTTGACAATTGCAATAAACACCTTGCTGTTGATGGTGTCGGATGTTGACCGCCAGACAGGCCGCTCACCGAATTTAATAGCCATCCAAACCATCATCCGCTGACAGTTCTTGAATGTTGCCGTCGGTGTAGTGTATTTTGAAACATAAAACTTTACGAATTTGTAAAATAGAATTTTTATATAAAGAATCGCACGTTATTTCCTGAAAACAATAAGAAATAATTTATCTGCATTTCCCTGATTTTCTTGATATTGAAATTTAATTTTTTCTTTTTGTTCGAAAGTTTATTGAAAAATTTCGTCCTTTTATTAATTTTCTTAAACAAATTAATAAGGCAACACAAAGAATTTCTATCCGAAAGCTTTAATAGCGTAGGAAACTGCTTGAATATCAGGAATCCTCCGATTTCGCCTAAATCCGGCCCGTTTTCTATTTAATATACAGATCCATATCAAACTTTCCTTCAGCAAACGGTCTTTTCGCCCTTATTTCAACTAAATAAACACAAATAACGACACCAAAAATACGCTACACTTTCCACTATTATTTTGACCTCGGCATTTCATGAGTTAGCACAGGTACTGTAAGTAAGGTTGTTAAACTAATCATCATGCAGCATAATCCCATAATAATTCAGTTATCTCAGGATGTCGGCTGTCGAATAAACTTCGTTTTGGATGCATGCAAAAGCCATATTCTGCAAAAAATGACTACATAAGTAGCATGCACTTTTCTCATCGATTTTCGATGCCTCTGAAAGTCCAAGTATATTTCATGGAAAACATGCCTAAAATATTCATTATTCTGCTCATTCGGTAGAAAATTACGTTTTCTTCTAACTTTGTACTCGAAGGAAGGGTATTATTCGGTTTTTGAAAACTGTTCCAATTCCCGAATAATTTTGAACCCGCTCTGCTGTCACACTTGCATTCAGGGTTTCCAAACTACAAGCCATGTATTTTCCGCGTACGGAAAACCACACATTTCTCTACGGTATTGAGAGGAGACCATATAGGGTTCATAAAATTTCGCATTTGATTAGATCCATATTGTCAACTTTACAAGCCACATTGGTAAATGCGGAGACATGACGTCTTATGAACGGCTATTTCACAGTATTAAAAAGTCTCACAATTACAAAACTTTTTTAAAACCGAATTATGTCCCTCCTTCGAGTAAAAAATTAAAAGACGTAATTATCTACCGAATGAGCAAAAGAACGAATATTTTTACGTATGTTTTCCATGAAATATAATTGGACTCTTAAAGGCATCGAAAATCAAAGAGAAAAATGCATGCTACTTAAGTAGTCATTTTTTACAGAGTGTAGTTTTTGTATGCAGTCGGAAGGAAATTCGTTCGAAACCCGATATCCTGAGGTAACTGAATTATTATAGAATTATACTGCAAACTGATTAGTTTTACAACCCTACTTAATTAATCGTTTCAAAACGAGAACGCATTTCGGAATTTCGGTTGACATTTCATGAGTCGCCCACCTACTCTATATACCCGGTCACAACCGGCAGGACAACGAACCCCTGGCTCCGTGGTTAGGGGCGTTGGACTTGTAATCAACAGGTCGCACGATCGAGTCCCAGGTGTTCCACACTTCAAGATGGGATATGATCGGCTGACGACGGCACAAAAGCCAGAAATAGCCATTCCAGTCTCCCTTGTCTTTGATGGTAATGTTATTTTGTGCAGCCCTTTTTTGCCAAGTATCTGTTTGCAGACGGCCTAACAGAAACTCGTTCAGAAGCCGACACTCTGATGTGACCAAAATTACGCTATACGATAATCAATATTACAACCTCCCATAAGCAGTCCTTCCGAATCAAAAATACGTTTCAGAATTCTGGTTAACCTTTATCGAGGTAGAACAGATACTGTGGGACGACCTCTGGTATTTGACTGCTTGCTTGATTCGAGAAATGCTGTGTAAGGGAAAATGAGAGAAGACCTCCTTAAAGTGAAGAATGTCATTCTCACTATATCGTTGAGGTAATTCTAAACCACGAAACAACTCTTAACGTTGGCCCTCACCATCCTCCCAGGAAGAAGGAACTCCCCAACTTTGTGTCTTGACTTGCCACCGGTCACAGTGACCCTCAGGTATGATGCATTGCTCAAGAAAAAGGGGTGCGATTACAACCGGTCCCTGCGTCAAAGGCCAAAACTTTCGTTGGCCAGCGCAGCTCATCAGCCGGTTTCTCAGTGCATCCGCGGCTTCTACGAGCGGAAAGATAATAAAGTTTGTTAGAGTCGATTTTATCATAAAACGCTCACCGCAGTCTAGCCGTTTTATCGTTGTATAATATATGTTGAGGCTCAGGCGAGTTGGAGTGGAGTTTTCGACAAACTTTTGGACGAAAAAGACTGCCTACCTGAGGTTGTATCAGAGGTTAATTGGAACTGAACTCACGGCTACTCCCCTCTTGGTTGCATTTTGACTTTGAAATGAGCCTCTTTTTGACCAGAGGCGATAACTACACTAGGAAAAAACATTCATTTCATGCGATCTGGAACGCTTAGGCAAGAACTTTGAAGGCACTTCTAAAGTATGCGGACGTGAATTAACGTTGAAAACCTAGAATGACTGCCTCATATGAGCAAATGTTTAAAGAATATGCAATAGCCTGTAAAATAGGCGTAGTAAATGGACTTCTTATGTGTCCTCTCCATGCTGCACGACTGAATATATAGAGGCATGAGGTACCACTGAAGATCTTTGGAGATTTTTTGTCCAAACTACATTCACCCAGGTGGTTGAAACGATGTTCACGCATAAACCAGTGTAGTAAATGACTTAGAATTGTGTGACCCGAAATCACCTTTGAAACCCCACTGAGGTAACAGTTTCTACTGGCATTTCAGCATATATTGTATGCTTCCACTTAGAAGTCCCGAATGTCTGACTGCAGTAAATGAAGGTGTACGGCGGGAGAGAGCATGTTCTCTGAATGCGTTTTTCAATCTAACTTTCTATCTGTTTGTGGGGTGCTTGCTACCGAACGCTTCTGCCTTTGTAGTTACTTCAGGCCCGTTGTTACACGCTAGCAGTTTGCCCTTGATACGGACGCTGCTCTCGCCTTTTCATGGCTCCGCTGTGTGGAGTTTCCATTTGGTAGACTTCTTGTGTTCACTGTCGGACATATTGTTTCATTTCAGCCCTTAGACCCAGTTGGTCGAATGGCCAAATTCCCCGACTTCGCCATTTGACAAGAACATAGCGACTCGATCAGTGGAGAGGCCATATTGTTCTGTAATTTCTCGCTCTGCGACCGTGACTTATTTTGTCCGGTTACGGGACAGTTTAGTGACAGAAAAGTAGTGGAAGTGAAAAGCTCCGCCTAATTTGAAACAGACCCTTCTCTTGAACGCGCCGTTTTCGGCTATTGACAGAGATAGGTCAACCCTATAAATGTACAAGACGCCCACCCATGAAGATCGAGTGTATTGAAAAATTGCGTTTTCGTCGGTATAGGCGTTTTTCCAGGATTTGTTAACCAGTACAAACTAACAAAATATATTTTCACAACCCCTCTCTCTTACCTAAAGTAGCGGAATCTTTAATTTGCCTCTTTATTTACTTCATTTAGCGTGTTCATCCATTCAGCAGAATAACCGCCTTGGAAATATGTCCAGTGCGTTCTTTTTGGAGCCGTTTTACATGACAGCTTAAGTAGCAGTGTCGGTGTTTAAATTAACTGGATGAGTGAAAGTAACTTGCAACATTCTTGCTTCAGGGTGACCCGCTCTCTGTTACGATTTTTGTTAGAGAACCAGTTGAATGGCCACTGGATAAAGTTGTAGCGCACCGAGGCTCTGAAATTCCAAACCTTTTGCTTACCGAAACCAGTTGCTTAACTAGCGATAAGTGCTTGAACAGAGGGCAATGTACGCATCATAAAGTCGCCAAACGAGCGGAACTAAGATAAACTGACAAGCAGATCGCTGAACCCAAATCTCAAAAACCGTAATTCGAAACTGAAAAGTATTTCGTGGATTTATGTGTTTTTATTTGGTTGCAAAAGCCCTCCGCGGCTTTTAATTTATTTTTGGGGTGCCCTAGAAAAAAGTAACGCTGGACGAATTTCCATTTCTTTTTTGAATGGCAAAACATCATTTTTAATTTTCTGATTTTTTCACAGCTTCCTTCTCTGGATAATTTTCAAAATGATAAATTCGTCCTCTATAAACAGATACACTCCAACGCCCGCTATATTATGTTATTATCTTTTGAACCATTTCTTTGGAAGTTCCCATACTTTTAAAGTAGAAAATTTGCTTCATTCTCAAGCCCAACCCCATCTGAAGATGATCCTTAGGGAAATCTTTTTCTTTCAGTTGGTTTGGCGAGTCCCTTCGTGAATCTCTTCGGTTTTCGTTGGGTCGCCTCTATCGGCGGTTTACTAGGCGGCTTATCAATGGCAGCGGGGAGCCAGTTCAAAGGCATTGCTGGGGTTATTGCGTTCTTTGGCTTCTTTTCCGGTGTGTTGATAATTTTTCAATTACGGTTATCTTCTCTATTCAAAAGGATGCCTCAAGATCCCATATGCTACATCTTTCATAAAATTTTAATTTAACGCACACTCATATGCAGCAAACAACCCTCTGCGCGGCATATTTACACTTACCTGAGACGCCGGTGTAGCAAATAGTTTTGGGCGAAGGAAATTTGGCTTATAGCTGACTTTATCCAGCCTGACCCACACGCTTCACACGAAATTACGTCAATGTCATCAGCCTTCAGCCTAAAAGGATGAATGCATTTTGTAATTGTTGGGAGACTTTACGTTTTTTTATGAAGTGCAACCATGGCAACACATGGCTACGAGACGGATTGCACCTGCTCCACTTTCGTCTGAAGTCTAGACCGAGGTGCTCTTTGCAATGAAACCAGTAATCGAAGAATGTTGTTCAAACAGGGGCGGTTCCATCAGGCTGGGCTGACAACCACAGTTTGGGGCTGTTGAAAAAGGCATGATGGTCGAACAACCACTCGACCAATTACCGCATCGACCTGCCTGCCGATTAAGTAAATGTGCCTCAGTATCTGGCCAAGGGTTAAACCTGAGTGCATTTCAGGCAATGCCAGACCCACCAGACGTCACTTCGGACAACGAGAAGGGGAAAAGCGCCACCTGCAGTCTAACACAGGTTAAGGACACACCCACTACCAGCACAGATAATTTACAAAAGACAAGCATGGTTGTGAATGTGACCCGCGAACCTCATAGGGGGTCTTGTAATCCGGAGGCTTTCTTTCTGGGGTGGATTTCGACCGGTTCGTCATTAGAAGTGTCAGACCACGTAGGAACCCCTCCTGGCTAGGATCTTCTCTTTTGGCTTTCCGCAGGTTTGGGGTTGGGAAGAGGTGCTGCGAAGACAAGGGAGACTAGGATAGCCGTGTCTGGCTTATTTGCCATCGTCGGCCAACCACACGCAACTGCGGGTATGGGTGGTCTGGGATTCAAACGCGGAGTCTTTGGTCATTCATCATTTCAATTTGAACGCGCTTACCACTGAACCACGGATCCGTTATCCAGTCAGTTGTGATCAAGAGTATACACTATCGTAGGAAGCGTGTTCGCCGATCAGATTACAGGAGGTACTCATCCCCTTACGCCTTGCTGCTCAATGCTCGTGCGTAGTCGCATGATGACCGGTAACACAGGCAAGGCGGGGTACCGAGTGGCCACTTCTGCCTTCTTCGCTTTCATAAGCCGGACATGCCAATACTGCCTGTGAGTGCCTTAGACTAAGAACGTTGTCAATAGGCCATATCCAATATCAGAATTGGGAGGACAAATAACCCATTGCTATACGTTCTAGGATCTTTTTACTTCACCCAGGCATCTAATTAATGTAGAGATGAGGCGGACACTGCTGGCTCTAGTCATCACCAAGACCCACTAAATTTCGAAAAATGGTATCACATGCCTACTTATATCTTTAAGTAACGATTGTTTTTGACGTTAGGTTTAGGTCTCGGGGCTGTTTGCATTTGCGCCATGGTGTCGGTGACCTACTATTTCGAGAAGTACAGAGGCGTCGCCTCTGGCATAGCAGCTGCTGGCAACGGTGTCGGTTACATCCTAGTGCCTCTCGTTCTCAGTACACTGATGGAATTTATGGACTGGCGCAAGTCCGTACTGGTTTACGCTCTCATCACTGCCAGCGTCTTCTTCAGTGCGGCCATCATTCTGCGGCCCATTGAAGTTGACCTCCCAAGCCCAGATGAGATGGCTGACTTGGAGGAAAAGCAATCCCTGCTCCAATTTCCTGTCTCAAACAGGTCTAGACAGGTTTCTCTGGCGTTTGCGGATGTAGGAGCGGCCCTCAGAATGCTGGAACCCATTCAGGAAACTGAAGTGGAGGCCGGACTAGCTTCTGAAACAGTTCCGGGTGATTTGCCGGTTCCTGACGTCCTCACTAACGCAGACCCGGAAGAATCCACCCAGAAAATTTCTGATTCGTTAAAGCCGGTACGTTAGGCTGCCAAAACGGACCTCCGCTTGCGTAATACCCTTTTGGATTATATTTATTCGAAATGTATTCTCTGAGTATGGCCGAGAAGTGGATCCCAGGGTCCCATTGAATAACCGAAAATGTTGACGGAGTTTCCAGCTGATTATACTACCCTAACAGCGGCCTTAGTTTCACTCCAGTTAGTTCCGTTTTGTAGCTCCTTGAGTGCATACACTTTTAGCTTATTGTATGCAGCTGCTTCGAGTGTTCTTCGAGGTACAACATACCATGGTTCCATAACAGGCCGATATGTTTGCCAAAAAATATCTGCCAGTTTTGATGACTGCTCTTACTTCACCTTTGGCAGATTGTCTAGTAGAGTCTATCTTATTTCACCCTTGTCTGATTGTCTAATATAGTCTATCGACTCCCTAAGACAGGTGCCAGGAGCGCCCTCAGATCTGGCCTGAAGGCCGTTTATCACAATGGCGTTTTGCTTGGCCTTGAAGCTTTAAACTCAAGTCGGCGCAGATATTCTTTCCGGTCGGCGCGACAGCGACAAGCAGGTCAAGAGTAGTTAACTGGTCTTTCTTTCCCGCTGTGGGTAATACTTGCCACTTAATGCCTTCTCATCGCTTTGCAGTTTTAAGGCAGACATAAAATCCTCATTCAGCCTTGCAGTTGGGTTAAATGAGTACCCGCCATTCTTACGTGGCTCTGAGCATTCCTACTGTAACCGACAGAAAGCCCGTTTGTGGCTCGACTGTTTGAGAGACAGCGTCTCTGACCAACTGGACCAGCGTTCAGATGTCCGATCTTCCTGCTCTGGGCTTGGGTATGGCTGACCAGTGGCGACAAGCACCCCAAAATGACTATTTCAGTCTTCCTTTGTCGGTACTTCTTCACTATTGTCTGCTTCTTTTTAGCAACTTTCTTGCGCCCCGACAAATACTTCCCTCATCTTCCACCGACATGACCGACTATCAGACGTATGTCAGCGTCGAGATTCTCATGACATGCTGGACCTACTGGCTGATGTCTACAAATAAATGTGATTTACAGAGCCCATGAAATATGTATATACAGTGCGTGACCTATCTCATGAAATGTTGGCTGAAATTCTGAAATGCGTTGTCGATTAGGAGAGATTACTTGGTCGCGGTTGTGATATTGATTATCTTAAGGCATACTCTTATAACATTTTGGACTCGGCAGGATGTCGACTTTTAAATGCACTTCTTTAAATCTCCTGTAGAAAGCGTGCTCGGTAAAAAATGACTACTTAGGTAGCATGCATTTTTCCCACTGATTTTCGATGGTCTTTGAAATTCAAATATATTTTATAGAAACCACAAACAAATATATGCTTTCTTTTAGTCAATCAATAGAGAATCACGTCTTCTTTATATTTTATACTTAAGGAAGAAGCATAATTAGGTTTTAAAAAAGTTTCTAATTATGAGACTTTATAAGACCGCGATATGTCCATTCACATAGCATCGTACCTGGCCGTTTACCACTGCTCCTCGTGAAATGTACAACATGGTCCGCATCCATTGCAAAATTTAAGGGACCCTGTATGATATCTATTTAATGACATAGAAAAATATGGGATTTTCTTTACGCGGAACGCATGCACCTTGTAGAGTGTAATCACTAAGCGCTAATGCAACGAATAATCAGGCTCCAAATTTTTCGGCAATTAGAAACTTTTTTAAAACCACAGCGACAGAGAATGGCAGGTGGCGAGGCACTGATGAACTTCGGTTCGATGAAGTGCTTATGACCCATCTGATAGAACCCAGTGGTGGACCAGCTGCGCCAGGTGCGTCTGAGCGCATGTTTGTGTTTCCGGTACCAGCTGCTCGTGGTCAGGGTTATGACTAGCTGAATGAAGGCAAACAAGCCCGAAACAGTGCTGTATCAATCTACCCCCAGACTCTGTCGTCTCCCCTCTGATATATATATATATATATATCGATATGCGTAAAGATTCGAGGTCCAGACATTGTATCGCGTTCATCATCTCCCGAAGAAGACGAAGAAGAGAGGGCGAATCCTTACGTGGTACTCCAACCTTTAGGCTGTCAAAGTGGCTGTACCAGCGACTTTGTTTCCTTACCAAGGATTCGGAGTGGACCGTGAAGTCGGCTGAAGAGTTCTTGACGCGCATCAAACATTTCGAGGTGGAGGCAGATGAGGTGATGGTGTCATTCGACGTGATCTCATTATTCACCTCCATCCCACCCGCGCTGGCTATCGACACTATTGATGGCTTTCTCCGGGAAAAGTTTGATGAGACCGACCAACAGCTCAAACGAGCACACATCATCGAGCTCCTAGAACTGTGTCTTAAGACCTTCTTTACATTCAACGGCCAAGTCTACGAGCAAAAGAAGGGGACACCGATGGGCTCGCCTCTGTCTGGACTAATTGCCGAAGCAGTTTTGCAGAGACTCGAGCAGCAGGTCTTCAGCTCGTACCCCCCGAAGTTCTGGGCCAGATACGTGGACGACACGTTCGTTGTAATCAAGAGGAGCGAGGTGAAGGCTTTCAAGACATTGTTGAACTCAATCTTCCCCGACATTCAGTTTACTGTGGAAGAGGAAGTAAACAATCAGTTGCCCTTCCTGGACGTACAAGTTACGAGATTGACAGACGGGAAGATAAGGGCAATGGTTTACCGTAAGGCAACAAATACTAGGCGCATCCTCCACTTCCGAAGCAACCACCCTGTTGGTCATAAACGCAGTTGTGTCAGAACTCTCTTTCAACGTGTTCAAACACTCTGTAGCGACGACAGTGAAAGACAAGTTCAGACACATTCTTGATGTAAGGAAGAGTTCGCCATGTGCTTAGTTCAGGCGTCTGATCGGAACTACCCGGCTCCTTCTCCCTTGATTCTCGCTGCCTCATGCATCTGCGTACAAAATCCTTAGGGTATCCATTTTGCGAAAATAATTCTTTCAAGTAGTTCAGTTCGGCTCGATAGCCTTCTTCATCCGAACAATGTGTTTTTGCTCGACTAAGCAGACTGTTTACGGCACTCCGTTTGTGAGAAATGGACTGGTTGCTCTTAAAAGGTAGAATGACTTCAGCGTAAGTTTCTTTTCGGTAAACGGATGTGCGGCACAGGCAATTTTGTCAAGACCAGCTTCCTTTACGCTTATTTGAATCGCTGAACGACACGATTTCACACGTTTCTGAACTCGAAAGACAAAAGAAGAGGAGTAATTTAGACAGAAAATGGATGACCATTTCACAGAAGGCAGATACAGCTCAGCAGTTTTCAAAGAAAGTCGTAAATCTATCCTCCAGAGTCCTCACGACAACAGAAGAGAGTGTGCTGTCCAAGGGTTTGAAGTACAATCTTTCCGACTCGAACTATTTGGACTTTCTTGCAACCTTGGAATCCATTATTTCGACAGCAAACCTCACTGAAGACGAACGGTCTATCATCCGAAATAGTACTGTGCAAGCCTTAAGAGACCGGAACCAGTTTACGGTACTATCACTTGAAGAAAAAAAGGCGATTAAAGGCCTTAAAATGGACCGAAATATTATCATTCTTCCCGCGGACAAAGGAGGCTCTACTGCCATTTTGAACAAGACGGACTATAAAGAGAAAATGCTGTCATTATTAGACGACAGATCTACTTACCAACCACTCCCCACAGACCCCACCAAAGTGCAAGCTTCATCCATTGACAAAGTATTGAAGCGTCTCACAGGGAAGAAACAACTGTCAGAAGACATCGCTAAATCGCTCAAGCAAATTGAGCCGACCATCGCGAAGATCTATGGATTGCCTAAAGTTCACAAAACCGAAGTCCCACTTAGACCGATTGTATCACTAATCGGTGCGCCTAACTACAAAATTTCCAAATGGTTATTCCAGAAACTTCATCCTCTCACGAAGAATTGTGAAACTTCAATAGAAAACTCGACCGAATTCCTGAAGAAATTGCAAGGGATCACAATTTCCTCCGATGAGATAATGGTCTCTTTTGATGTCGTTTCCCTGTTTACGTCAATACCGTTGGATGTCGCAAAAAAATGCACCGAGGACCTCCTACTGTGCTACGACACTGATGTGCCCGCCGCCGCGGTGCTCGAACTGATTGGTTTATGCTTGGAAACTAACTTTTCATTCGACCAGCAATGCTACAAGCAACTGAAGGGAGCCCCTATGGGGTCACCCATTTCTGGTTTCCTCGCTGAAATAACAATGCAGAAACTATAGGCGACGGCACTCCCGTTATGTACTCCTAAATTGTGGCTGCGATATGTGGATGACACATTTGTTATCGTAAAAAAGAACCAACTAGAAATGCTCCACAATACCATCAACTCAACAATTTCGGGGATTCAATTCACAATTGAAAAGGAAGTGGACAACAAACTCCAATTTCTGGATGTTCTCGTGCAGCGTAAGGCCGACGGTACGTTACGCACATCCGTTTACCGAAAAGAAACTTACGCTGAAGTAATTCTACCTTTTAAGAGCAACCAGTCCATTTCTCACAAACGGAGTGCCGTAAACAGTCTGCTTAGTCGAGCAAAAACACATTGTTCGGATGAAGAAGGCTATCGAGCCGAACTGAACTACTTGAAAGAATTATTTTCGCAAAATGGATACCCTAAGGATTTTGTACGCAGATGCATGAGGCAGCGAGAATCAAGGGAGAAGGAGCCGGGTAGTTCCAATCAGACGCCTGAACTAAGCACATGGCGAACTCTTCCTTACATCAAGAATGTGTCTGAACTTGTCGAAAGACACTTAAGGAAGCACCAAATTCGAGTAGCGCACAAACCTACAACTACTTTGCGCTCTCAGCTGGTACATCCTACGGATAGGGTTAACCAGCTGAACAAAAAAAGAGGTCGTCTACAAGATACCGTGTGATGCATGTACTGCCGTCTATTGTGGCCAGACTGGAAAATCCGCCTCAACACGCATCCATGAGCACCAGTTGGCAGTAAAGAGGCGAGACCATCTGTCTCAGGTAGCCATGCATACGCTGGACACCGGGCACACTTTCGCTTGGGACAAAGCTCGCGTTGTCGCGGTCTGCCCTTTCAAGAAAGGCCGAGAATTCCTCGAGGCGATGCACTCTGATGACTCATGCATCAACCGGCATATCGAGTTGGATGCCGTGTACAGAAACCTGAAGGAGAAATGGAAGAGAAGGGAGCCAACCAGCTCAGGCTGATACACGGCGGCCGCCAACCGACGCACACGCCATGCAAGCATCGATTTTTTTGTGCACTCTTGATGTTAGCTGATTCTCGCTTTCACATTTGCTTTCCGCTTGCGGCTGACGACGACCTGGGGAACCAGCGTCGAAAATTTACGCAATAAACCCTCTTGTCCCAAAGAACCCATCTCTTTTCAACATATATATATATATAGGTTCGGAAGTTGTTCGATTAGCTGTTGTACCAACAAATTATCCTGCCACCCCCAGACAATGGAGTAAACTTTTTTTTCGTTTGCGGATCGCACAATGATTCTGACATAAAACCCACCTGGGCAGACTGTAAGTCTGAAGCTATTAGTCACGCCAGTCTCTTGGAGTTGACAATTTGAATAGGCGGTTCCCTTGTCATACAGGCTACGGGTAATATGGTCTCCCATCGGTTTTTTATTGTTGCAGTTCGTTGGCAGATCAAACTGAGATACTGCAACATACTTCTACATCATCTCACATGCTTCCGGTTGCAGGACGCAAAGAAAGGTAGACTGTCTTCATATGCTGGAAACAGCATGGCGTGCAATGAAAGCTGTGAACATCTGACGACCCCAGAAGAGTGCATATTAGGGTCAACCAGTTCTTTAGCTATATTTAACCATGCTGAAGTTCCTAGTGACTCATGTAGATTGCTTGTTTTATAATAAATCTCTCGAGATAAGGGGTTAGATTCATTGTAGCATTGTTGAAGAAGGAGACACAATCGCTGGGACGAGAGCTTTATTAGCCTGACGTTTCGGATTCCAGCTCGAACCCATCATCAGAGACAAAAGCAGATACGGGTGGTTTATGCACAAGGGGCTGCAGTATTTACAGGATGGAGTCGCCATGC
>CACRXP010000456.1:112846-124462 GCA_902702965.1 Spirometra erinaceieuropaei | reverse complement strand
ACATTGGTTTATGGTTTTCCTGTCTATTCTAACTTTATGATGTTTAACACGATCACCCCTATCATTACTACTAATAAGGAGAGTTGACATGTTGTGCCTTATATTGTCATGTGCACTAATGCTAATCCCACAAATATTTGTTACGCAACCATATTAGACATTTGGCCCATCGCTTACGATGACGTCCACCGTGTGCCACACAGCAGGGTGGGCATAGAGACGGCGAGTTGCTCGAGCAGACTTGGCAGACTCTCTGCCACCTCATCTATCTGAAACTGGCGTCAAGGAATAGCCAAAAAGATTGAAGGCGGGTTCGGGTGCAATGGCCGCCAGATTTAAACAGTCCCCATCTACATGTACCGCATACGCTTGGTCCAAGCACAAAGAATGAGGGTTTCTTAAACAACAAAGGAGCTC
The DNA here is from genome assembly GCA_902702965.1 of Spirometra erinaceieuropaei. Taxonomy (NCBI): domain Eukaryota; kingdom Metazoa; phylum Platyhelminthes; class Cestoda; order Diphyllobothriidea; family Diphyllobothriidae; genus Spirometra; species Spirometra erinaceieuropaei. The sequence continues at coordinate 124,045 of CACRXP010000456.1, read as the reverse complement.
AGATCCAAAGTGAGTGGGATTGCCATACAGAAGGAGCCATTGTGGTCTGACTCTCCGTCCTGAGGGAATTTAGTTAGTTGGAAACCTTCCAAGTCGCAGTTTTTGGCACACTGTGATAGTTCCAAAGCACGCTGTATTTTTAAAATGAAGAATCTGTGCTGAGTGCCGTGGAAACGGAGTCCTTAGGGTCGACCTCGCTCTCGCTCTTCCTAATCCTAGGGACTAGTCCACTGTCCGGACCGATCAGGCATCTGTGCGAGTATCGAACACGGGTGTCCGGCGCGGTGTGAGTCCGCGCCTTGACGTGCCACTGAACCCCCATGTGTGGCATTTGTTATGAGGACACATGGTAACAACCGGGAGAGGGCACCCAAATATCCGTTGCCTAGAAATAATACCTACTTTATCTGTTTGAGTAGGTTAGAGCCCTACATATTTGTGGTTTCATCCGACCTCCGTTTCATCTGACCTGCAGTCCACATGTTGTTTCATTTGACTTATCGCCGTCTCCAACAGTTGAGATGCGACCGCTGTAGACTGAGCCAAGGTTAATCAACCTTGAGCTAGGCTTACAGGACTGACGAGAAGCAGCAGTAGTGGGGACACAGTCCGAATAACGCGTGCCGTGCCTTCATCTGGCCTCCTGTTTGGCCAGCGCAACTCCCACGTGGCCCGGTGTAGGGGCAAAACGTAACCACGCAATGATTACTGCACTAGTGGCCAATCTTAATGTTACGGCCATCTTTGTGATCCACTGCTGCCGGTACTACCACCATCCCCACCCTTATTGCTACTAGCACCACGTTTTATACTAAAAAATCCTAACTCTCATTACTGGCACCAATACTAGCATAGTTACAATTCAATAAGATGGGTACTATTACCAATATTTTATTACTACTACAATTGGTACCACTATAGCTATATCTGACATTATAATCTCTGGTGTCACAGTCATTGCTATACCTACTGCTACTGTTGTCATAATAGCTACTAATACTAATGTAAAAATAGTTTCATTGACATTGCAAACATTTCTCAGGCCACTGATATAGGCGATACTAATACAGACATCGAAGTTTCTGGACTTAGTAGCAAGTCTACCACTAATAAACATACAAATGTTTAAATAAGGACAAACGAGCAAGTCCTTCTCTTGACACGCTTCTGCTCCTATCTTTGCTTTCCTTAAGTCTTTCCTTACTATAAAGCTTCTTGTACTTACGAAACGTTTACTACCGAAATTATGGCAAATCATATTGATGTTGCTAATACCACTGCTAGTTCATGACCTCTATGCAGCTGCTTTTGTATTTTTTGCGATTGATTTTATTACACGACTAACACAACGCCATAGTGACGTCAAAAATTAGTGTCCCCCAATCACAATACAATTTGTATTTGTCTTGCTCTTTGCTATAACAGTGTGATTAAAGGTATTGTTGCTGCTAATGGGAACTTCGTTCCCACCGCGCGTCGTAACCAGAACGGATCAATTGTTTAAAACATGCGTCACTAAATCAGAGTGAGGCGTAGAAAATTGAGATGGAATATAGACTAACCATTGCTTTAGTCGCAATCATTGAAATGGGTCATCCGCTGTTGCGTATTTCTAGTTGTTCCTGCTACCTCTGTGCTGTAATGTGTTCACCGTCTTCGTCAAAAGTATCATTACTAGGGCTGTGGCGACTTCAATGCGACTTTGGGTGGAGTAAAGGGGCCTCGCGCAGCTGTTTCCTCGCCTACTTTCAGGGGTTTTATGCCACGTCAGTTACTGCGAGTAAGCGAATTTCTGACTGATCTGACTATAACTTTCTACTGGGGCACTGGTCGACGTTTCACCACTTTTCCTTATCATAATAATTCAGAAGAGCATTCGCCGAGCATATGTGTGCTTTTGATAAATTCTCATCGGGCCAGTAGAATTACAGTAAGTGGGCTAACTCATGAAATGCCAACCGAGATTCCGAAATGCGTTTCGTTCCGAAAAGATTACTTAAGTAGGGTTATAAAACTAGTCAGACTGCAACGTAATTCTATAATATTTCAATTACCTCAGGATTCCAGCTTTCGAATGAACTTCCTTCCGGCTGCATGCAAAAACTACACTGTAAAAAATGACTACTTATGTAGCATGAATTTTTCTCGTTGATTTTGGATGCCTCTAGAAGTCCAATTATATTTCATGGAAAACATGAATAAAAATATTCATTCTCCCTCTCATTCGGTAGAAAAGTACGTCTTCTTCCGATTTTATACTCGAAGGAAGGACATTATTCGGTTTTCAAAAACTTCCAATTCCCGAATTATTTTGAACCCGCTGTGCCGTCACACTTGCATTCAGGGTTTCCAAACTACAAGCCATACATTTTCCGCGTACGGAAAACCGTACATTTTTCTACGGTATTAAGAGGAGACTATATGGGGTTCATAAAAGTTAGCATTTGATTTGATCCATATTGTTAACTTTACAAACCACACTAGTAAATGCAGAGACATGACGTTTTATGAACGGCCATTCCACGGTAGTAAAAAGTTTCACAATTAGAAATTGTTTAAAACCGAATTGTGTCCTTCTTTGGAGTATAAAATTGAAAGAAGACGTATTTTTCTACCGAATAAGCGGTAGAATAACTATTTTTATGCATGTTTTCCATGTAAGATAATTGGACTTTTAGGGACATCGAAAATCAATGAGAAAAATTCATGCTACATAAGTAGTCATTTTTTACAGAATATGATTTCTGCAAGCAGTCGGAAGGAAGTTCATTCGAAAACTGGCATCCTAATGTAATTGAAATATTATAGAATTATGTTGCAGGCTGACTAGTTTAACAACCCTACGTAATTAATCTTTTCGGAACCAAAACGCATTTTGGAATCTCGGTTGACATTTCATGAGTTAGCCCACCTACTGTATATAGGCACGAGGTACAACGCAAAATATGTGAACAATAACAGAAATCGATTATGTTTCGTCCTTTTATACAAGCGAGGTGCGTAAATAGGGGGGAGAGGAAGCAATAAGTGGCAGTGAGGGTCGGGTAGAGCAGTGTAACAAGGGGGAGGATGTGGAACGGGGGCGCGGAGACATGCATGCAGTTAGTCGGTCTTTGGCCACGATGGACGCGGCGCGTGCAAGAGGTTATTCTGCACGTGCAGGACCGGCCTCTGTAGCCTAATAGCAGTCGCTTCTGCTGTTCCTAGTAAGCGCTGACCCAGTCGCCTAGGGTAGTTAGGTGGGACCTTGTAAATTACACGGAAAGTCCGTTCGGGTCTACACGATGCCCAGAATCAACCATGTGTGCGAGGATGGAGCTGTGTATGCTCTTGGTCAAAAGGTCTGAAAGCGTGTGCTATGCCAGTATCAGCAAACCGTGGCCCTCGCAGCCTGGTATGCGCTGACAGTCCCCTGACACCTACTTCCCTGCCGGTAGATGCGCTTAGCTCCCGTTGGGTATACCGGTGGTGAGCATGGCTGCCCAGTCATCATCCTCGGCCTTCTGACTTTTGTTGGGGTATTGTTTTTGGTGAAAACTCCTAGTCAAATGTATGTTGTGGAGCAGGAGTTTGGAGGCACGCCTAGGTGCGGGTCCGGCCGTACCAGCCACCTGTGCCCTGCCCCGCCTCCTGTTTTCTTGGCTCTGTCTTGACACCCGGTCCAGGCGGGGAGTGGGGAAGAGAGAGTGCGGTAGATGCAACGCAAGTCTACTATCATGATAAACTAATTCACGCACAAGTCACCGTGCCTGCCGCACCTTGCTGCGTAGCACACGGTGCACATCCTCGAAATCGATGGTCAAACTGTTGTGTGTGCTCTTAATTTCAACTTTTCTCAGCCATGCCGTCAGGTATTATCTTAATTTTGTGGATCGGCGTCGACTCGTATGACCAATATAGCCTACTTAACAGGGGCAAGTAAAGAAGTAAAGGCACACGAAGGTGGTTTGAGATGGTAGCCCACCCTTACCTTCCCCGCGTAGGACGGGGTTGGTCGAAAACAATACTTAAACTCTTGCTGTCGGGAAGGTCCGTCAAACAGCTTGGTCAAGGCATCTTCTCAGGAGCTCACTTGCCGCGTCCCTTTGAAAGGGCACTTTGAGGAAGAGAGTTTTCTTTTTCACCGTCCGTATGATGAGTTCTGCCGGTCGTTCGGTAAGATTCCTTACAATAAATCTGTCAAGAAACCCGTTCTCGCGAAGGAGGTCCTCGATTCTGCTTCATCAACTCTATCTGCCGGGATTTTTCTAGCTCCTGCGAAAAACAACGGACTTGATTACGTTTCCGTTTAAGGGGTACAAACCTGCAAAAGGTCGTGTACTGCCCAGACCAGGTGTCTTTTCGATAAACGCTTCTTCACGTGCTGCCGTTAGCTCCTCTGCTTGGAAGGACATCTAGGAAAGGCAGGGAGCTCTCCGTTTCCTCATTCAACGTAAACCAGATCGACGAGTGCGCTTGAGTTACAGCATCTAAGAAGTTGGTTATGTTGGTTTCTCTGATGGCAATTGCTCAGGTGTCGTTAAAGTAGCAACCGCTATGCCTTAGCCTATTGATTTGGCCGTTTGACTGAAACTTCTCCAGCTTGCCCATCAAGACATCGGCTAGAGAGGCGATCCCATAGCAACTCCGTCCATTTGTTTGTATATTTGGTTGTCAAAAAGGAACTGCACATTTTGTGTGCATTTTACTGAAAGTTCCTTGAGTACGTTTGTCAGAATACCTAATTCTTGGTGGCTGGTTGATAGGAATTCACATATGCGCTCGACTGTCTTTGCGACCGGAACGCTTGTGAAGAGTTATGAGACATCAAGTGAAAACATTACCATACCGTTTAGGTTTAGGTTTTTAACGCCTTTTATGAGTTCGAAGGTGTTCCGATAGCTATGTCGTGCTAGTTGATACTGTAGAGGTTTCGGTTTCTCTGCTAATCACCTCACTGTCGCATGATAAGGAGATTTGCACATGTCCAAGACCGGACAGATTGAAGGGCCATTCTTGTGGATCTTCGGTGGACGGTACGATCTAGGAATGTGTGTGCTTACTGGGCGGATGTTTTCGAGTTCGCGATCGCTTATAAAATCATAATAAATCTGACTATCTATTTAACCATCGCGATGGGCCAAATTTCATGACTCGGATTCTGCTACCCGGCGGCATAACCGGGTCTGAGGGTCAAGTTTCAATGAACCCTTGTTAATATGAAATAATGGCAACTCTCAACTAAGATTACTCGGTGCTATCCGAGTCTGCCTCATGTGGTTGACAAATCAGTGCGTGTGCGGCTCCGACCTAGTCGTTTTGACTTTTCTGGCCATTGAAATACGTCAGGCATGGGACGATAACGATGTCGTGCACGTATTCTTTACTAAAATCTAAGTAACTGACAAGTCACGGCCTCTGCCTGGGGTCAGTAGTGGTCACAATAAAGTCCGACGGACGAACTGCTGAATGTGAGAGTAGGAGACTTGGCCTCCTCCCTCGAGTTTCAACCACTTGCTGCTTCTTCCATTCAAACGAACCATACTTCACAAACCCCCGACACGAAGTTCCACTATGAAGGCGCCACGCAGTGGCTACCACTTTCAAGCACCCGTTATCACCCCCCCTCCCGCGAACACCAAAGTCAAGAACCATGACGCACGACAGAAACTAAAGGGAGGTGAAGATGCTCACCGCAGGTATGACATTCCTCCAAACGGTTGTGAGCTTTGGCCACAGACTAGCATTGCCCTCCACGCCCCTCGATCCTAAAATCCACTTTTGGTAGTCAGTGACACGACTTCTTCCTGCAGGATTCTCTTTTCTTGTCTCGGTTTCTCCTTAACTTTTCACACAATGCTGGCGCTTGTTAAAGGCGGACGTAACCACCCCCCCCCCGAGGCTGAACCTTTCTTTGTACCCCTTAACCTCCCGCCTTCTCCACAGCTTATATCAAGGACGGCACACAACGGTGGGATGGGGTGTTCTTCTGGTGTGGAACAAGCTATGCCATCGCGGGTTGCCTTCACATCCCCGTCTATAAACTTGGCTACAGCAAAATCAACAAGCGGCCGTGAAGGCGCCCTTTCCGTATCATCAGAATATACGGATACCTCCGCTGTGAACAAAACGTGGCGGTCGGAGTCTCGCCCGAAATGATTATCCCCTCTCCCGCCAAGTTTAGAAAATCGTGGTGATCAGTATTTAGGTGTAATCTTCCCTTACACTATCTCCCTCTATCAGGACCGTCATTCGGAAGATCCCACTAATCAATGCGTTCATTTTCAGATTGATTTTCACATATGAGGTTGACTGCTCTGTATAGGTCAAGTACACATAGGACTCTTAGAAGAACTCTAAACCGTGTATTTAAACCTTTTTTGCCTTCTTGTAGACCTAAAAATGATTTTTCTAAATTAAAAGTTCACCTTTTTTAAAAATGGAAATCGCGAATCATGCCCCACACTATAAGTAGTCCCCTAAAGTCAAAATTCGTTTGTCATATGTGCGATTGGTCGGGTCGGTCAACGAGTAACCAACGATTAACTTATGCCCAACGCCTAAACTTCTTTCAAGATAATTTAGACTCGACATGGATTTCTGAGAGATGTTGAGAGCCCACTCGGCGATCACGTTTTGTCTCTAAAAAGAGCTTAAAAGTGTGAAATCGAGTGCGCTGCAAGTAACCTACAGACTACCAAACTGCCACTATGTTTGAGGAGTTAGATGCCCATGGGGTCTAAAACCCATCGGACAGCATATAACATCTGTCGAAGTCCTCAAACAACCTCGTATTTCAACTGAATGAAGCGTGGCAATTAAAGCACTCATTTACAGACTGGATCTGAGTTAAAACGTAGGAGGCATCAGCAACCGGAGGTTGACCTTCACTGACTGATGTTAGTCCATAAGCCGGGAGTGATCATCATGCGTCTTTAAACTTTGGTGGTAGCTTTCATCGTTGGATGAACGCACTAAATCTACGCTGAACTTCGATCAGCAAGAAACATTAGTCCAAGTTAACTGATTCCAGATGGCCCGTTTTTCCAGAATTTTTTTGGAAAAGACCTGGCCAGCGGGTCGGTAGTTTTTCATTGTTATTATATTTTAGGTGAATTTATGTTATTCCCTTGGGAGGCCATGTGAAAATTTCATAGCCTTTTCTTATGTTATAAAGGAGCATGCTTTCGTGAAATCTGATATAAAAAGTCAACAATTTTTTATTTCCTTTTCAAAGCCGCCGCAATTTTTACCTGTTACTCAGGCATATAAACGACATATCATGCGCCCTCTCTGACAAAAAACTTACTTTCATTTTCCTGTCCTTATGACGAGCCCCTGAACACTCAGAAAATACGCAAAATGCGTCCTTTGTAAGCAAACTGTGTAAACCAGGGTATTCACACAATTCCTCTGGAACAATCAACAATTGCTGATTTCATTAAAATCAAAACCTGTCGAGATTCAAATACTAGCGTCCCAATGGATGCAAGTCTCCAGTGCACGCATGTGAAAGCTAATTTTGTACAAGTTTTTGTTGCTGTACTTGATGAGAACCCTGACGACCAGAACTTCAAGATAGACTGGAAGTACCCGCTGCATCCTATAAATAGAACATACCGGCGGACGCCGATTCAGGTTACCTTGAAAGTATGTGCCCTGCATAAGTTCCGATCATTTTCGTGGTGCATTTAAGAAACGAAGCCCTCACATCCGTCAGCCAGTATGACTGGCTTTGAGTTTCCGCCATTCCAACATTTTGGCTCTCTGTTAGCCTTATGTCATGGTTGAATGCACGTGTAAGGTTTAAGGTCAACGCCGGAATGTTCGATCGATATTTCGACCAGCCATTTGAACAAATGTATCTGCATCTACGACACAACCAGTAAGAAAACTGGTGAAAAACGATGATCGCAATCCAGATGTTCTGTCTGGAGTATCTCGGATATTGAACATCCCGACTATTAAATAACGCATGAAGCGGAATGCATTTTTCGGCGAGATATGGTTTGATGGAAACAATACTGTTGGGGTTATAGTTAGAGGTTAGAGGTCATGGTTAGGATTTAAGGTTAAAGGTTAGGGGAAGGTGTTAGCGCAACTATTTTTCAACCATTGAAAGTACAACCGCGCACTCCCAATAGCTTTTCTTATGCATACAACTACTTGACCTCGTCGTCTTTGCGTTCACCGTCGCAATCTGTAAAAAAGACCCTGTAATCACTGGTCCGTATTACAGGTGGCTGGGGTTTGTTTACTTTAGGTGGGGCTTCAAAACCAAGCCCGGCCCATTTTTCTCATGAAAAATATGTTCCTTGGTAATTTTATTGGTAATATTCACATTTTTTGGTCGGAAGTCAACAACTCACTAGACCTAGGTTTTTTTTCTGCTTCGGTTATCATTATAGGTCACATCTGCATATCTGCGCATATTTCTCTATTGGAAGGCAATAATTCAAACGAAAAGCTATTAAAGCAGTCTTCGGAAATCACAAACAGACTTTGTTCTCTGCTTTTCTTAGTTGAGTCAAAAGTTGAGTAACCGTGTTATTTCCACAGAGAGAAACTCTCTCTTGATTAGAAAAAATGTTGTGCCAGTCAATGCAATTCCCACTTTAACAGCAATAATATCATCATACAATAGTTTGTTTTACCGCATTTGCAATTTCCAGATTTATATAAGTATTTGACTAGTAACCGTAGAATTTTAGGCCCGTCGTATGATGCTTTATTGCATGTTTTGATTTCAGCCAATAAATAGGTTAGAAAAGCTAGGGGCAACGTAATAACGGTAGGATACGTATTGTAGTATTTATATGACCGCTCTTTAGCATATTTATAGTCACACACTTTGACCCAGAATTTAGCAACTATGACAAAATGGCGTCAAAATAAAAAAGGGTTTTTCTTTTTTTGGCAAAAGAACTGTAAGTATCCTCTCATAAACGAACAAGATAATTTAGTGTTCCTGCTGACTTTGCTTTGAAAAAGGATGAGGCATGCTAGTTTCCGGCTGTGAAATACGCAAAAATGCGGTAACTACGAAGAGAGGACTTTTGATCTGATGAACTGCACATCCACCGAAAGCCTTTGTTGTCGCTGTCAATCTTCTTGACTAATTGTTTTGTGTTTATGGGATTTTACAGATATGACTCATACCGTCATCTACGGAAGGAAGGGCGTTCAGTAACTCATTGTCCACATCTTATGTCGAAAGTTTCCATAACCACAAACTACACAATAAAACCTTTCGAACGAACGATTGTGAATATGAAATACTGAGAATTTTCTCACTGATTGCAGGGGTCAGATAGTCGCTAAGGGCCATGTGAAAATTTCCCGCAAGAGAATTTCGGCTGGTTCAAAAGAAATGGTACACCCAAAAGCACTTTCGCCAATTATGTTCTCATTTCTTAGTGACCAGCCACGCTCTTGACACGGGAACTTTTCTAATCAAACAAGCCCACGTTCACCGCAGTCAATTGCATCTCCAACCGTGTGAAAATGAACGAAACACCTAGGTTTCGCACAACGCCCTCCAGAGACTCATCATTTAACTTCAAAGAGTTGGTTAGCTTTCATCGTACATGGTGCGTTAATTCCTGAAGGTCATTTACCCCTGGGAACATCAAGAAGTATTTCTTGAGTGTTACTGTTTTTGTACCGTTTTAATTACTCGATTGTGCAATGATTTACCATACCAACGACACAGGTATTAGCTAAAAGTCCAGACACGCGTGTTTTGCCGATCTTATGTCGCTGCCTGACGCAGCTGCGAGGGGTTCGGCTCGTCAGTGTGTGTTGTCTGGTATATGAACTCCAGTTACAACTTACCTCTTTTAATTTCCGAGGAAACTTATGCGCGAACTTGGAGGAATTCTTTCGAAACATACATTTTCAGGCGCGGTCGATTGCATAAATATGCATTAAGCACTTTTATAAATTAAGTTTTCTTATTTGACGCGACGTTTCACGTTTTCGCGTTTCCGTTTCCCTCAGTTAATGATTGATTATAACGCGTTTGATAAACTTTCGAGATTTCCCGTGAAATTTCATCTACCTGTACGTCGTTCATTTTCGAGTGATTTTTATAGCTGATGCACTTGTTCCATATTCCCAAATTTCGGGCAGTCTCGTCGTAAATTATCCATATGACATAAATTGGGTCACCTACGGAATGTTTTCAACTACCATGTTCACCTTGGGCAGACGACGTGTCACCCCCATGATACCGACTCCCATACCGTGTTATTTGTCACTCGTAACTACATCACACTACTGGTCAAAATAGTCGTTCTTGAGCAATGGGCTTTCACCCGGCGGTTATGCAGCATAAAGGAATGTACAAACGGCTTATTCCCGCTCACGACCGACCTCACATCCAGCTAGTTGTTCTCGAAGTTACATCTGTACATTTTTTGACCACTTTTGAAATAACCGTCTTAGGAATGCGCCCCCAATCCTACTTTACAGGATCAAATGCTATACGGAAGTCGGTCTTAAACCTTTCTTCAAAACTACATACTCATTTATCCTTATCCCAGCAATTTTCCCTGATAGCTTACCCCCTTCATTTTCACATTATGCTATTGGAGTTCATAATCCGCATGCTCTTTCGACCCTTTCAAGTCAATGCGTCGTTTACAGTGTTAGCAATCCTGAGAAGATAATAGCTACTTTATCTGAGGTAATCAGACTGTCTGCAAATTCACCCACTAGACCTAGAGAGGTGAGACTAAACTCAAATAATCCTTCTAAGGCCATTAGGCCTGAATTTATCTAGGCTTACGTCTGCAAATTCCTATTAACAGGAAATAGGGATCCTGACGATCACACTTAAGGAAATATTATTAAGATGCATATTAAATGCGTGGTCTCTTATTGACAACCAAATCTATAGACAAATTGAGGGCGTTGCTACGGGCTCGCCTTTTGGACCTCTCTTAATCGATATCTTTATGTGGAAACTGAAAAATTTCAAAGAAACAATCAGGTTAATTAGCTCGAGTATTACGCTCGCTACTTTGGTGAAATCTTTGCCATCACCGCCATAGAAACCGCTGTAGATGCCCACTTAAGTGCTATGATCCAGGCACATTCGTCGATCAAGTTTACGCTGGGGGTGAGAGCGGCCCGTTTGCTCCCTTTCTCAGATGTCCTTTTAAACAAGAGACCTGACGGTAGCTTCCGAAGGTCTATTATAATAAAGCCTGGTCTGCA
>CACRXP010000456.1:99862-111475 GCA_902702965.1 Spirometra erinaceieuropaei | reverse complement strand
GAAATTTAGTTCGGTGTTTGGCGCTAAAGACTTTAAAAATCTGTTTGACAGACGGCATCGAGGAGGAGCTTAAAAAGATCTAGGACTTTTTTTTCTAAAACGGGAATCCTGACAGGTTTGTTGTAAAGAGCATTGCCGAGCGATAGGAAACTCTGTCACCTAAATTCCCTTTTCGAGGGGACGTTGAAAGTGAATTCCTAAGAAGACACCTTGTTCAAGCTGTCTCGGGAACCTTATCAGCAGTAAGGATTCGAATACTATTCTCCAATAACCCTATTTTACGCGCATAAGGCAAGAATTGTTTGCCATCACGGACCATCTCAATGTGCATCTAATCTCCCGCGTGCGCCTTGGAAGCAGATTATATTGGTCGCACGAGTCGGCGCCTATCCAGGTGAATACGAGAATATCTCCCGGCATGGCTGGAAAAAGGCGAAACTAGGAGCATAAACAGCGCCATACTCGCACATGTTTATTCAGGGCATTGTGTGGACCCCAGCGAAGCTTTTCGTGTGATTGACAAGGTTCCCTCGAGCTATCCTAAGCTGCTGGATCAGCGTTTGTTGGAAACAGCAGAAGTGGCCGCCATCAGGTTACGAAAACCGACCCTATGTGCCCAGAAGAACCTCGTTCAGGCTCCGCGATTACCGTAGTGAAAGGTCAACTAACTACATGCAACTCTCTGCGCCCTACCGCTCTCACCCGCGAGTGTTTTAGGGCGAACTTTAGTCGATTTTTCAAATCACTGACATATTTGACTAGACCCTGTACCCATATAAATATAATGGCCTGACGAGAGTTTATAGAAAGCAAACGTATTCCACGCCAACTAGTCATCTTAAAACCAAATCTGTGGGACAAAATAACTATCTGATGGAGCGTCAGAGGGCTCGCTCGTTTAAGCCCATCTTAAGATATATGCTGTCCTTTCACAAGTGAGTTATCGAAATATACTCAAGGTAATCAATTTAACAGCGAAAGATTTAACGGAATAGAGTCACCCAAGGGAACCATTAAGAGAAGAAATTTCGCAATCGTTTGAGTAAAGTCGTTCGATAGAACCCGAGATGTAGGAAACAGCAGACCGCGAAGCACACCCCACAAAAGTAGAAGACCGGCAAACAGTCCTTTTCTGTTGTTATAAAACCTTTGGATTTAAAGAAAAATGGGAAAACACTATTATTTGATTCGCCGAAGTGTTTGAATTTTTAGATGCATCGTTTTGGCAGCACTTACAGTGTAAAAAGTACGGCAGTGACTATCAAAATAGCCAGTTACTTTAAAGCTCTGATTTTACTGAAAGATTATGTGAAACTAATGGATCTAGACTTTGATGTAGTACAAAGATGGTTCCTTTTAGACAAAAAAATGGTAAAATTGAGTGCCCCAACTGTGTTTGATAATGATTCCTTAGGAACAAACGTGCGGCTATTTTAAGCTAAACGTCACTAGACCTATACACCACTGCGCATATTTGTTATTATAGAAAGGGCGCCCATCGCTCAGGTTAACGGACATGCCAATTTTCTTGTCCGTTGGGGCTAAATTTAGAACCGTTTCTGGTAGTCGCATGACTATCGGCAATGTGTGCAGGAAGCGAGTACCAACAATTACGAGGTAGACTGAGATGGACGTTCACGCTTATTATCCGTCGGCAGTTAGCCATGCCAAACTCCGCCTCTGAATGGCCTGGTATTCAGACTCGTGAATTTTGCTCATTGAGCATCCAGTAGTCTAATGCTTCGTCATTGAGTCACGGGTAAACTCGTCAATAAAATCCTTTTGACGCATGTTCCGAAAGTTGCTGTGAATACTTGAGCCGGAATTCATCAGTTTCAGCGGACTAACTGAGTGATTTTTACAGGTACAGTAAATATTCTAACTCATGAAATGTTGGCAGAAATGCTGGAATACGTTTTCGACTCGAAGAGATTACTTAAGTAGGGTTGTGATATTAATTATCTAGCAGCATAATCCAAAGATAATTCAGTTGCTTCAAGATGAGTTCTTTTAAACGAGCTTATTTCCGGCCGCCTGCAACAGCTATACTCTTCAAAAAACGACTACGTAGGAGGCATGAATTTTTCTCATTGATTTTCGAGGCCCTTATAAATTCAAGTATATCTATAGAAAACATGCATAACAATATTCATGGTTCACTTATTTGGTGGAACATTACGCCTTCTTCAAATTTTATAATTGAGGGAAGGATATAATTCGGTTTTAAAAAAACATTTTCAATTCTCGAATAATTTTGAACCCGACCTGTCTTTACACTCGCATTCAGGGTTTCCAAACTGCAAGCTGTATGTTTTCAATGTACGGAAAATCCTACATTTCTATATATTATTAAGGGAAGACCATCTGGGGTTTATAAAATTTAGCAGTGGATTTAAGCCATATTCCAAACTTTGTATACAACACAAGTAAATGTAGAGGCACAATTCTTTATGAACGAGCATTTTAGGGTCTTAAAAAATCTCATAATCGGAAACTTCTTTAAACTGAATTATACACTTTATCCAAGTACAAAATGTCAAGAAGGCGTAGGTTTCTACCAGATAAGTAAACGAATGAATATTTTTAAGCACGTTTTTTATGAAATATATTTGAATTTATAAAGGCGCCGAAAATCAATGAGAAAAATGCATGCCTCCTAAGTAGTCATTTTTTACAGAGTGTAGTTATATCAGGCGACCGGAAGGAAGTTTATTCAAGTCAACAACCAGAAGTGACTTAATTATCATGGGATTACGCTGCACGGTGATTAATTTTACAACTCTACCTATGTAATCTTTTCGAGTCGTAAAAGCATTCCCGAATTGTGGTTAACATTTCATGAGTTTGTACATCTACTATAATCACCAATAGTGCATAGATATTGCCTGAATCATCATAATGTCAGTAAGGATACTGGCTAAATACCCAGATAACTATTCTGCTGATTTCTTGCCGTTGTGTGAAATCTGGAAATATATGTTAGAATCACACGGTGAACTTACTGATGAGTGAGCACCTCGGATGAATTAACAAGGATGCCAAATCGGCAAAACACGCTCTTAGGTTTCTGGCTAATACGCATATTGAGAATATGGCAAATCAATCGACACCAGAAACCATGTACGGAGGAATGGAAAACACTTGCTAAAAGCTCAAAGTCAAATTAAACATGAAAAAATAAATGTATACCTGCAAGTACGGGTCCGATGGCAGCAGCGATGCCCCTGAAGAATGACGCGTTTCCGTAGGCTGAAGTTAGCTTCTCCAAACCCAAAACATTGACGATAACGATTGGTATGAGGGTCAAGTATGCTAACGAGCGAAAAAAGAGGATTACCATTCACCTGAAATTGCTCAAAGCGCTTTGAGTATATGCTTAGTGAATGTGAACCAGTACTGACAGATTGTCAAAGAGTCCGCTGGACATGAACTTGTTTCACCAATATACAAATGGATGCAAATTTTAAGAGGTTTTGACAAACTACTTCTATTAATATCAGACAAACAACACCTGCGCCAGCCGACAAAAGGTGACCAACAAATCACCTGTAAGATCTTTAGCGCTTTTTTCAGCTTCGATTGCGACTTTGGACTTAGATCTACAACTCGAAAATGGACAAACTTTGGCAGTGGAGGTCCGAAATCGTTAAACGTTTCGCATATTTCCTGCTCGATTCTAATACGTAATTCCAGGAATGACTTTCCCCGGAATAAATGCAAAGAACATTAAGCAATGCTACGCAAGACTTTTAAGCCTACAACATTCTCCATCTCTACGAATTTTGTGTGGTATTTCTAAGTATCTGGCCCTGGATATTTATTGAGTTAATGTAGACTGACGTGCGTTTTAAGTTCTTCCACGCAAACGTCCGCAGTAGGACAGGGATATTTAAATCAACTCGTGGATCGTCCTCACCTTTTATCTGCACTCGTTTAAAAAATAAAAAAATGGCGACGAACGGTTTAAAAAACGGAAGCTGCTCTACGGAAATGTGCGATAGGAGGCGGTGTTTGAAACAAACTTTTTCTAAGAAATGAATTTTTTGTAGACGTAACTGATGCTAGGTCCTAGTCTATTAAAAAGGGTGAAATTTGAAAATATTGTCAGGCTATGTTCGCCATCTAGAGCATTCTTGGATGAGTATTTTTTGATCTCTACAGTTGACACTTTAGTGCTGGAAATATATCAATGGGGTCAGAATGAATTATTGAAAATTTTCCAAAACACCCGCTAATTAAATGAACTTGGTAGTCATCTGGTTCATTCCAGATTTATTACTTAGAATATCCTGCTTAGGCAGTCAGTCTACTGTGTCAGATTTGGGAGATTCCACGGGCTGCAGTAGGCTGGACAAGTGGTTTGACCCAAATGTCATTAAACTCGCGGCTCTTAGTGGGGCTTCGTAGCTCAGGTAGCAATAACGTTGATTACACTCAAGTTTCTTCCCTCCTGTTGTGGGTCCGAATCCTACCGAGGTTGCTGGGTTTTTTTACAGTTGGGGAAAACAAATATCATTGTTGCCCACTTCAAAATTCGGATAAGACTTATACAATATAAGCGATATTTTCAAAAACGACCACGAGAACAAAAAAATCATTTTAGATAGAATTTGCGATTGAAACTCAAAATGGCTGATGGACAAAAATGGCTATTCATTTTAACAACTTTACGCAAAAACGGCTTCATTTACTTTGACAGAACGGAGGATAAATAAAGTGGTCGCGCACACTATGTTCAATGTTTCCCCGGTAAAATGTGAGAAAGAGGCTTAAAGTACACATGACTGTAGCGTTTATGATTGGGGTTTGAAGAAGGCGCGCGATTTTTTCAGTCCGAGAAAAACCTGATGTGAATTTTCTAGGTATTTAGATACTTGTAATCAAAATAATGGTTATCGTTTGGTTAATTTATCTATCATGACTCGCACAAGCGATCGCGGATGATAATCTAGATGTATGATTGTAGCGGATCTTCAGACCAGAGGAATTTCTGCTGAGCGCTTTTGTCGATGTAGATATAGGAGATAAAAGAAAAATATGTTTTTTTTTGCCGGTGATTTTTCTTCTGCTGAAACATAACGGTGCATACTGGAGAACGCAGGCTAATGCTGAGTAGGCCAATAGCAATACATTTTGGCAGATCATAGTATGCCATCGTTTTTTTGACAGTAGGCAGCGTGTCTAATCGCCTTTCGTACGGTAATGGCATAGGACTTTACTTCGACAATAGACTTGTACTATTTTCTACCGGTGCAATCACAGCTCTTTTATAAAACTCACCCAAAGCCCAACACGCACCTGAACAATAAAACGAGTACAACAAAACCCTTTTTTCGATGTTCGATTTTTGTATTAGTATAGAGCATTAGTTGGAATAAAGACTAATAAAAGAACCTATTCCGTGATTTGAGATGATGCACAAGGGATAATGTATGTGGGAGTGTATGGCGCGATAAGTTAAGGGCTACTTATACCCAGAGACGCAAATTGACAATTTTTACAGTAGAAATTTAATGCCTATTTTGATGGAACAGCAGGGTCCTTGGGGTAGTGACTTACACGCAAGAAATCCGTAAGCTGCCGCATAAAAACCCAAGTCGGCAAATCTTCTCGGCAGGACGGTTAGGAGGAATTGGCAGCCAGCTGTCATACAACAACCGGTAAGACTGACTACTATGACGTCCAGTCGAGGAACATTGCCGAGGATGCCACAGAAGCACCTACCAACTGTATTGGCAATACCTAAAATATGAATAGCACCAAGGTGAATATGGAAGACATCGTGAGTGGTAATTAAGACAGTATTAGCAGACCTCGGAGAACCTGCTTAAAGTGCAAATTTGTAGGCCCTGTAAATCTTCCTGTCCAATAGCCTGCTTCTTCGCATTTCTGAAGCTCACTGAACGAATTACCTTAGAGTCCATTATGCCATTTCCCTCCAAGTTCATCAACTCTTTGCAATGTGCACTCAACGACAGCATTCATTTATGAGTAAACCTCACTGGGTCACGACAGCTATAAGTCTAATGTGTGGACGTGGTTAAATGCGGGATTTTGCGACCCCTATTAAAGTACATTTGACACATCTATGAACTGGGCTCAATGTCTCAGAAGTTTCGGCGCGCATTTTAAATTTTATACCCGGAGAAAGGACATATTTCGGTCCCAGAACATTTGCAGTTACGGGCTTTTTTGTGATCGGGAAACTTCATTCATTCATAATTGCAACTGTTCGATTAATAATGTTCCTTGTGAAGTATGCATCATTGCCCATATTCATTGCAAAATTTAATGAGCTCAATAAGACAACTTCCCAATATAATGGAGGAGTGTATGGTTTTCCTCGCATGGAATAAATACGGTTTTTAGGCTTTGAGGCCAAAACAAAAGTGCAACAGCAGATCCGACTCAAAATTGAAAACCTTTTTAAAACCCAAATATGTCCTTTTTTCGAGCATAAGGTTTGAAAAGGTCTTCCACCAAACAAGTACCTGATAGGATATTGTGTGCATGTTTAGCATAAAGTATGTTTTTATTTATATGTGCATCGAAAATCAGCGGAAAGTGTCCACTATTTAAGCGGTCACTTTTAACTTTTAAGGCGGCCGAAAAGAAGGGCATTCAAAAGCCAACATCTTGGTGTGTCTGAAATATCATGAGAATGTGCTGCACAACAGTCAGCATTATAATCCCACTAAAGCAATCCTTCCTAATCGAAAACTAATTTCCAAGCTCCGGATAACACTTCATGAAATTGGTCAGTAACTGGGTGTTACCAAACTCTAGCTCATCAGATGGCGTGTCGCTCAAAATCCGAGGACTCAGCACGCGCTCAAGGCCACGTTCTTTGGAGCCTGCTTTAGGGATGGCTTACCGATTATCATGATGAGAAGCACGCCCTCGCGTGGGGATATGCCACACTCCTTAGCATACTCCACCAAGTACACAAAGGGCATGAAGTAAGCTAACTGCGATGTGATTAATATGGACGTCACGAGCCAAAAGTCCACTGATCGCAGCAGGCTGAGATCGAAGTGTGCATCCAGGAAGCTGGCCAGCCGTCTGCACCTAGAGGCGAACATTGGCGGTGCCACCTTCTGCGGTTCAGCCTTCCCCTCAATGGTCAACATGCTCTGGGCCAGTTCATCAGCTGCCGCCGCCGCAATGCTGTTCTCCTGCAGCAGCTGCTGCCGTCGGTTTTGATTGGACGCATTCGTTGTGCGTCTGCTCATCTGCAGACTAGCGGACAGATCGAAGGAGAGACAGGACTTGAAGGAGACATCCATATCCGTCTCGGTCAGCATAGACGAGCGCGCGGCGGCCTCACGCAGGCGCCGATCCTGGTAACGCAGACTGGCCAAACTGGCACTGTAGAAACTGTCCGCCCGGTTCAGGGGGCTCAACGCCATCGGCCGACCGATGTAGGTCCCATTGCCTAAGTGCAGGCTGGACTCACGGAAATCATGCATATGACCGGGGTTGGTGGCTGGATTGGCCTGACGAGGTGCCAGGGAGGGGCGCGGTGTCAGGCGGAAGAGGGACTCGTTTACGAGACTGCGTTCTGCCTGAACCGACAACTTCCGTCGAAAAAGGCTACTAAGCCTTGGACGGGCTCCAAAGGAGGCCTCGGTGCCGATGGAATCTGCAAGGAAAGGGGGAAGGTAGGGACAAGCAAGCAGAAACTGACCAAGATCCGACATCAGAACCTGAAAGTGTTTGATAGTTTCGGTCTTATCTCAAGAGTGAGGCCAAAATATGGGAGGAAGCCTACAATCTGCAATCTCTCCAGATAACATGTCGATTCATCTGACCTATATACTTAACAGTTAAGATTGCTGCTAATGATGATCTGTTTGGACAAGGCAAAGACGACGAAACCTGACATAGAATTTCGCGACCTCTCATTCGACGGAGTACGGTCATTGCGTATCAATATGGTAAATTGTTCAATTAGATAGCTATCTGGAGAGATGAAAGGTGATAGTTAAATAAAACACGGATTGGTGGTCCGGCATGCAGGTTGGCGAGGTGAGTGGAAGGGGGGGGGGGAAGAGTTCAAGTTACGGCGAAAAACTCGTCAGGCCTGATTACGACTGCACATCACGGGCAGCAATCAGTCATGTGGGGGTGGGGGGAGGAGTGAGAGGACGGGAGATGGAATGGGGTTACATCCATTATCGATCTGTACCGTGGCGGTGCGAGGTTTATCGGGTGGCGCAGTTACCTGCAAAGTTCTGGCTTTTACCTCAGTATAACAGCGACTTCTGTAAAACCCAGGAGACCCACCGCACGGCACAGTGACAACCAGGTGATCCGTAACTGATTCCCAACGTGCCTTATTTTCCGCTGTCAGCAGCCATTTCGCTATATGTTCAGCTGCCCGAATTGCCAACTGCCTTTGCGTGCGTCCAATGTACTTGCATCCGCAATTGCATGTAAACTCATAAATACAGTTTGATGTGGCATACACAGACAGAATGTCTTCAGTTGTTTTAATTAAATAGCCATTTTAGTGTTTAGGAAAAATAAATTTGGGACAGATTACGTCCGTCCAGTCGTGCATCGAAGCCGTCGCTTGATCATGTATGATACATCATCACCCGTGAAAGGCAAGTGGATGCTTACCGGTTTTTTGGCATGAAAATTTCTGCAAAGCTTTCTCTTCTGGAAAGGCGCGAATTTCGCCGAGTATCCATTTGTAGAGAAACTTTCTTCTAGAAAATGACCTTAGCATCGGTCGCATCCGGGGACCAGATTCCACTAACTCTTTTGAACGGGAAAAGATCAGGTTTTATTTTCTCCGAATTGGATAAACTGAGAAAAAGGGGTGTATTGTCCTTTCCAGGTAATTCGTCCATAGAGGTATCTCTGAATAAAACCATCTGTTCGCCTGCGTACAAGAAGGCTTATGAAAGGTAGTGTGTTGTTCACATGCGTGATCGTAAATTTGATCTTTACAAGTGCCTTCTTCATAGCCCTGAGTCGTAATTATCCGTCTTGTGGGTTATTGACTGTGGCGAAGATGCCATCCACATATCGTCTTTAGAATGCGGCTCGATGCAAGTTTTGGGCTAATTTTCGCCCGAGGTTTGCCACAGAGATGTCGGCTTGGACTGGCCCAATGGACTGTCCACAACTACACCGTCGATCGCCTGCTGAACAAGGACTCCACAGTCTTCGTGCATAGATGTGGTGGTTTCCGCAGTTGTCTTGGCTCCAGACATGCTTGGGCTGCGTGCCGACAAGCTATGTCAATTGTTTCATCGGGCGGTACGCATATGAACATGCTTTGCACATCAACCTAGAGCAAGTGCTTATTTAGTAAATTTCTATCCTCTAGCTCATCCACGAATGAAAAGATTCCTTTGGTAGTGTAATCAGCAAGGTTTCGTCTAGGTGGTTCGATTCGTTGAACTGGCCACTGGGCGCGTTTACGATGCGCAAATCTCTCATTGATAAAATTGTTCGTTGCGGTATGTGTGTAAATTTGGTAGCCTGTATAGTCTGGGAATAGGTGAACCTGCAGACAAAAGATATGCAGGCATTTTCGTCTACTTTTTGCTTCTCAGGTAGTGGTTTCACCTATTTATCGATAAGGTCTTTCAGTGCTTCTGCGTCTTCCCCATGGATTTCAGGGAAAGTTTACTGTGGTCACTCAATTCCGCTTCCATCTTACGCAATCAGTCTTGTTTAGAATCGCAACACCGTTCTCCTTGTCAGGTCTCGAGATAACGACACCAGTAGCCCTATATAGGTCATTTAGAGTCGAGGGATGTTACCTAGTTGGCGCTGAGTTGCGCGGGACGCTCTGTACTGATGGGCGATGTCAACGAATTACGCTTTTAACCATCACACACTGTCTTCAGACGTCGCTGTTAGGTCTGATGATATTGTTCACTAAATTGGGCATCAATCGTCATCGGATCGTTTTTAATCCTTGGCCCACAGAATTTGAGTCCTGAAGTGAGGGCCTCGGGTTTCAGCTAAGGCAGTCTCAAATCCGAGATACTAACGATGCAGTAATCTGGCTGTCATGGAACTGATTCGTCCACGGGTTGTCTGTTTAACGACTTGGTCAGATCGGTAGAAACCGACTGTTCAATCTAAGATCGCTGTCTAATTGACCAGTTTATCCTATCAACGCATAATGACTGTATGCATTTAAATAAGATGTCACGAAAGTTTACGGTGCCTTTCAATCCTGAGTGTTTCGTTGCCTTTGTCTCACTCAAGTTTATTCTGAAGCCCTAAATTATTAACAGGTTTGACACGTTCGGGCGAACCTCATTATGGATAAAAATGCAGCAACGAAAATTCACCCGCTGCACACGAATTGCAGACCTGATAAAAAGTGGATTTTTGCTTATCCCTGTACGCTGCGCAAAAGGTAGCAAAGGCAGTCAGCATCCGCGACGGAAAAGTTAGAATTCAGAGTCAGCGAGTACTATTATCTGTGCAATTTTGCGCTATTTCGGAAGGCCTTTAACCGCCGGTTCGATATTGTCACCGGACAATCCTGATATATATTAAAGTAGTACCAAACACTAAACAGAGGAGAATTTTGCGGTTCGAAAAGTCCAGTAAAACAGCGCTAAACGAAGCATCAAGTAAAACTCAGAGACGGACCTGCACCCTCGGGCGTTTGGACTAATCTTAGACCACGAATGCAGTCCTGCCGTGGTTTAATGTCAATATCTCGCATGAAAATCCAGTCCGGTTCTGATCACAGAACCCAAACTGGTAAGTTCTTGGATTTGTTGTTATTATGAGCTTTTGTAAATGTCCTTTGGACTGTGCAGACTTATGTTTTTGGCTAGAGCCATGAAAGCAGGTCCACTTATATCAAATGGAATTGTGATCTCCCAGAAAAACCTTAACTGAAAAATCAAGACTAATGGGGGCTAGTGACTTAATCCAAGCACTTGCATGATGTCTACCAAACTCAGTGACGCCGCCTATTTTTTTCGATTATCAGTTTACAAGCATTTTCTGAAACGTATATGCTGGTGGGCCATCTGCGGCAACAGGCACTGACATAATTCAGCTGTTCTTAGCGCCTTCGTCCTCCCACGCCCTACTTTTGCGCTCAAAACGATCGTCTGATAATAATCTGATCATTGTTCATCCGCCTTTGTAAGGTGGACTTTAACCAATAGGCTTTTTGTCCCCGACAGCACACTGGAAACGGCTAAGATGTCCAGGTTGTTTTATGTATTCTGGCCCTCTTAAAGACCTTGACCCTCATCTGATTGGCTCAGATTGCGGCCATGGGCCCCGCATCGGCTCCAATATCCCCGAGCCTCACATAACTGGCGTCTGCTACTTTATAGGAAGGCCTAAACATTAGGATCAAAGGCTTAATCTGGCATAGGCGTTTGCATAACCGACTTAAGAGAAGCAAAGTATCAGCTAATAAAGCCTGAAAACTGCGCACGCTCTGACCAATGGGGTCTTGTATCTTTATCTCGCCGGTAGCCAGGGGCAAATTACCTTGCTTTGCATGTGCTGAGAGGGTCTCCTCTACTTGGGCATTTACGGCAGATCTTCATGACTTAAAAGATATCCAAGTCATATTGTGATTATAACACAGGTACAAACAAAATTTTCGTGCCG
>CACRXP010000456.1:76149-90493 GCA_902702965.1 Spirometra erinaceieuropaei | reverse complement strand
AGAATGAGGGTGAATTGATATCATACGGAGCTCGTTTGCTTCGGGGAGCCAATAGATCGGTGTGCGCCCATTCCTGATTGAATAAATACCCGATTTGCAGCGACGGGCAATGACAGGCAGCGAGGCACTGCTGAGCTTCGGTTCGATAAAGTGCTCATGAACCATCTGGTAGACCCCAGTGGTAGACCAACTGCGTAGGTGCGTCTATGCGCATGTTTGTGTTTCTAGTCCCAGCTGCTGGTCAGGGTTATGATTAGCTGAATGAAGGCAAAATAAGCCCGAAACAGTATTATTTCAATCTACTCGCATTCTCTGTCGTCCCTCATCCCAGCTATATATATTTATATAATGGTAGGGACGTTCACCGATCGTTCTTACGGGACTCACTCGTTCCGTAGTGCCTTTCGGGCTCTCTCTCGAGCTCAGATAGCAGCTGCACAGCGGCGCATGATATAGGCAGTATGTTATTATTATATATTATATATATTAGATATAAATTATATTACTTCGAAAGAAATAAGCTCTTTGGGAAAGATTAACAAGGTTTATTGTAAATTTTCGATCTTGGTTCCCCAAGTCGTCTTCAGACGTGGAATAAGTGTGCAAAACAGTCAACATTTAAACATGCCAAAAAATCGATTTTGCCTTGTCATTCCTGCTGGTGTCTTGTTCTGATTGGCTAATGCCTTTTCCACTTTTCCTTGAGGCTATTGTACACCGTATCCAATTCTACGTGTCTATTGATGCATGCATTATCAGAATGGATGGCCTCTAAAAGTTCACGGCCCTTTTTAGATGAACAGACACCTACAATGCGGGTCCTGTCCCAGGCGAATTTGTGTCCGGTTTCCAACGTATGCATGGCAACTTGGGACAAGTAGTCTCGCCTTTTTACGGCCAACTGATGTTCGTGTATTCGTGAAGAGGCCGATTTCCCGGTTTGACCACAGTAAACCGCATTACAGGTGTTGCATGGTAGCTTATAGACGACTTCCTTCTTATCTAAATAGCCAACCCTATCCTTAGGGTGTACAAGCTGGTTACGAAGTGTAGTCGTCGGTTTGTGCGCCACATGCATCTGGTGCTTCCACAGGTGTCTTTCAACTAGTTCGGACACATTCTTAATGTATGGGAGTGTTCGCCAGTTTTTAGGTTCGGGCGCCTGATCGCAACAATCTAGTTCCTTCTCTTTTTCTTTTAACTCCTGTCGTCGCATGCATCGGTGTACAAAATATCTAGGATACCCATTCTGGGAAAACAGTTTGAACAAATAATCCAGTTCTGTTTGATATGTTTCGTTGCCAGAGCAGTGGGTTCTTGCTCGGTTAAGGAGGCTGTTCACGGCACTCCGTTTGTGAGAGATCGGGTGATTGCTCTCTTAGTGCAAAAGAACTTCCGCGTAGGTTTCTTTGCGGTAAACCGAAGTGTGAAATGTCCCGTCAGGCTTTCTCTGTACGAGGACATCAAGAAAAGGGAGTTTGTTGTCAGCCTCTTTCTCGAGTGTGAATGTGATTCCTGGAAGTGTTGAGTTAATAATATTGTGGCGTATTTCCAGTTGATCACTTTTAACAATGACAAACGTGTCATCAACATATAGTACCCATAATTTGGGGTTAACTAGTGGTAAGGCGATGGCCTCTAATTTCTGCATCGTGACTTCTGCCAGAAAACCAGAGATGGGTGATCCCATAGGGGCTCCCTTCAGTTGTTGATAGTAGTCCTGCGCGAATGAAAAGTTCGTTTCTAGACAAAGGTCTAAGAGTTCAAGCACAGCAGATGCAAATATATCCATGTCGTAGTACTGGAGACGTTCCTCTGTACATTGTCTTGCTAAATCCAATGGTATGGAGGTGAACAGAGAAACGACATCGAAGGATACCCTTATTTCATCTGCTGTGATTCTCAGTCCTTGCAATTTGTCCAGAAATTCTGCTGAATTATTGATTGATGTTTCACAATCCTTTGTCAACGGATAGAGTTTGTGGAATAGCCATTTAGAAATCTTGTAATTAGGTGCACCGATTAACGATACTATCGGTCGCAGTGGTACTTCAGGTTTGTGAATCTTGGGTAGTCCATAGATCTTAGCAATGACTGGTTCAGTTTGTCATAAGGATTTGGCAATATCTCCTGATATTTGCTTCTTTCCTGTAAAACTGTATTATACTACAATATTATATGTATAGAACAAGACGAAACATATTTCGAAGAGAAAAAATAGTCCTTTGTGAAATTCAACAAATGGTATTTCGTAAATTTTCGAGCCTGGTTCCCCAGCTCGTCGGCAGACGTGTAGTAAGTGTGAAAAAAACAGTTTAACCTTAAACATGCCCGAAAAATCGATAATGCTTTGTCAGTGCTGAGGCTGGGTTAATGCTGTGGGCGGACATTACGTCTTGGCTGGCTATCACTTTTCCACTTTTCTTTGAGATTTGTGTACATGGCTTCAAGATCTCCGCGTAGATTGATGCATGAATCATCAGACTGAATAGCCTCTAGGAATTCTCGGCCTTTCTTATGCGGGCAAGAACCAACAATGCTTGTTTTAACTCAAGAAAATTTGTGCCCAGTTTCAAGAGTATGCATGAAGACTTGGGATAGGTGCTCCCGCCTCTTTACTGCCAACTGGTGTTCATGTAGGCGTGTAGAGGCGGATTTTCTGGTTTGACTACAAAATACCGTATTACAAGTGCCACATGAAATCTTATAGCCTACATCTATTTTATCCAAATAGCCAACCCAAGCTGGTTGCATAGCGTAGTCGTCGGCTTGTGGGCCGTTTGTATTTAGTGCTTCCTCGGGTGTCTTTTAACGAGTTCAGACACGTTTTTAATGTAAGGAAGCGTTCGACAATATTTCGGTTTTGGCGCCTGATTGGAACAATCTAGTTCCTTGTCTCTTTCTTTTGACTCCTACTGTCTCATGCGTTGGCGTACAAAATCTCTATGGTAGCCGTTTTGGGAAAATAGGTTGTACAAACAGTTGAGTTCTTTTTTGTACCTTCGTTCTCAGAGCAGTGTGTCTTTGCTCGATTAAGTTGGGTGTTAAATCACTCCGTTTGTGAACGATTGGGTGGTTGCTCTCGTAATGTAGGATTACTTCCGCGTAAGCTTCTTTGCGGTATACTGATGTGTGGAATGTCTCCACAGTTTTTCGCTGTTCGAGGACATTAAGAAATGGGAGATTGCTGTCAACTTTGTCAAGCGTGATGGTGATTCCCGTAGTGTTGAGTTGATAACATTATGCAGCCTTTCCAGCTGATCCCTCGGTCGCACATGAATATTATCGACAGTTGAAAGGAGCTCCTATGGGGTCATTTATTTCTGGCTTTTTGGCTCAGGTCACAACGCAAAGATTAGAAGCTATAGCCGTGCCATTATTAAATCCGAAATTGTGGGTACGCTACGTAAATGACATCTTTGTCATCGTCAGTTCTTGCCCACATAAGAAAGGCCGAGAATTTCTAAAGGCCATTCACTCTGATGATTCATTCAGCAATCGGCGCAGCGATCTTGACGCCATGCACAAAAATCTCAAATAAAAGTGGAAAATGTGATAGCCAATCAAGACATGACGTCAGCCCACAGCACTGACCCATCCTAAACACTGACAAAGCAATATCGATTTTACGGGCATGTTTAAATTCCAATTGTTTTTTTTTCACATATGATACACGTCTGACGACGAGCTGGGGGACCCGGCTCGAAAATTTACGAAATACAGTTTTTTTAATTTCCTAAAGGACTCATTTCTTCTCTTCGAAATATATATATATATAAGTAGATAAGTAGATAAGGTGGTATCGACAAAGACAGGGGAGACGGGAGCGGCTATTTCTGGCTTATCATTCGTCATCAGCCAGAAATTGTCCTCTCTATCTCCTTTGTCTTTGGCGGTACCACCTTATCTACACATATCACTAGTCGCTATGCGACTGCCTGCGAGTGTACTGATTTGAGCCCCAAGGCACGACGGGAGAAGCACGTTCCGTAATTTGAAAAGTGAGCGTCCATCAATCATAATTAATACTTCCAATTACAACCGACAGGACAACGAGCCCTTGGCTTATTGGTAGAGCGTTTGACTCAATGAGCAAAGAGAAGACAGGTTGGTTTGAGGGCTGCCAGAAGAGCAATCTCAAATGGTTTATTCTCTAGGACAGCGAAGCTTCGTCTGAGCACAGAATTGCGCTGGTGGGTTACTCACTACTTGCAAACTAGCGGCATACAGATGAAGTGTTAAAGGTAGAAGTGAGGCCTCTCGAAGTAAATTGGTAAAGGTATCATGCACATGCGAAGGAGGTCGCGAATAGGGGCGATTCCAGCATCCAACATGCTGACAGGTCCGTTGTAGAGCCCCTCGTCCGCTACCTCGCTTCGTCGTTTTGGTTGTTGCTGCCACACACAAGTGACGCACAACCTACTTGTTATTTCCTGCTTTTCATTGCCGTGTAATAACGGTTTTTCAGATTTATTTGCGAGAAAAAGGCGATGAAACATGCAGAATTTAATGACGCCATAACATTTCGTGACTTCTTATTCAAATGCAAACGAAGATCGATGACGAAATTAGTTTCCTGAAGGACGTTTCTCTTGGAAACGGGCATCCGGAGAAATGGATCGATAAGTATCGTCATGCCTGACAGGAAATTTCGGCGAAAATGTCCGCATCGAAAAAGTCGGTGAGTATCTACCTACCGTTTAAGGATTATAACTTGCCAAAAATGACGGCCTCGATGCACGACTGAACGGATTTACGTTTCCCTTTCATGAGTAAGAATGTATCAAACACGATCAAGAGACAGCTTCGATGCATTACAGGACGGATGTACGATGCCCCAAACTTGTTCTTTCTAGACACTAAAGCGGCTACTTCACTTAAACAAACTAAGGACATTCTGCTTATGCATGCCACGTCAAACTGTATTTATGAATTCACATGTAGTTGCGGATGCAAGTACACTGGACGCACGCTGAGACAGTTGACAACTGGGTCAGCTGAACATACGCCGAAATGGTTGCTGAGGGCGGAAAATAAGGCACCCTCGTGTCCGCAAGCTACCAATGAAGTGCTTGTCCTCCGAACCGGCCCTCTTCCTGTCCTACCTTTCTTCCGGGTCATAACAGTTATATTTACCCATCACATTTAATCCCTCTAAATCGCTTTCTAATCAAACAGCTTATCTTACTAATACGCACTGACCGTATGCAGTTAGATAAGAGGTCACGAAAGTTCATGGCGTCATTAAAGTCAGCATGTTTCGTCGCCTTTGCCTTGTTCAAATTTATTCCGAGAAAACAGCGCTTCAGTTTATCCGCTAACCTGTGTAGTGAGTTTGACCACAACTCGATCTAACACAGGAATATGAACTCCCGTAGCGGGCTTGCCCTTAGTTCCAGGAGGAGTGTTAGGGTTAAAGTCAGGACACGGGAATAGGTACTCCTGAAATTTAGCGCGACATCACCCCTAGTACGGAGGGGGGTCCACGTTCCCCTGCCTGAACCCCAACACTGCTACAGGTACTCAAGGGGCTCCACTGGTGCTTCGAAATTACCGGTGGGGGGTGGGGGGAACAGTTTCGTGCGCGTTCTGGACTGGACAAGGACGCGTCGAAGAAGGACCGCCAGACTTAACCCCCCAATTGGTATGAAAAAGCGCTTACCAGTAAAAAGGCCGAAGAAAAGTGTAAAGCTGATGAGGTCCTGGCAGTAACTGGAAATAACCATCGATAGGCCGGATAGAATGCCGCCAGCGATGGCGACCCAGCGAAAACCGAAAGCATTCACCAAAGGACAAGCCAGTCCGACTGAAAGCGAAAATGCAAAAACACTCTGACTCCTCAGGAAAGTAAGTCGTCTGTCAGCACAGGTAAGTTATGCTAAATGAAACAATCGCGCAAGTACATTGCTTAAATTTGCATCAGAATTACGTCATCCATATCAAAAAATGCCCCTAAGGGTGCGTGAGTCGTTTCTTCGTTTCTTGAGGAAGATATCACCTGTTGGTAACAACGCGTTCACCTTATAAACAAACCAAAAGATCTAGATAATAAAAAATCAGTTGCCGTTTTAGGACCTCAGGGATAAACTTGTTTAGTGACGATCCACGAGGATTCTCTCTTAGAGGAAGGCAGGCAGCTCCGGTTGGCTTGAATAAGAGCCAGAAAGAAAGCATTACAAATCACAGATCGTTGTTCTAAAAGGAGCGGAAACATATGTCTGCCAGATCGTCAGCAATTCTCTGGCCTAGAGGGTTAGAGTGCCATCAAGCCCAACCTCTGGTCCCCCAATGTTGGCAGGTGCAGATCGATTATTCTGAATGAATTGAGAAATCACATTCCTTTTGGTAAGCGAATGAGCTTAAGCTTAGTAACCCATTGTTCTTCTTCAATTTCATACTTTATATTTGCCAGGAGCACTTTCACTGGGTAAGTTTGTCGGTGTTTTCTAGAAAAAAACAATGATACCACTTTTTCTAACTTGAGTCACGTGGGCGAAGCATTTTCCAGCTTTAATTGTCTCTTCTGCCTCCCTCCCTGAGCCAGTCTGGTTAAAACAAGTCAACGGACGAAGGCGCGGAGGATAGCAGGGCCAGTTCTGACTTAATTTCCGTCTTTACTTTGACTAAACTGTGCAAACCTCGGCAACCTAGGTGGGATTCGAAACCATGACAGCAAGGAGACGGCTTTAGTACAGCCAACGCTCTTGTCCACTGGCCTACGAAGCTCCACCGGACGACGCGAGTTTAAGCACATTTGGGTCAAGTTACCCGCCCAACCTAATGCAACGTCTGGAATCCACCAAATCTGATACAGTTAGCTGACTGCCCAAGCAGGATTTCCTAAATAAAAAATCTAAAATTCACCAGAAGACTGCCAGGCTCATGTAATTACTAGGTGTTTTGGCAGTAGTCTAAGTGGATAACTTGACCCAAAATTGAGTAGTCTCACGACCTCCGATCGGGGCCTCGTGGCTCAGCTGTAAGTAAGCCTTCCCCTTGCTGTCGTGGGTTCGAACCCCACCTAGATTGCCTAGGTTTTCACATTTAGGTCAAAATAGATTACCCGAAATTTGCAAAAAAGACCTAGTATTTTCTAACATCAGTTAACGGACGTGGGCTTAGGCCGTGTCAGTTTCCCACCGTCCTACCACTTGAACACCGAATCTCCTTAAGCAACTTTCAGTTCCAATTTTATGCTTCTCAACCATACATCTGGGGTTCTATTAATTGCTATATTCTTCTTCTCATCACTCATTTCTCTACTAACACATGCCAATGTGGACCCCCTTTTGGCTCCACACAATTTGCAAAATTTAAGGAGAAGGAGGGCACCTATAAGTTAATCCAACCGATAGAAACTCCTGCCTTATCGTCCCCCGTTTCCCCCACTTCGAGCCATTTTGGTTGGAAGAAGTCAACGGAGGCACGGAGGTAGCAGAGCCATTTCGGACTTATTTCCCATTGTCAGCTGGAACCGAAGGAGCCTGAACCGACAAAGGTCTCAAAACAACCGAAAACGTTGCACTTCGGGATCCACAGATGACGGCCAATAGGCCACTCCCTTCACTTCCATATAGGTCTTTTTTGGCAAACTCCATTCAACTATCAATATCTCTCCAATATGCAACCGCTAGTGTCGGATCCTGGCAAAACGGCGTGGACTCCATTTGGCCCATTACCAGGCTATAGGCTTGAATGCCAATTCGATGGGTTCATTTCATATCTGTGGGAGGTTTCAAAAATGGTTTCGGGGAGAAGAGGAACAGAGAGAGTCGCTTCAGATACACCAGTTAACAACTTCAAGACCTGATCAAATGATTGTCCTCCTGTAAGGCACACACCAGTAGACTACCTTCAGTCCTCCCCTGTCGGAAACAAACCAACCGATAAGTATAATTGAAGAAGAACATTTCGGGCATATCAGCCAATCGGAGGCAAACTTTGGGCTGCGAAGGCTCGGGATTCAAATTCACCGCTAGCAAGGGAGTTTAGAAGATCACACAACAAGTAAATGGCCGGTGTTGTGAGTTACCGAATCAGGGATAGCCTCCACCTACTGAAAAGAGACGAAAACTGTACTACAACCGAGTACTTCAGGCCAGTTTCCGAGGTTGTGAAGCAGAGTGCAAAACAGGAAACACTAAAGTCAACGCATAGCGGGAGTTGAAAGTGAATGGGGCATCAGCAAACGAGGGGATAAATAAAAAGTGAGTTTTTGTCAAAGGGATAGATTAACTTGTACATGCCAATTGTGCTCTTCCTTACCGGAAACAAACCCACCGATAACTATCACTGAAAAAGGACATTGCTAGCGTATCAGCCAATATGGAACAAATCTTAGGCTGCAAAGGCCCCGGATTCGAATTCGCCACTGACACATGAGTTTAACAGATTATACAACAAGAACTGACCGGCGTTGAAAGCTAACGTATCAGGTATAGCCTCTACCTACTGAGGAGAGACGACAATTTGGTCGTTTTCCGAGGCTATGGAGCAGAATGCAAAACTAGAAACGCTAAAAGCGACGTATAGCGGGAGTTGAAAGTAAATGGGGCATCCGTAGACGACGGGATAAATAAAGAAAGTGAGTTTTTGTTAAAATGATCGATAAACTCGTGCATCCCAATTGTAACTTCTCATGGGACATTAGTTGTAGTTTTCTGTAGTAGATTCAGTTGAACCACGACATAAATGATGAAAACTATAGTTTTACTAAGTAAAGACACGAATTTTGAACTAGAATACACTTAATTTATACGCCGAATATGTCAAGTTGGTGTTATTTTAGGACCAAACGCAGGGGGAATATGCCACTTAGAACTCAGACTAGATCCAGATCACTTACAATATGAGTTGTAAAAAGAACTTCGGAGGGAGGTAAGCAGTCACACCAGTTAACAGTCAGAGGACTTGACTATATATTCACCCTCTGATATGCACATCAGCAGACTACCTTCAGCCCTCCCCTACCGGCAACTAGCCAACCAGTAAGTATTATAGAAGGATTTGAAGGAGAGCAGGATGAAATTTTCTGACACATCTGCCGTGGTCAGCCAGCAATGGGGACTGAAACTCGAATAACTGTTCCTGAATCATTGTGCATTAAGTCAATGGGCTTTCCTTCAGAGAAGTCTCTTTTTGCCGTCGACGTTGCCCGTGAAGGAGCATTTAATTGCGACATTTACCGCTCCCTTAGGCTTGCTGAAGAACACCCGAGTTGTATGGGATTCAGTTATGGTAACAATCGGGGGATGACACCCAAAAAATCCGCCTAACCAAGGCAGTCTGTCTTACGGGACAGGTGGTAATAGGGGTTTTATAGGCGGTGGCTGGTTGGGATGTACGATACTAGCCGACAGAAAGCCTTATTTGAATAGGTGAATGATCGAAGCTGGCCCGCTCTCCGTTCCCTTATTACAAAATGGGTCGCCAAAGGCAGTATAGTGGTAACGGACGAGTGGAAGGCGTATAATCATCTTCTCTCAGAAGGTTTTTTACATTTTTCTGTAAACTACTCAAAGAACTTCAAGGACCCTACCACCGGACGGCACACTAATGCCATTGAGGCATACCGGAGTAGACTGAAAAGGAAACTCCAAGAGGGAGGCCCTGTATGTGATCGAGCTGTGTGGGCTCACATAGACGAAATACAGTATCGTCTTTGGTTTGGCCTCAATGTCATGTCTTTGACAGATGCGTGGGAACTGTTCCTGTCCCATGTTGTGCAGACATATCCTCTTTAAAAGTTATTTTGCTTTGTAATAAACTGCCATAATGCGAATGTATGCCGTATATGCAGGTGTACGTGTGTAACAATGGGGAAGGTTGGGTAACAGCGACCATCGTCCATCTAACCTCCTGCGATGTTCGTTCGGCCAGCCCATGTTAGGCCGTCGCGGAAAGTCTAAGTAGTGAGTGAAAGTAGGTCTGCAACCGCTGATATAGCCTGAAGGTGTTTGAGGCCACTGTTAAAGGTATTATTTCCAGGTAACGGACTTTTTGGGTGTCATCTCCCGACTGTTACCTCAGCTATTTGCTGATAATGTGGGTAGCCTCTCTAAACTTCGCGAAAACAACACCGCAAGGCTGCAGTGCACAAATAGTCAGGCAAGATTCATTCCTGAGAGTCTAGAACAGTTTGGTGTAGATGCTTATTGCCTGTTGTAATTCTACTCAAGGTCACCCTCAGTTGGATAATAAAAAGCATATGAGCGACCAATCACTCCAGAAATGTGTGCACTTTGTCACATTTGGAGAACGTGGACAGGTCGTGAATATCAAGAGTCCTTGTTAACCATAGACAGAAAACTCACTCATAAAGATGTAGAGACAGGGTTGAATAGCACCGGGGATATTGAATTCGGCCTCCGTGTAGCCTGATTCCTTGAATTTGGTGTCGTTCCGCATGTTGGTTAGAAGGACGCCGTAACTGCTTACTGTGCCATCCATCAGGAGCTGGACCAGGAAGGAGGCAGCAAGAACCACCCAGGCACGACCGCGGTCTCGCTCATCGAGCTGAAGATTGACGGAGAGGCATCAGTTCGAGGATAAGAGACAATCATTTTACAAAAGTTCCCCTTGCTGATAGCAAGTTTGTCAACCTGTGCTTTCTAGTGACTCTATACCAGATGCTTATGGCGGGTTTTCGTAGTGGGTTTTTACAGTGGACAGGTGGGGCTTGCAAACGCTGTCCTGTTTGGTCAACAAATGAAAACTTTCGTACTATTGTTGATTTCAGTAGGTCGTCAACATATAACACTTTCGTATTATTATTGATGTCAACAGGCGTAGTACTACTCGCAAATACTTTCAGTTAGAGGTGCATCGCTGACTGTTGCAATCATGATTCACAATTACGCTACGACTCAGGTTTGACGGTTAAAATGTAAGCTTTAGGGTCAGGGTTTGGAGTTACCGGCTCGGGTTAGAGTTTAGGATTAAGGTTTAGATTTAGGGTCTAGCTCTGAGATTTGGGGTTTACGATCAGGGTTCGGATTTCGGGTCAAGGCTTGGTGTGAGAGTTCAGGATGGGTGTTAGTGTTTATGGCTTCCTACTTCCTACAACTTCCGTAAACAGCCTACACCTGATTGGTCACATTCTTGGACGTTTCAGTGTCAATGACCTTAACGGGCCAATCACCCTTGCTCTTCGTGGAATTGATTTAACTGGTTACCTGCCGCGAATTTTTGTAGTGTGCGGTGCTTAGGCTGAGATTTTATATCTACTAGAACAAGCTAACATATGTACCTATAATACTTGCGTTTTTCCCTTAGTTTTCGCAAATTCTTCAATGCTTTCCCACAGACCCACCCGTAAAGCCCCTCTCACCACGGCGCTCATATTGGACAAGTCTGGGTTTCCCAATTTCCCAGCCAGGCCGCGTTTCCGTGCCATGCCAACTTGCATTTGGCGAGTCAATAATATATTGTCCCTGGCTGAGTTTGAAACTGCCAAATACCATTGGGATTTCAACTACGCTGGTGTTCCTTCCTTATAAATAAACTCAACTAACAGTCTGTGTGGTAATGTCTTAGATGGTTAGGCTGTGTTTATCTTTAGAAATGTCCGTCACTCCAACAAAAAAATCCGGGTGTTGTAATTTCCTCGGAAAATTGTTTTTTTTAATGACGGATACTTCTGTAGGAAAGGTGAATCAACAGGTGATGGATTTTGCCGTCCAAGATACGCAAATGTTTTCATAACACTTACAAGCAGGTGTCTTCAAGTAATTAAAAAGCACCAAATATAACCCCCCCCCCCTTACTACAAAAGGAATGTCCGCCCTTCCTGACACCAAGAGACCTCGGAAACACGAAAGAGAACATCAAGGGTATCCCACGCACTGTCCTCATGGTAGCAAAAGAATATCGCGTCCCAGCATGACTGCATCAACGACGATCGTCTCACAAACAATTCTACCTTCTTTTCCGAGGCCCTCATGTCCCTATGCTCATCATTGGTGGAACCACATTATATATATATATATACATTTCAGAGCGGATACGACAGAGTCTGGGGGGGGGGGGTAGATTGATACAGCACTGTTTCGGACTTGTTTGCCTTCATTCAGCCAACCATAACCCTGACCACCAGCTGGGACCGGAATCACAAACATGCGCATAGACGCACCTGGCGCAGCTGGTCCACCACTGGGGTCTACCAGATGGGTCATAAGCACTTCATCGAACCGAAGTTCATCAGTGCCTCGCCAGCTGCCATTCTCTGTCGCTGCAGATCGGGTATTTATTCACTCAGGAATGGGCGCACACCGATCCATTGGCTTCCCGAAGCAAACAAGCTTCGTATGGGCGATAGGGGTCACGAACAGGCAACCACCTACCAGGCCGAAGTCGGCCAGGCTGTGATGGCAGAGGGGAGACGACAGAGTCTAGGTGGTAGATTGACACAGCACTGTTTCGGGCTTGTTTGCCTTCATTCAGCCAATTACAACCCTCAGCACCAGCTGGATATATATCGCGTTCATCATCTCCCGTAAAATACGAAAAAGATGAGAGAGTGAATTTATGGACAAAGTTGTATTTGAACCAACGTCTCGAAAACTTCCTCGTTTCCATCATTAGAGTAGTACGCTTGCTGCTCCTACCGGTCTTGAGTTGTTTAGCCTTCCCGCCTTCTTCATATTATAGCTGTCCTTGGTGCACAAACTCTGACCAGGAAGCTTGCCGCTGACTGACTTAGACCTCCCCCGGGGCTGACCGCTGACGAGCTTGCGTGACCTTTGTCCGCTTTGAGGCCGACGTAGTTTTAGTCAAATGGCCCTGTTTGTTGGCCTCTTACACCTCATTCGGTGGACTCTTTGGCCATTGCCGTTCATGTAAGTAGCATTTATTTTCGCGGGCGCATCCGTGAGACAGTGTTAGACTTTGGTCACGTGACCTCTGCCAACTTTACTTTTCCCCGTGAGCGTTGACTCTCGGTTCCGCGTGTTCGTCTGCCTTATTGGCCCTGTCAAAACTAACCCAAGCTTTGCACGCAGCGTCTGGTAGGCGGGATGTAGATCTGTAGCTCGGTTGAGTGTACCACTTGAGGACCAACTTTCAGGCACCAGTCTGGCCATCTTCTCATATTCTCGACTGATTACCCTCATTTTCTCAGAGGCTAAATTATGATTCAGCTCTTGTATGTGGCCATAGACAAAAGACAGCTTCTTCTTGCGGTCGATTGCAAGTTGGTGTTCATGCAATCTTGTACCGAGGCGGTTGCTCGTTTCACCAACATACCTTTCATCACAAGTTTGACACGGTACGCTGTAGATCACCGCTGATTGTTCTGTTATTGGAAGAGGATCTTTGGGCTTCATGATTTACTGCCTGATAGAGCATCCTGGTTTATTAGCCACGCCTCTGATACGTTCTTCACATAGGATAGCAAGAGCCAGAACTTAGGCTTCGTTCCACTCGACTGCTCAGAGTGAAGCTTTTTGAAGCACTTGCGTATGAAAGACTTCGGACAGCCGTCGGCCTTAAATAGGGCCTGTAAGTACTCCTTTCTCCCACTGCCATCGCAACAGTGCTTCTAAACACGCTGAAAGAGGGTTCTGACAAAAATGAGTTTATAACCAAAAGGGTGGCTGCTTGGTTGCCTTACGGCAAACTGTCGTCCTTGTCTTCCTGTCCGTCAGTTTTGCAACTTGAACGTCAAGGAAGAGCAACTGAATGTTGACTTATTCCATAGTAAACTGGATGACGGGAACAACAAGCGCACTACTCTAATAATGGAACGAGGAAGTTTCCGAAAGGTCAGTTCAAGTACAATTTGGTCCAAAAATTCGCCATCTCTACTTTTTCGTCTTCATTGGGAGATGATGAACGCAAACCAGTATCTATACCTCAAATCTTTACGCATATATATATATATGGTAAATGTATTATACCGTACTCCCGACATAGATACTTGCTAAAAGCCCAGACACGTGTTTCGCCGATATTCTGCCGCTGCGTGGTTATTCCACAGTAGTTGATTGTCTTCGACTCAAATGTTCATTGAAATTTCGGTTCTGACCCTAAAAAGTCATGTCCCGATGATTTAACTCCAAGTCCTGCATTGATTAATTTCTGAAATTATTCATCTGATATATATATATATATATCAACATGAGTGAAGATTCGAGCAGAAGACCGAGAACTTCTGAGAATGCGGAAGATGAGGGATATCGTCACCCTGCCCGCCGACAAGGGACGGTCGACGGTTGTCATGGACAAGACCGAGTACACGACGAAACTGGAAGGTCTGTTGGAGGACGAAGTTGCCTATAAGCTTTCAGAGACTGGAGAGTTCAAGAAGCACGTGAACGGTGTAAACAAGGCGATAGACAAGTTAAGG
>CACRXP010000456.1:39302-71710 GCA_902702965.1 Spirometra erinaceieuropaei | reverse complement strand
CGAGTGTCTGAAAAATGCATCCTGCCAGAAAAGTTGCCGGCTCTAAGGTAACGCCTCTGGAACTTCCTCGTCTCGAGGGCAACGTGAATTGAGTTTTTTGCACCTTTGACTTTCGTTCACTAAAAAAGGTCGAAACTATGAGCAGAATCTACAAATGAGCTCGTGCTCTTGTGGAAGGGACGCTTAATCAGAAACCCACAGATCAAATCTAATGCAAGTAGTACTCATTTACATGTCATCAAAGAATATTGCAAGGGTATAAGCTGGACAGAGGTCAAACATCTAATAGGCGGCTAATTCATTTGGTAAATTTTTTCAAGCTTTACCAAGGACTACCTGGGATAGCTGATGCTTCCAAGCATGGAAGAGCAGAGGATATATAACCTGTCTACTGCCAAATTGTTTCTTAGGTTTCTAAACAAAGGGGTTCAAAAGTGTGAACATGCATATGCAGCAGGAATTAGCTCTAGCCACTGATTCTTACTTGCCTGTCTCAAGCCAAAATTTCGGAAGTTTTAAGCTGACTGATCTGGTTTTTTGTATCTGAGCGTTGAAAATTGCAACTTCCATCGGGGGTAAGTTTTGTTGCATAATGGCTTAATACAGGAAATAGAAGCGATCGCTGAAACATGAGCTTTATTCTCCTGATGTTTTGGATTCACACTCGAACCCTTCATCAAAGATAGTGACAGACAGGGGTGATTCGTGCACAGGAAGTTGCGGTATTTATAGTATACAGTCGCTATGCTGCTGCATACGTATGATAATTAACTATTCTCCCCTTCATCGAGGATTGTTGACTGTTGGTGCGTTAATTACTCGATGGTCGGCATACAAGTCGTCCACTGGTGAAATTTCATCTCCCGTGTCCAATGTTCGCATGATGATGTCCCCGCCGCCAATCACTCTACCTGAGCGAATTCTCAACACCAAATATGGAAGGGGGAGGTTATCGAACTTGCTAATAGACTGGGGTTCCGGGGTGTAGGGGTGTCAGCTGTGGGTTCACGTAATGGTCGTGGTGGTCGCTCACTTGCTTGCAGGTGAGACTGCGCCTAGCGTCCACTTGCTGGCACTCAACTCTCACCTGTGGCTCCACGTAGCTGGGCTCTGCTCAGCGGCCACACCCCGGGCAACCGTCTCGACCGGCGGGCTAAACCAGGTGAGGGGGCCCTGTGCGCTGTGCCGTGTGCACAGGGTTTGCGGATTCCGCTGGATGGAAGGTCGGATGGAACCTTGCGTCGGTACCGTCGTGACGTGGTTCGTCTTTCCACGTCGCTTGACAGCCGGTGACGGGATGGATCTCCATATCGACATCGCCTTGACGCGCCCACCCTCGCCGACGGAGACCGCGGCTTACGGCGAATTCGAGTCGCTCTCCACTACAACCCGAAGTCGTGGTCCCATAGTGGAGTTCGGCCGTGCCACAACGGCACATGGCAGCCCTATTCAGGGATGGCACTGCCAGCCCCCACGAGGGGAAGGGCCTAGAAAAGGTGGCCTAAACATTGCTGGGTACCACGCCGTCTCCAGGCTAGCCAGGGCCGCAGACGTCTAAACATGGTCGAAACAATCAAAATCGAAACAACAACAATACCAATAACAACAACAACCATACTCATTCTCCTCATCCTACCTCTTCTTCCTCTACCTCCGTCTATTCTTCTGCCTTTTCTTCTCCTTCGTCATCTTCTCCTCCATCTCCTTCCCGTCGCCCCACTCGTTGTCACCAGACTGGCAGGGTGAGCGCGCTCACTCTGGCAGCCTGGAATGTTCGTTCCCTTTTAGACAATCCGAGGAGCAACCGACCGGAGCGGAGGACGGCGCTAGTGGCACGAGAACTGGCGCGCTACAAGGTGGACATCGCCGCACTCAGCGAGACCCGTTTCTCCGAACAGGGCCAACTGGAGGAGGTGGGTGCTGGCTACACCTTCTTATGGAGCGGTCGACCCAGGGCAGAGCGACGGGACGCGGGCGTCGCCTTCGCCATTCGGAATGACATCGTGGGACGACTGCCCTGTTTGCCACAGGGCATCAACGATCGCCTGATGAGCCTCCGCCTGCCTCTCTGGGGAGGCAAATTCGCCACCATTATCAGCGCCTACGCTCCGACGATGACCAACCCCGACGCCGTCAGAGACAAATTCTACGAGGACATGTACGCCCTCTTGGCGGCTGTGTCGAAGGCGGACAAATTGATTGTCCTTGGCGACTTCAACGCCCGCGTCGGCACAGACCATACTGCCTGGAGAGGAGTGCTGGGTCCCCACGGTCTCCGCGGCTCAAACGACAATGGTCTGCTGCTTCTCCGCACCTGCGCAGAACACCGCCTCATGCTGACGAACACGTTCTTCTGTCTGCCGGAGCGAGAGAAGGCCACCTGGAGGCATCCTCGGTCGCGTCAGTGG
The DNA here is from genome assembly GCA_902702965.1 of Spirometra erinaceieuropaei. Taxonomy (NCBI): domain Eukaryota; kingdom Metazoa; phylum Platyhelminthes; class Cestoda; order Diphyllobothriidea; family Diphyllobothriidae; genus Spirometra; species Spirometra erinaceieuropaei. The sequence continues at coordinate 69,302 of CACRXP010000456.1, read as the reverse complement.
CACCTGCTGGACTATGTCCTCGTCCGGAGGCGAGATCAGCGGGACGTGCTGGTGACGAAGGCGATCGCGGGTGCTGACGGGTGGACCGACCATCGCCTCGTCATCTCGAAGATGCGTATTCGCCTACAGCCTCGCAGGAGACCACAAGGTAAGCGACCTCCAGGTAAGCTGAATGTTGCTTTGTTGTCTTTGCCTGCTCACCGTCTCCATTTCAGCAATGAGCTAGCTCAACGGCTAGACAACCTTCCTATCGCTGCCGCCGCCGACGACGCCGCCGCCGCCGCTGCCGAGAACGCCTCCGTGGAGAACCGTTGGTGTCAACTGCGAGACACGGTCCAGTCGACGGCGCTCGCCGTCCTCGGTCGCGCTCCCCGCCAACACCAGGACTGGTTCGACAACAACGACGCCGCCATCAGAAATCTGCTTGCTGAGAAGAACCGCCTACACAAAGCCTACGTAGATCACCCCACTGATGCCACCAAAGCTGCCTTCTACCGCAGTCGCCGCCAACTTCAGCAACGACTGCGCGAGATGCAGGACGCCTGGACTGCTCGCAAAGCTGAGGAGATCCAAGGCTACGCGGACCGCAACGAATGGAAGAACTTCTTCTCTGCGATCAAATCTGTCTACGGTCCGCCGACGAAGGGCACCGCTCCTCTCCTCAGCGCCGACGGCAACACTCTCCTGACTGAGAAGACGCAAATCCTGCAGCGATGGGCCGAGCATTTTCGAGGCGTCCTCAAGCGCCCCTCCGTCATCTCCGACGCCGCCATCGAGCGTTTGCCGCAAGTGGAGACCAACGTGGACCTCGACCTCCCGCCATCTCTCCAGGAAACCATCAGGGCCGTGCAGCAGCTCTCCAGCGGGAAAGCACCCGGATCGGACGCAATCCCTGCTGAGGTCTACAAGCACGGAGGTCCCCTACTGATGGATCACCTGACTGCGCTCTTCCAAGAGATGTGGCGTCAGGGTGAAGTCCCGCAAGATTTCAAAGACGCAACCATCGTGCATCTCTACAAGCGCAAAGGGGATCGCCAAGTCTGCGACAATCACCGCGGCATCTCCCTGCTGAACATCGCCGGGAAGATCTTCGCACGAATCCTCCTCAACCGCCTCAATAACCATCTGGAACAGGGCCTTCTGCCGGAAAGCCAATGCGGCTTCCGTCGTCATCGTGGAACCACGGATATGATCTTCGCCGCCCGTCAACTTCAGGAGAAGTGTCAGGAGATGCGGACCCACCTGTACTCTACCTTCGTGGACCTGACGAAAGCCTTCGACACGGTGAATCGTGAAGGACTGTGAAAGATCATGCAGAAATTCGGCTGTCCGGAGCGATTCACTCAGATGGTGCGTCAGCTGCACGACGGTATGATGGCGCGAGTCACGGACAACGGAGCTGTCTCAGAGGCATTCGCAGTGACCAATGGAGTGAAGCAAGGCTGCGTACTGGCGCCTACCCTCTTCAGTCTTACTTTCTCTGCCATGCTGATGGACGCCTACCGCGACGAACGCCCAGGGATCCGCATCGCCTACAGGACGGACGGTCACCTCCTGAATCAACGGCGGATGCACTTCAAATCGCGCGTATCCACAACCACCGTGCACGAACTCCTCTTCGCCGACGACTGCGCCCTGAACACCACCTCGGAAGAGGAGATGCAACGCAGCATGGACCTGTTCTCCGCCGCCTGCGAGAACTTCGGTCTGGTCATCAACATACAGAAGACGGTGGTGATGCACCAACCGCCACCCAACTCGGCCACAGCCCCCAACGCGCCGCCGCAAATCAGCGTGAATGGGACCCAACTGCAAGTGGTGGAGAACTTCCCGTACCTGGGCAGTACTCTCTCCCGCAACACCAAGATTGATGACGAAGTCGCCAACAGGATCTCGAAAGCCAGTCAAGCCTTCGGTCGCCTCCAAAGCACAGTTTGGAATCGTCATGGTCTCCAACTGAGCACCAAGCTGAAGATGTCCAAGGCCGTCATCCTGCCGACACTACTGTATGGAGCGGAGACTTGGACGGTGTACGCAAAGCAGGCACGTCGTCTGAACCACTTCCACCTCAGTTGTCTTCGTCGCATCCTGAGGCTGAAGTGGCAGGATCGAATCCCCGACACTGATGTGCTGGAACGGACAGGAATCCTCAGCATCTACGCCATACTGAGGCAAATTCAGCTGCGCTGGAGCGGCCACCTGGTGCGCATGGATGACGAGCGACTACCCAAACGACTCTTCTACGAAGACGTCGCGACGGGTTCTCGCCGTCAAGGAGGCCAGATTAGCCGTTACAAGGATACCCTGAAGTCCTCCCTGAAATGCCTGCAAATCAACCCCACCAACTGGGAGGAGCTCGCACTCGATCGACCGGCCTGGAGGAGGACAGTGAAGACAGGCGCTGCGATCTACGAAGCCGACCGCATCGCTGCCGCCAAAGCGAAACGTGAAGCCCGCAAATCACAACTTCGCCCAGTAAGCAACGCCGCCGCACAACCGCTTCCAACGTGTCCTCGATGTCAACGGACATTCCGGGCTCGAATCGGACTTGTTGGACATCTTCGGAGTAACTGCGCCTCTCGAACGGCACCAACCATCGTCCCCCCGCCTGCCTCTTCCTCCTCCTCTCCGCCGCCAACTAACCCTGACAATTCTCCTGACCCATCACTTCCACCATCCTCCTCCTCCTCCTCCTCGCCCACTGCTCCAACGGCGGCCGCTCAGGCGACTGTCCCGCGCACAGCAACCGACACTACCACCACCTCCCCCGACTCCAGGGATGAGAATCAGGACTACACCTGCCCTCACTGCGACCGTACCTTCACCTCACACATCGGTCTGGTCGGTCACTTGCGAATCCATCGCACAGAGACTGGCGAACCAGTGCGTGAAGCACCAACCTACACCCACCGCACTCGCCTCCACTGCCCACACTGCCCTCGCAGCTTCAGGCATCGCATGGGCCTTTTCGGCCACATGCGCATCCACGAGAGCGGCCTTGACCGCACTCCCGACACACCCACTACATCCAACACATCCACCGTGCACACCCCCACTCTCGTTCCATCCGTCCGCGACACCACCACCACCGCCGCCTCCTCTGTAGCTGACACTGACACCGCCGACTTCTCATGCCCACACTGTCCACGCACATTCACCTCACGCATCGGCCTAGTCGGTCACTTGCGAATCCATCGCACAGAGACTGGCGAACCAGTGCCTGGAGCACCCATTTATACCCACCAAGCTCGTATCAACTGCCCACACTGTCCTCGCACTTTCAGGCATCGCATGAGCCTATTCGGCCACATGCGCATCCACGACGACCTGCGGTAGACAACCGCCGGCCACACCACACATTCACTCACTCCCTACCTCCTCCACCACCACCATCACCACCATCAACACTCACATACCTCATGCACCCAACTGCCACCTCCCACGCAAGTGGGAAGTCCGCATCTCGACTCGGTCCCCATGCGGCTTCGGCTGCACGGGTGACTTGAGTCGGAGACTATCCCGACACGTTAAGCGTCGTGGATAGGAAGGTTGTTGATTGATGCCCGCTCTCGGTTCACGCAGTTCGTCGCGTTGTGTGTGTGTGTGTGTGTTGTGTGGAGTGGCGGACTGGTGGGCTGGGAACGGGCTGCAACAGCACCTTCCACGGCACTCTCACGCAAGTGAGAGACACGCCGTTCAACCCCCGTTGTGTGAAATCCTGGTTTTGTGTGTATGGGGGGCCAGGTCGTGCCGTGGCGCGCGCAGTCATGGTCAGTCGACCATGACAGCCACCTCCCCCACACCCCACTCCAGTCTGCTGACCGGCTCGGACAGCGGCTGGGGTGTGGGAGTGGGAAGGGAGAGTGAGGTCGACGACTCAGCGCACTTTCTCCTCACTATAAACAATCTGACGCGCTTGAAGCTATCACGGTGCGCTAAAAGCCGTGGCTTGGAAGGTTGCCAACTGACGGGGTACCTTTTACCTCCTCCATGACCGGAGGCGGTCTGAGAGTCAGGCTGCAATGGCTCCTTTTTAATGTGGCCTTTATGGCACTCCCATCACAGTGTGGGATCCGAGCCAGGCGTTGGCGGCACGCCCAGGTGCGGCTTCGGCTGTGCCAGCCTCCAAATCTCTGTTGTGTTGGTTGAAATCCTGGTTATTTGTTGTGTGGACCAGGGGGTGTGGTGGAACGCCAAGGTGAGGATCCGTCCGAGCCATCCACCTGCGGCCTCTCTCGTCTCCGGTCTTCTTGACACTGTCTTGACACCGGGCTCGGGCGAGGGAGGAGGAGAGAGTGTAGGTAAATGCTACGCAAGTCTACCGGCACTATAAACCCCTGCGCAAGTCACCGTCCCTGCTCCCACCGCTGCTGCAACTGTGGGGCACACGGTGGACATCATCGAAACCGATGGTCGAACTGTCATCAGACTGTGGTTCCGTTAACCATGACTCAAGCAACGAGCGGCTCACGCGATTTTCATCTCTCGCGAGAATTTCAGCCTTCTAGAACTTAAATGTCTGGTCGAGTCTCGTTGAATAAGCTGCGAATTGGATGTTGGCGTCACTCCTCCTCACTGCCGCCGCGTGTTCGACGATTCGCGTCCGGAACAGTCTTTCAGCTTCTCCAACGTAGTTGCTTTGCCTGCAACTACACCAGATTCGGTAGACGGTACCAGTTGTTTCCTGCTGTGTTAGTGGGTCCTTTGGTCTCATCACCCGACACCTAATGGTTGCCTCCGATCTGTGTGCAACTCCAGCTCCAAGTGGTGTGAGAATGAGACTGACAGCCTTTGAGACGTTCTTTGAGGCCGGGGGTCGCTCGCCAGAAATTTGGAGTCGGTACGGTTTTGTCTTTCTTATCGTTTGTACGTGCGCCGGTTGACAAAGTTGTGTGGATGGCCATTTTCTTTGAACGCCTGTCAAAGATACTGAATTTCCGCAATCTTGTCTTTTCGTTCACTGCAGTGCGTCTCGGCACACCAACATAGTGCCATTGCGTAACTGTGGTTGTGGCTGATTGGGTGGTTAGTGTTGACGTGCAGTATCTGCGTCGTATTCGTCGCCTTCCTGAACACTTTGGTTTTTGTGTCACAACAATCTTTGCGGCAGAAGAGGACATCAAGGAAGGCTGGCTGGCCGTTTCATCACTTCTTCATCGCGACTTGTATGTCTGGGAAGACGTTGTTGAGACGTTCTTTGAACGTTAGCACCTGATCCCGTTCAATGATGACGAAGGCATCATCCACGTACCAAGCCCATGAATTTCGGTCTGTGGTGTTGGAAGACCAGCGACTCTAACCATTGTAGGACCGTCTCGGCTATGGGTCCTGAAGTAGGCGAACCCATTGGTTTCCTATTTACCTGCTCGCAGAGTGTTCCGTCAAACGCCCAAGTCCTTCAGCTTCCGAAGTTCTACCTCAGAACGTAATTCACATTTTTACTAACTTCTCATTAAGCACACACTAATTCGACTAGATTGTCTACCATCTTGAGGCCTGGCCTAGATTAAAGAAACAATTAAGTGCAAATGTTTTTTTTTTCACAATTATCTCTTATCTAAGACAGTCTTCATGAATTAGGGACTGTTCAAAAACAGTAGTCACATATCAATCATTGTATTTATTCGCTTGGGCAAGATCGCAGTTGGTAGCCAGGAGTGGGGAAGCGGACGGTGGCCTTAACCCTAATCCTTACCGTAACCCTAACCCTAACCTTAAACATTAACCGTTAATCGTAACAGCAACCTTAACCCTAACTCTAACCCTAACCGAAATCGCAAACGTAACCGTAGTTCTTAGGCATAGCCCTAATTGTAAAACCTAACCGTAATACTGAAACCTCAGCGGTGATTGCGAGAGCTGTTAATTACAGTACGCATATGGTCCCACGGCAGCCACGTGCTATAAATACTGCACTCCTTGTGCTACCACCACCTTTATCTGCGACTGTCTCTGATCGTGGATTAGAGTGTGAATCCGAAACGTCAGGCCAATAAATTTCATGTTCCAGTGATCGCATATTCGGCTTCTGAAACCTCATGTGCCTGCATCCTCAAGTTCAGGATGTGGCGGAGCAACATGCAGCATCTACCTTGAAGGTACGGGGGAACGCTGGGGACGCACTGAGGAGCCGAACCCCTCATAAATGGGCCATGTAGAGGCAGAATATCGGCGAAGCACGAGTCTATGAGTACGAGGAATCCTGCAACTCATTTGTACCGCTGACGGCCTGTCGGCGGCTCATTAGTAGAACGTGGTTATCCAGCAAAATTATGACGAATTTCGGCTGAAATACTGATTTCAGATTTCTGTCTGAGCCTGAGAGGACGTATTCGGTGGGGCACGGGGATAAACGCCCCAGTATCATAGGTGGCCTTAGGCTAAATTCCAGGGGCTTATGGCTAAGGACGAAACGGAAATAGGTGCTCTCCCTTGAGTTCTGTGACAAGCCTCCTGCAATACGGGAGTAACTTATTTCTGTGTCCGGTCGTCTATTCTGATTGATCTACGTTAAAGCCCTAATCTCTACAGAGATTAACTATCTCAGAGTTCTTACATCCGAGATAGCTGAATAACTGCACCGTCTATAACGAGCTACTCAATGTACCTTCATTTTTATCGTGGATTACGCCTCTGCAACCTGCCCTCTATTTTACGCCGAAAACCTAATTAGGCTGTTTGATAGGGCGGATCATGCGACCTGGTTGAAACAGGCTACAGTTGTATGAGGTGCCTTGTCTTATTGATACAGCGGCCAGATCTTCCTGAATTATAAACTTTGTCCTGTACCCTAAAAGACGCCCCCCAAGTCTACAATAGGCCTTCACCGCAGATCAAGATGACAAAAATAGGAATTAGTTCGCAGAACGTCTGGTGTGACTTTGACAGATTGGGGGGTTGATGTCATGGCGTCGCGACTTTTGGATGCTGCAGCTTTAAACCTCTCTAGCATTCTTCTTCCTCATTTTGCTGTTTTAACAAGCACTCAGAGGAGCAGAATTATGGGCCGGCGGATGTCCCCGACGTCTGCTGGCCAAAAGATATTTTGCTTTTCATTGGCTGCAGCTGATTGGGGTGACCGCCTAAATTAATGATCACAGTCCTGTGCACGTGTTAGACACTACCAAGCCGTCCACCAGAATGACCTTGAATCTTCCACCGGAGAAGGTGCTGTAATCCAGCATCCGCCCATCCGCCGCACCTGTTCTACCAGTATGGTAAATTATGCATCATTTTCCCGTTTTTGACAGGACTGTAGCAGCTTCCCACAAGAAAATCCTTATCGTGAGACCACAGAAAAATAGATTTAGGGCCTGTATTTTGACGCTTCATTGGGTTCTTGTGGAAAACTGAGTACCTTTTGGACATATAAGAAAGTTCCATGATGCTCATGTTGGTGTTAATAACTTTGAAGGAAAGTCTGCAGTCTATTCTCGCGTACAAACTATCATAGCTGCCGATTGTCTCCTCTTCCAGTTAAAACATGCTTATTCTAGCAAAGTTAATCCGGAGCATCTTCGCAGAAAATTGGTACCCCTTCAGTGCTTCTCTCCTGAATGGGTTCTTGACGCTTGTGACTGTCTTACAAGGACTCAGACTACAAAACTTCGTTCCGAAAAACATACTACACGTTGTCGCATTGCTTCACGAGGAGATTAAGAGGTTGGAAATAAAACGGTGCGTTTGACACTGATGCAGACAAAATCAGGAAATCCTGATCAATACAGTCAAAATCTCCTTAAATACGATTCATAAAAAAATCTAGTGTGTTCTTGAGTTCAGACACTTTGTAGCTACGAGTGAGTTTCACACAAATATTTTTGTAGAAGCACTTTTCTGCACGTGCAAGCGGTGAATTCTTCTCAGGAAGACAGTCGGAGTCGGAACCTCAATGCGGGCCGACGGCTACAATGGAGGAAAGTGCATCCAGTTCAGTTAAGGCTCCGAGAGGTTGCGTGCACTTTCGGCCCGACAAAGACAGGCTGACCAATCAGTAATCAGCCCGTTGACAAATGTGCACTCACTGTCCTACAGGAGTTGCAACTTCTGCTTCTTTTCGGGTCATGCCCGATCGACTTAAACCAGATCCCCCGTACTAAACTGACCGAAAGTTCGACCGTCGCATCCGACGATGTCCACCATATGCTGCACAGCAGTGTGGGGGCAGGGACGTGACTTGTGCGAAAATTTAGTTTATAGCGATAGTAGACTCTCACAGCCTCTACCGCATTCTCTTCTCCTCCCCCACCTGGATACGGCGTTCACATAGCAACTGATCAGGTTTTTGACTAGCAAAAACAATGGGGGGAGGCGGCAGGGGTCCCAGTGTGCGCGACGTGTGCCGCCGCACCCCGAGCATGTAGCATTTGTTATGGTGCGTAAAGCCGATAACGCCTGCCAGAGTCCAATATGGCCCCCGTGTTGGTCCAGCACATCTACTACGTGACCCGTTTGGGGGGAACATGCGTGTCTCAAAGACGGGGGTATACTGAAACCCAAAAATCAGCAATGACCGATAAGGGATTCCAATCAGAAGACGAGAAGGATACGACCGTCGTCTTCATATTGCCTGGAAGTTACGGTGAATGTGTTGTTAAGGGTGTCCCGCTGGCATTTCTCTACAGGATGTCGAACTAGATCTACTATCCGGCTACATTTCTCGTTCTCTTGGGTTAAGTACTCTTAGAAGCTGTCGGGAGTTTGGGTAGCGAGCACAATCCCTCGGCCGAATTTTGACCGTTTAGGTCTGAATGAGGGTGTTGCATGCAAGCGTTTTCTACTTCGCTAAACGACCATCGTTTTTAAAAGTTCCCCTTGAACTGCGATTGAAATAAACGCTCGCAGGTCAGCCACGGTGGACAAGGACCAGCACTCATCCCCAATGGTGACTTGAGGTGGGACTGAATTATAGTGGAAAAAACTTGTGTAGTACACACCTCACGAACACCTTAACTTACCAGTCCCAGGACCGTGTCAAGGCAATCGGAGGTTGCTGTTAATGACCTCCCCTGCAGTTTGCGTATCATAAAAGTGTTAATCCATTCATTCAGCTATCACATCACTGATGGTTGCTACAACGACGCATTAACAAGCAGCCATTGCAACCTGGCTCGCAGTCAGGGGGAAAGATTGACCCTATCAGCTGGCAACCCCCCAAGCCACGAATTCTAAACCCTCTCCGCAGCTCAAAGCGCGTCATCTCTATTATAGCGAATGAAATCACAGAACGGCAGCAGCAGCCCCGTTGAAAATGAGATAGGGTCAGCGTATTACTAGCGATGTCCTGATGTATGCTGGTTCATCAGTCGACGCAAAACCAACATCGTTCTGTTCCGTACGACAACAGTCTTATTTCAATTCCTATGCAGGGATGCCCAGGAAGGAGCGTACATCCTGCCACTGTGGCAGTAGTGCTTAATGCCCTTGTCATGTGGTTTGGCCACTTTGTCCATCTTCACCTGGAGCCAAGCTCCCTCTTGTGGTTCTACAAAAATGCTCAGAATAGTGACGCAACCCCGGTAATCGCCCCCATTAAGGGTCTCTGATAATGGAAAATGGTCGACTAGCATCCCCTCTCAGTAAAGTTGTGTGAAGACGAGATTGTTTAGTAGGCAGCAAAGAGAAGAAGCTGATGGGACTCGAGCTCTATACTAGATTAATAACTGTACCCAGTGCGAACTCTTTCGGCCGCAGTCATTTCATTGGCTCGTTATGGCCTTGAGGAGAGACTGTGAGTCTGACGCTGTACAGGGTTCCCCATTATAATCAAATTTATGAGCAAGTCCTCTTCACTGCTCAATTACCCTCAAAATCAACCTCCAAACCCATTTGTCCAAGTCTAGCCGAGAGGGCGACATGAAACGACAAAGCGTTTCAAGGTTATTCGGATTGTTTCTTGTTAAACAGAGTCTTGAGCCATGCTGGAATTCGGCAGCAGTCTGAGTGTCGAAGCATCAGTTACAAAAAGCACTGTTTACTGGTTTATAGAGAAAGTTCTTAAGAAGGTGCCTGAAAATACCGGTTTACGTAGTCTATCTAGCAGAGAGACGTTCAATACGCGCTCGAAACGGAAGAAGCCGAAGTGAACCTATCCTCCCAACATGCCATCTCCCATCAGCGTGACTCCTCTTACTCTGGGGGTCCTGAATGGACGTTCCCTTAGAGATAACATGCTGGCCAGTTGAACAGAACGGATGTCAACTCTGGTCGCAATATGAACTCAGCTGGTATAACTTTGACGTCGCGGTACTACATGAGAACTGTTCTTCAACAAAATGCCGACGACGCAAAATTGAATTGCGATAGATGTTGCTCGGAGAAAATTTGGATTACGATAACTTTGTATTTCGCCTTTGGAAATAACAGCACCATCGGGAACGTGCCTGCCTTCTACGCGAGGTAAACGACAGAACCATTGAAACATGACTTCTACGTCGCGGAGAGAAAGTGGACATCGTATTCAGTTTTGTGTGTACCCGCGCTTTCATCTCCTGTCTGTACCGAATTGGGACAAATTGACATTTTTCGACACCTAATGTACATACAGTGAGTGGCCGATCTCATGAAATGTCGGCTGAAATTCTGAGATGCGTTTTCGATTAGAAAGGATTACTTGGCCGCGGTCGCAAAGCTGATTATCTTGCGCCATAATCCTATAATATTTTGAACTCGGCAGTATTCAGCTTTAAAATACATTTCTTTTTAATCTCCTGTGGTAAGCGTAATTGGCAAAAAGTGGCTACTTAAGTAGCATGAATTTTTCTACATTGATTTTCGATGGTCTTGAAAATTCAAATATATTTTATAGAAATTCTGAATCAAAATATGCTTTTTTCAGTCGTTGGATAGAGAAACGCTTCCTCTTTATATTTTTTACTCGAAGAACGAGTATAACTAGGTTTTAATAAAGTTTTATGATTCCAGATTAAGTTGGAGCCTGATTAGTTGTTGCATTAGCCCTCAGCGACTCCAGTCTGTCAGGTGCAAGCGTTCCGCGTAAATAAAATCACATATTCTTCTATGCCGTTAAAAAGATGCCATATAGAGTCCATAAAATGTTACAATGGATGCGGATTATGTTGTACATTTCGTGGGGAGCAGGGGTAAACGGACAGGTACGATGCTATATGAATGGACATTGCACGGTCTTGAAAAATCTCATAATTAGAAACTTTAAAAACCTACTTATACCCCTTCTTTGAGCATAAATATAGAGAGGACGCGATTCTCTATTCAAAGACTGAAAGAAAGCATGCTTTTGTTAGTGATTACTGTAAAATATAATTGAATTTGCAAGACTAACCAAAATCAGTGTGAAAAATGCATGCTACTTAAGTAGTCATTTTTTGCCGAGTACGCTTACTACAGGAGATTGCAAATCCGTGAATTCAAAAGCTGACATCCCGCCGAGTCCGAAATATTAGAGGATTATGTCACAAGCTAATCAGTTTTGCAAACGCACTTAAGTCGTCCTTCCTAATCGAAACCGCATCTCAGAAGTTCAGCCAACAATTCATAAGATAGGTCACTCACTGCATGGACGATATAACCTGTAAGGCACCCCGTCACAAACAGGACAAAATCCGCTAGGACGTTAGCGAGCTTTAATTTTTAGGCTGATACCGTTACGGCGTTCTCCTTAATACTGAGTTAAGAAGGTACGAGGCTTTTATACTGACAACGGTTTCCGGCCTTTACAGACCTGAACAATTATGAGATTCGACCACTTCTGCCCAAAATGTCTTCGGAGGATACTGTAGGCCAAGCGGCTGAAACAGGCTCCGAACATGCGGTCCACGAAAATGGGTTAACGTGCTCAGGTTTTCTCAATTTTAGCGCAAGTCAAAATTCAGTGGGGTGGTAAGGTCGTGAGGATAAGGGTTGGCAGTTATCTGAAGCAACTCTTCTATAAGGACATCGCGGTGTGCTCTTCAACAAGGTGAATAAAGGTGACATCAGGGAAACGTCCGGGAGACCTCCTAAAATGTCTTTTAAATAGGCCGCTGGATTAACACGGAAAAAGGCCACGATCGGGTGAAGGACCCCAAACATACACGACCAGCCAAAGGTGCCTGTCTTACGCGAAAGGTGGTAATAGGAGTTTTACAGGCGCCAGTACTCTCAATCCACTCAACACACTCTAGGACGCTACTGCCACCGTAGAAGCCCCTTCCGCATATTTTTCATGCAGTCGCGCTTTTGGTCTTTAATTGCCCTCGTAAGACACCCCCATATTCCCCGTATCAGTCATGCCGCCGGAACACCGTGATCTCAAATTGTGCGCTGTCCTATTTAACACCTACACGAACAGGAAATCGCTGTTAGGGACTCCGCTCAGCAACCGTCAAGTTCCCTACCTAACACCCGCACAGTATTTCCACATTCAAGCACTCAAGTTGGCACATTGGGTCCCGTGTGAATACAGGATAAGGATAAAAATAGCGTGTATTTCCCATGGGCCAGCCATTTCGATAAAGTTTGTTATTGTAGATTACGAGGGATGAACTTAATACTCCCGAAGTTTTAGCAACGCTGAATTGCAATCGCAGAAGAAATCAAAAGTTGTCCCCGGAAGCACACTATTTGTTGTGACTTCATAGACATACTGTAGAGTTCTTTCAAGTCATTTTCTTAAAGTAAGGTTTAAAGTCGTAGCTGAACACGCAGTTTACACTGATCTAAACTATTTGCCAGAGGTACATTTAAGGTATTATACCACATATTTATCTGGCGTCGGAAGGGCAAGCAAAATGGAGGTCAAAAAGAGGCCAGCTAGTGGAAACAAAACGAATCTATTTCGAAGTCTATTTCGCTACATTCTCAGGAGGGTCTACAAGCAATAAATCTGCTATATTCACCAAGTTGCTGTCACATCTTCTCTTGGGGTGCATCACAAAAACACAGATGAAGAAGTTTCAGGCTCCGAAACGCAACTGGAAAATGGCAAATTTTTGCGAAAAGTCAGCGGCCTATGATTTTGTCTTGGCTTACTAAACAAACTGGCTACAAAGGCCTTCGCAAAGACTTAAATCAAATCTAAGTAGTTGAAATCAGCAAACGCATATTTTTTTAATTATTTAACACCAAACTTGTACGGTGGGAATCGGATGTTGAAAAACAGTTAATTACAAGGGAGGAGGGAGAGGGCTTAGGGGTGACTCAACATGCCTAATAGGGGAAGGAATTCTGGTTTACTTTTGATGTCAGAGGAGAGCGGATGGGTGTCCGGGAGATGTGGTTCTATTTTGTCACTGCAGAGCGACTTGGTAGGCAGTTGTGGGTCTCAACTTTGGGCAGGGATGACTGGAAGGATTGAACAATGGTATTATATAGTAGTGGGTTAATTAACCGTATGGCTATCGCCGCCGCCCCCGAAGATAGCCTTTGGCGTAGAAGTTTGAGTGTTTCAACGGCATTTTGTCAACTCACTGGCCACCGTCAATCAGGCAAGCCACGATCGCTCTGGAGATGAAATCTACAGGGCCTTGGTTGAACCGAGCAGAATGACACTCTCTCATCCTTTTGGATAGGCAAGCGCTTATCCGAATAAGCGACGATGAAGGGGCACGTTTGAAGAAATCTAAAAAGGCAGAATTTTCTCACCTTCGAATCAAAGAAAGGAATTCCGCATACAATTTATCTCACCGTGACTGCTGATTACGTGTGCCTTGACAAAATCTACTCCAGACGGCAATTTATGGAATATTTCCTTTTTCAGCCACGAGAATGTCCCACTTTTGTGGACGTTCTTTTATATATTTTGTGATCAACTTTCTAGAAAAGCTATCCGTCCGCGGGTTTCTTCTAAAAGCGCCTTCGATCTTCAACATATCCGCAGAGTATATTTCCCTAACTCCGTTGACTAGACAGCAGCCTATGCGTCTTTAAAGAAACAAAGATGCAGGGACAGTAGCATTGCCATGTCCACGTTTTTATCCTTGATACACTTCTACAAATCAGAAGACGAGGTGGCGAGCATACGTAGCTTTCGATAAACTCTCGTCGGGCCAGTACAGTTATATGGGGACGTGTCAGCGATAAGAGAAATCGATAAAAGTTCCCCGTAAAACACAGGCGGGGTGTGGGGATGTGGGGGAGGGGGGGGGGTATAATAGCAGTGAGTGTCAGGGTCAGGGTGAGAGCGGAAGGGCGCGGAGAGTTGCAGCGTTAGTTGACCTTCGACCACTGTAGACACGGAGCCTGAACGTGGTTCTTCTGCGCGCATAAGACTGGCTTTCGTAACCTAATGGCGGCCGCTTCTGTTGTCAAAAGATAGCATCGATGAGGAGCTCAGAAAAATCCAGGACTTCCTCCGTGAAAACGGGTATCCTGACAGGTTTGTTGCAAAGAACACTGCTGAACGACCGATCAAACCGGCCACACCAACCGCCGAAAAGAAAAATTTGTTCCTCAAAGTCCCTTTCCAAGGGGACGCTGCGAGTGAACTCCTAAGGAGACGCCTGGATCAAGCTGTTTCGCGAACCTTCCCAGCAGCAAGGGTTCAAAGATCATTCTCTACTAACCCTATTTTACGCGGAGAAGGTAAGGATAAGTTGCCACCGCAGACTACCTCAATGTGCATCTATTCCTTTAACTGTTTTCGTGGAGCAGGTTATATTGGTCGCACTTGGTCGGCGCTTATCCAAGAGAATACGGGAACACCCGGCATTGCTGGGAAAAGGCGAAACTAGGAGCATATGCAGCGCCATTCTCGCGCATATTGTCGATTCCGGACATCATGTGGATCCAATAGAATCTTTTTGTGTGATTTATAAGGTCTTATCGAACAACCCTAAGTTACTAGGCCAGCGCCTGCTAGCGACAGCAGAAGCGGCCGCCATTAGGTTACGAAAACCAATCTCGTGCGCACAGAAGAACCACGTTCAGGCTCCGTGTCTACAGTGGTCGAAGGTCAACTAACGCTGCAACTCTCCGCGCCCTTCCGCTCTCACCCTGACCCTGACACTCACTGCTATTATACCCCCCCCCCTCCCCCACATCCTCACACCCCGCCTGTGTTTTAAGGAGAACTTCTATCGATTTCTCTTATCGCTGACATGTTTTACCTCTACCCCGTTCCCATCTAGCTGTACTGGCCCGACGAGAATTAATCGAAAGCCACGTATGCTCGCCACCTCGTCTTCTAATTACCGCAATGGCGATTTTCGCAACTTTTACAAATAATTCCAGTAGACGTTCTGCTTGGTAGGACTTCCAGAATGGGGAGGTCATCTCCCTTCCCGTTCTTGTCGACTGGAAATTCCGTATAACATTGTTCTTAAGAAGGATAATAGTGGGGAAAGACGGCGCACATCGTGTAAACCTCAGTCAAACAATTCGAACCATAGAATAGCATTACCGACCGGCTGCTGACTGGGCTTGCGAGTGAGCCCCAAAGCACAGCGGGACGAGTGAGTTCCGTAGCGCGATGGTTGAGCGCCCCCTCTACCAGTTCAAACCATCTACAATGTTCAGGTTAACCACTCCAAGTTCCTCCGCCAGGCGGTCGTCGTGCTTGAATAGCTTTATTCTCCCATTAAACTGGGGATATATCAAGGAAAATTAATTGTGCCTAGCCACTTAGGCCCTCCTTATCGCGTTTACTACTTGAACGAAGATCAGATAATCATTGAGGGTTGGGGTAGCGAACAGGAAACTGGAAGACTCACCTCTGACACGCTGGCTCGTCGACCTACCTCTGAACAGACCGAGGACGTCTCCGTTTTAAAAGAGTAAGTGAGTGGGAAATCATCAAACTCTTTTCAAAGAATATCACTTTCTCTCTGTCGATCAGCCGTATATGCATGAAAAGGGGTCACGTGTTCATTTGACCAATATTACAATAGTTCAGTAGTTCATATATATATATATATATATATATATGAGTATTAGGCTGCCCCGCGCACAGTTGTTTAGCTGACAAGCTGCATAACACCAAATTCAGCCCGGAGAGTTACAGTTAAATTGGCGAAAGCCGACTTCTGCACGCGCTTTCGGCAAGGAGAAGCAACGGTTTTGATTCGAGTTTTCCAGTCTTTGCAACTGATCGTATGCGAATTGCAAGATGGTCTCTTACTAAATACTCAAAAACCTCCACCGTAGGAAAGATTTTTCCCGGAGGGTTTAGGTTACATTGCTTTATTTGACCGTGAGTTCGTAAGATTGTTGAATAGGTTAAATTTCTGCAGCCTGCTCTACTGCCATTCAGCGCGACAGCTATAAGGTCAGTTAGCCGTTGTATGATTGCTTTTGAGATCCCCAACTCACACCATACACTCGTCAAAGTGAGGCTTCACAGCTGATGCATCGAAAAGCCGCCTCAGCAATTCCCAATCCTCTTCAAGTGCACAGCTTGGACGGGAGGGTTTAAGTCTAGAGGTGCATCAGTGAGATTAATATCGTGTTTAAATTTCGCGAGGCATACTGACTTCACGATTGATGGGGGCTTATAAGTTCCAGCAACCTAAACACAATAAACACAGGGTCTCTATGATCTTTTTTGTTGGTCCTGAATCGACCCATTTCTTATTAGTCAACTGTTAATTTTTTGGAGCTTTGCAACCACGCCCAAGGCTTTAATTCGAAGATTCACGGAAGAATGGAACATCCATATATCCTCCGAACTTGACGTAAAGCGCATTTGCATACTTTCCAGTGAGCAAAATGAATCACAAACTACTCTCCAGACAGTCCTGAACCAGCCGGAAGTTTCTTCTAAACCAAACAAACTATCAGGTCGAAAACTTCAACGTTCTGAAAGTGAGAAAAACTATGTTAGGCTGCCGCAGAAGAACAGGGGAGTACACGAATCACTTGGTAATTAATCCAACCTAGGCAAACATAAACTCGCGACTTTTCTTCATTCGGCATTTTCATAAATGTGTTATTTGATCAAACAACAGTGGATGGTGGTGAAAGAAACGAGGAAGGTTAGATTTTCATGCAAGTTCAATTAAAGTGTCTCTTTCGGGTGCAGGACAGAAAATGATACTTCCACTTCGCCTGGAGTTTCATTCTACCATCAGGATAGATTCATAAACGTCACTTACACGTGATATTTTTAAATGCAATCAAAAGGACGTTGGTCCGCAGCTCAAACGGTAAGCTAAATGACCTAAAAACTTTCGGTAGGCAATTGAATCGAGCTCATACCCTCAGGTTTGGGTTGACATCCGGGGCATATTTGAACAGTGCAGTCGAAGAAGTCAGAAAAACCCATTCCAATCTCCTTTGGCTTCTTCACAGAGAGTTGCGATTACTGATTTCCTATCGCTGTACGCCGCACATGAGGACCCCGGCCCCTGAGGCAGAACTGTCTTTTGGTCTTAAAGAACCTTTTCGGTTCCCGAATAATTTCGAACCCAACCATCCGTTACACTTACGTTCAGAGTCCCCAAACTGCAAGCTTTGTATATTCCGTGTAAAGAATATCATACACTTCCATACGCTATTAAAAAGGTTCTATATATGGTTTGTAACATTTTACAATGGACTTGATACAACGATTTATAAATGGATCTATCGCGGTCTTAAAAATTTCAAGACAAGGAGCTTTTAAAAACCAAAGGATACTCCTTCGTCAAGAATAACATTTAAAGAAAACATGATTTGCTACCAACTGCGTAAAAGAGAGAGTAAATTTATAGATGTTCTCCAGAAGGTATAGATGAATTTAAAGGAACCTCGTAAATCAATAGGAAAAGTGCATACTAGGTAAGTAATTATTTTTATAGTGCTGTTTTCACATCCGATCGCATAGAAGTTCGTCCAAAGCCGACATTCTGACGTGACTGAAGTATCTTGGGATCATGCAGTACGACAATCAGTATTGCAAATCCAACTAAGTATTTTTTTCAAATTGGAAACACATTTAGGCATTTCAGTCAACATTTCGTGAGATTGTACATCCACTGTATATTTCAGTTTTTCGGATACCGCCAAACATGCCGGTTCTTCTACTTAAACCGGTCAAACGCCATTGGGCAGCTGCCTAAACTAATACGGACATTTTCTGTTTGGCAATTTCTTTTCATTTCTATGCAAGCAAAGTAAGTACACTGCGGTTTAGGGTAACGGCCACTACCGCACCAAAGCCCGCATAACTAACTGCGCTCATCAGTCGGCAGTCTGAACGCACACATCTTCTCAAGTGCGAATTAGATCCAACCACAGATGAAAGAAGACGGAGGTGGGTCGATTTGCTGAAGAAAATTCACACCTAGTCCGGGTCGGGGCAGTTGAGACATAGGACGTTACTAATCACCAAGCAATGGCCTCCCTCTTCAAGCGATCCACGGCCGGACCTCCACCAGCTGCGATAGATGAGAGAGCGGATCTGCTGGAGCGACGTACGTCTACATTCTTGGCATTTGAATTCGAACTAAAAGGACATGCTGATTTTAATCTCTGTCTAATTTGAAAAAATCTGATTTTAAAAAATGGCCATAAGAGCTCGAGAGTGGCATGGGCAACTACCTGGCGCTTTAAGGTCCCGGTTTTGCCTAACGTATAAGGCTAATTGGAACGCTGAAACTGAGTTAGTGTGTTGGTTATGATTTGAATAGAGTTGGACGATAGCTTTGGCATAAATAAAGTTTTGGTTTCCTGCCGCAGATGTTGTCAAGACCATTAGGCTCACAGCGATTCTGTGTAAAGTGTGCGACCAAATCCATTAAGCACTGACGGTGATTTTGACATGGTTCCACTGGGAAATAGTTGCCTAACTGATGTAGCAATATCGGTTATCATTTATAGTTCTTCCAGGGTATTTCATATGCTCTGAGTGAGCTTCTTTTCGGAAACCTGAAAACTTCCTACTGACTGAAATGGCAACTCCAGTAGTACATCCTTTTTCACCCTTTGCGATTCCTGGATAGACGTAGCCATGCTTTTCAAGAAAGTGACTTTCCTTTTATAGCTTTATAAGTAGTCACATCTTCAGTTATTACCTGTGAGTTACTTCCGTTACAAAACCTTCGCCACAGGTTTCCGTTAATCGGGTCACCAAGACACAGCCTGTCTGACTAATCGTCATCTTAGTAGTGTGGCACAAATCGTCGGTCGATTTATACCCACGAGTTGTGGAAAGCTTCTTTGGGTCAACTTCTGCTTGCCTCGCATCTTCTGATTTAACACATTCACTGTCAAAAGTGCATATAGAATCTTTTCTTGAATAAATATGTTTACTTCATTGCTGAGATTTTCGTTTTGGGCAGACATATATCTGGACCTTTTAAAACGAAATCTAAACTTTGCAGATGTGCATTTTAAGACAATTTTGTTAGTCCGAGGAAATTAGTCCGCCTTCAGCTTTTTCCAAATCGCATGCGTGCTTTAGTAGGTGTGTAAAAGTTTAATTTACGAAATTCATTCGCAAAGGCCTTTTTCCAGTTAGTATTCTTGAGTACTTGACATCTCCAAACTGCAATTTGCAAAAGTTTCATGATCGCGAACGCAACGAATATAAATAGTTTTGTAGAGGGGGCCTCTTTTGCTAACCAGTTTTGGTGGGTTTGATTGGATCCATGCGTTGCAGTAGAGTGGGCGTCAATTTGACCAACATGTGATTAGACTCACGGCTTCCAGAGGGGTCTTGTAGCGCAGGTGACTAGAGTGTTAGCTGCACTTAAACCTCCCCCTAGCCGTCATGGGCTCGAATCCCATCGACGCCGCCGATTTTTTCACAGTTGAGTCAAAATACATTGATAAGTATTCACTGAAACTTTTAAGATGAAGTTTCCGCTTAAATGGTGCTTCAATAACAAAGCGCTAATGAAGCAATGGTCGTTTGTTCGCCGGCAAGACAATTTGGGACTAAACGGTCATATTGGAGACTCTTCGGTCGCACACGAGAGTATATACATTCGCATACTACAGGCTGCCTTGCGGTAAGTTTCCGAGGGACCCCTATTCCATGTCCAACCATTAGCCGTAGCCGTAACACTGGTACTAACACTCATTCCGCCTCCTGGAACGTAGCGTAAAGCCACCTGGAATACTGGGGGTCCATATTCTCATGCCCAGCTGACTAATAAACAACGTCGCTGGTTTCAAAAAGGAAAGAGTCCTTCCTAACAATGAAATGGGGTAACAGTAAAGTTGCTGCAAGATACAGAAACATTGCGTGTTCTCTGTACTTAAGGTCGATAGGAGTTTGTTTTTTAATGGGCTATGTGCAGGGTTTGATGGAAACATGAAGGGGGATTTTTGAGTGACGCGAGGGAAGATAATAGCGATGACATCTATGGAACTCGCCACTAGTTCACTTTGACCGTTTTTACCACGAGGTCTGGGAATAAGAATTAAGTACAATCAAGTCTGTGCCTGGCCTGAGGACTTGCTTATTTGACCGTGTTCGTAAAATAAAGCAACCTATTCCTCTCTAAAAATGTATCTCAACAGAAATGAAAGAAACAGAGCGAAAGCATTTACCTTTTCTTCCCAAAAGTAGTTTTTCACGAAAGAACACTCCCATATTAGCAGAAACAGTCGTTAATCAATATCGAGAACGTCATGTTTCGGGACGAAAAGAAATCTTGCCAATGTTTGCAAGTCTATTATAATGAGGCTTAAACATTTTTAAACTTAGGCTTTCCCAGTACGCGTTTTCTGACCTGTTTTTCATACGGAAATAAGCTGACCACTGGAGATAATGAGATTAACCTTCAGAATGTCGTATACATCAGCAGAAAAAAGACTTGCTTATTTACATTGCAATGCGGACTACATGAGTGCAAAAATAACCTTCAAAGATAAACGCTTTCTGATTGTTCTTTTCTGTCTCCTGTCTAGTGCTAATGCCGTTGTAAATGCATACATTTGTTGTCCACCACTCGGTTACGAGGCAAAAAATACAGCACTGAACATGCGCTTACAAGTGATGATTTATCCACCTACAACCGACTCTCTAGTAAGGTGTCGCCATGCGAAAACCCAGAAGTTAAGGACGCATGCTTTCGGCAAACCCTAAAGTCGCACACAATTTCAATATTCCACATCTAAAATAACGTGTCCCACGGACCTTTGCTGCAAAAAAATAAGTAGTCATCCTAATCTATTTTATACCTAATGGAACTAATAGCGCAAACGACTAATATGAGATTGACCGAGTTCAACAGATATGTGAAAGTCGGATTAAACTTCATTTGAACGCACTCAAGTAGAACGACAAGAATACTCAAATAAAAGACCACCCAGATGGAGCTATTATTACTAATCCTCAAAAGGTCCATTTATTTGTGTTTATTGTCTACTAACTAAAGAAGATATGTTTGATTTCCTGTTAAATAGTTATGGCAATTTAAATTTGTTTATATATTCAAGGAGCTCAGAGGCTTTTGATGTATAAATAGTCAGGAAACAATCGTTGAGTATGAAACGTGGGCGGTTAACACTGACCTGTCTTTGCTTAAAATATGTCAAACTTTCGGCTTGATTTCTCGTTTCGTACTCCGCTTTCCTTTCAAACAAGAAAGCCAGCACTGTGGTTTGCCTTCGAGATATAGTTCCTCCAAGGTAAACTTATTTCAAAAATAAATGAGCATGCGTGTTGAGAGGGGAATTTCACTGAATTTCGAACAAAGCATTTGCCGTCGAACGTGGAATGACAGCGCTTCGTTCCGCAAGGTACGAATGAACGAATGCATGACTTTATAGAGGCCTTGTTTTTACGCAAGGCAAAATTAAAACCAGACAGATATTTCCTTATAAAATGCTTCTTTACTAATACATCTGCATTTACAACCAGTATTTTTGACACGCCTTAAGTGAGATGCATGGTTGCACCTGTCGGCTGTTTTGAAATAATAAGTGCAACGTTTTATCTGTCTGAGCTTTGCGCCTTGTATGCTTTTGCCAAGTGTCCTTTCACAAGGAGTGAAGGCGCTTGCTGTGTGAGGTTTATTTTTGATCCGCTGTTCCAGATGGCTAATTCAACTCCTACATTCTCAGACTGAAAGCACGCAGTTCCGCATAAAGATCAGTTTTCTCTTTTCAGTAATTGATTTCCGTGTTTCTGGAAGAAGACTGGTGGGTTTAAATATTTTGGCTAATCAATGGGGTGTTTTATCTTCCAGAGAAACATACCATTAGCGATATAGAGTGACTCTGGTCCAAATTTGTAACCACCTGAATGCAAAAATGCGCAAAATTTACTTTCGCAGTGTTCAGTCATCAAACTGATAACGAATTTAGAATTTAGTAGTGAAATTTTTTAAAAGGTAATATAATATGTTGGAAGAGCGTTTACCAATTGATTTACGGAACCTTCTGGTACCGCTGTGATTTGGCGTTCGAGCTAGATCCCCTCAGTTAGACACAGGCGTCTTGTAATATGGGCAGAATGAACTTTCCGACAAAGACAAGGAAGATTGGGACGGCCATTTCCGATTTATTAGCCGCCGTCAGCCAGCCTTACACAGCCCCAGGTCTGGGGGGCACCTGAGAACCCAATCCGCGTTTTTTGGTTAGCAAGCATTTGTAAATCCAACTCTCTGACCATTGAACCGCGGGCTTGTTGTCCGATCGGCTGCGATCGGAAATATTAGCCACGTTGGAAGTGCCCAGAAATGGCTATTCCAGTCTCCCTTGTCTTCGTCGGTAGTCTCTTTCAGGCAATATGCTGTTTTCGCGTGCTTCACAGATTGCGTGTTAATGTCAAGTAACAGATTACCAGTTATTGCATAGGTTAACAAACGGAAAATAAAATGAATGATAGGCCAAGCGATAACACAAAGTCTGCATCAGAACTGCCGACGGTTTTTGGTGCATTGACATTTCTTTGCAACATATTTGGACAGTTAATTTAGGAATTTTCCGAAATGGTTTCTCCTACGTATACGCAAACTACTGGCATTTCTGACGTCCGTGCTTACTGGTGTAATCACAACTGACTCTGATGCGCTAGCCTTTTACGATTTGCGAACTATCGATTGGCCAGAAAAATGTCTACTCGAACAAGTTTAAGTACGCATTGAATTTTTTACTCTATTTACAGAGAAGGCCGCAGAAAATGAACCAGCTTGGATTGAGGCTGCTGTACTTCTGGAAGAGACTTTACTAGTCTGGCGCCTAGAGGTTGGTTCATTTATCATATCCGGCAACTTTGAAAATGCTTAGGTTTTTTAACATGAGCGACAGCAAACAGATATCTTAAGGTGGACACATTTTACAAACAAATAAATTGTGCAGGTCTTACTAAA
Organism: Spirometra erinaceieuropaei; assembly: GCA_902702965.1. Lineage (NCBI taxonomy): Eukaryota > Metazoa > Platyhelminthes > Cestoda > Diphyllobothriidea > Diphyllobothriidae > Spirometra > Spirometra erinaceieuropaei. The sequence goes on along the minus strand of CACRXP010000456.1, from coordinate 46,104 downwards.
TTTCGGGGGTAAAGTGTGTATTAAGACGTCGAACTGAAACTTGGGTCTCGTTTTTCAAACAGAATTCGTTATGCTTCAAAATGAGTTTGTATTACTTCAATATAAATTTACTATTAGTTAGAGTGTCCCTTCAAAAATCATGATGATCTGCCAAGCTGACCAAACAAAAGAAAGAATAAAACCGCTATTGGCATTTGTACAACCACCAGTACAGTTAAAAAAAATTGGGCGAGTTTTATGAAGTACTTTCGGCGAGATGGGGTTATGTTGTCTCACCTGATGGACACAACACTGTTAGGATTGGGGCCAGGAGTTAAGGTTAAGGACTAGAATTAGAGGCTATGATTAGGGGTTAGGGTTAGGGTTAGAGCAACCATATCTCAACCGCTCAAATTACAACCGCACATTCCCAATAGCTTTTTTGCATACAACTACTTGACCTCGTCGGCTGTGTGTTCTCCGGTCCCACCTGTAAAAACCCATATTACCACCTGGCTGGGGTTTGTTTACTTCAGGTGGGGCTATATAACCACATCTGATCGTACTTTCTTCCTACTTTCCTATGACAGCGTCCTCTATCTGCATCGAAAAAGATTAGAATTTGCCCATGCAGTCCGCCTTTACCCGCGCCAAATAAATTTTTTACAATAGTCCAGATACCATGGCTCAAGTTGACCCACCGCGTGAACACAGACAAGATGTCATGCCGTCATTTTAAACGAGACTTCCCCACACCCCTCTACGGCCTGAATTACTAGGCGTCCTCTTTTCCAGATCAAAACAAATGCTTTTTGCACTAGTCCACAAGCCAGACGAGAATTCGTCGACAACGTGAGTTGGGAGGACCATCTTCTATATCAGTTAATAGGGAGTAAAATTAAAGTAAGGCGGTATTTACAACTGGTTCAGGGACTGGAATTGTATTACGCCCAAAGTTATGCTGGGCAGCAAGCATCAGCCCATCAGGCTGTCAGTTTAATGTTTAATAAGTGCTGCATTGCTTTCATTCTAATTACATGTCGCCCAAATGCCGCACATAGGCACTCTTATCTGAATTTCCATTAATAAAATTCAGATTTTAGTAACTCACTCGACATTCTGATAGTTTTTTTGTGATTACATAAGTATAAATTATAGGAGTCTTACCATTGGACCTGATAGCCTACCCGGACGTAACTTGCATAAATAGGAGTGTGTGAAGCCGCCAGGCGGTTAAATGTAAGACGGTCTTCATGAAAACTTAAAGCATACGAACAACCGAATTACATTAGTTTTTCATCGTTTCAGGACGGAAAACCTGTGAAAGTGAAGCCAATAGACCAGGGCGTTTTCTTTGATGATGAGGTCTACATCGTCCTCAAGTCCTCCAACAAACGCGGCAAATTGTGTTTTGATGTCCATTACTGGGTGGGATTAAAGAATCTTGAGGTGACTGTCAGGATTTCTGAAACTTTTCTGATATTGGGCCGCCTTATCATGAAACTTATTAATAGACTTCTCATTGTTCAGCTCTCTTTATTATACATCACGTTACGCGGCTCTCTGTAGCAATTATTAACGGCTCATTGCTCACGAACATTTATGATCTTGCCAAAGTATCTTCCTATGGGAGACATCGAAAACTGCCTTAATGGTGTAGTACCAAGACCTTAGCTGTGAACGTGTAAGTTATCCAGTAGGAAAGCCAGTTAAGAAATTTTCTGGGGATATACTTATTTACATCAAAAGTTTTGGCAAATTTTTTGCATCTAGCAAACGACCGTCTATAGCTTTCATTAGTTAAAAGTTACTTGACACGAAGAGAGGGTCATAGGAGTTCGGCTTTCCAAGACCCCACTTATTTGGAATGTGCACTGTGGGCTGACTGTTGCAGTCGCGCAAACTAGAACCTCGATTGACTTTATTCTATGTAAAATAAGACCCTGGATGAGAGTTGCTCTCGGAATGTACATTGGAGAGTACTTAAGTGAATGATAGTACAAACCGAACATACAGTACCTGTGCTAACTCATGAAATGTCATGAATTAACACAGGTTAACGACTTAAACTCAGAATCGGTAAACACTACGGCTCCCAAAGTCTGATAGCGGAAAATAAGAGATATGTCAAAGAAATAAAGCAAAGTTTGGTTAAGAAAATAATACTTACTGAGATAAAAATAAATAATTTTCGACAAAAGTCACATTTTCGAGAAACGCCTATATTACAACCAAGTTAATAAAGGCTACGTATGAGGACGTATAAAGGAGGAGGGCGCATAAAAAGACAAAAATAATTAAGGACAGAAACAGATACAAAAATCAGTACTTTGTTGATTGTCCATTTGAATTAATAACGGCAGAAAGTCTGTCAGACATAGACATGACGAGGTTATCTATGGTGGATTGTGAAATGTAATTATTGAGTATGAAGTCAATATATATTCGTTTACGACACGCATTTTCAGTCTGGTAAAACAATCACACTGATAAACTTTTTTATTTCGGTATTTTGAAACATAAAACTTTACGAATTTGTAAAATAGAATTTTTAGATGAAGAATCGCACGTTATTTCCTGAACACAATAAGAAATAATTTATTTGCATTTCCCTGATTTTCTTGATATTGAAATTTAATTTTTTCTTTTTGTTCGAACGTTTATTGAAAAATTTTGTCCTTTTATTAATCTTCTTAAACAGATTAATAAGGTAACACAAAGAATTTCGATCCGAAAGCTTTATTAGCGTAGGAAACTGCTTGAATATCAGGAATCCTCCGATTTTGCCTAAATTCGGCCCATTTTCTATTTAATATACAGATCCGTATCAAACTTTCCTTCAGCAAACGGCCTTTTCGTCCTTATTTCAACTAAATAAATACAAATAACAACACCAAAAATACGCCACAATTTCCACTCTAATTTTGACCTTGGCATTTCATGAGTTAGCACAGGTACTGTAATAAGATCTGAGTTCGGCTTGTGCTGGACATGCAGGGCAAACCTGACAGGTATGGCTAAACAGACTACCCAGGGTACCGACTCGCGCTTATATCGAGGGGCTGACGTTCCATTCCTCTCTTATGACTGGAGTTCAGTGATTACGGAGCGAAGTACAAGTCCGAAACCAATTTCGGAAGCCCCGTTCCTAGCTGTTAGGCGAGTGCTGATCGCCCTTTACAATGCAGATAAACTCCCTGTGCTTGAGACACCTGAGGCCATGGTTTGTCCTCGTAAGGTCGAAAGATGAACTACCTTGTTATAAGAGTGTAAATTTCTGGAAGAAGGGAACCCGGCTGCTACTACTGACTGACTTTTATGTTACTGACGAAAAGTGTTCCGTGTAGGTTGATATTTTGATAACAATATCAGTAAAGCAACCTATGTTGAGAATCTTTATCTCCCTAAATTTGCGTTTTCCTCAAGAAATTAACTGTCGCATTCAAATATTTCAGGCCATTTTAAGAGCTCCAACTGCAACTGCATGGCTATTGCAGTTACGTTCATTCACTTAAATTGACTTATTTTTAAATCTTTAATTTAAAATTGAACAAAGTTTGTTCTAAGCATGTATTCAATGCTTTGATGTTTGGTAGACTTTCTGCAATTTCAGAAATTTGGATTCGCGCCCCCCAAAAAACTTTACGAGCTGATCTCGCTTTTCGACGACAAGGCAATCATCCATCGAGAAATCGAATATTTCGAGTCCGACTTGTTTATAAGCTACTTCCCCTGTTTTGGGTAAGGAAACTGTAATTGCTGGCATGCTTGGGCGTTGTATTTCAAACTCGAACCTTGTACTTCCGCTAACGGTCCAGATTTTTTATTAGTCATTCATTAAGTTTAAAACAAGTTCACAAGGTCTCTAAAACACATGCTCCGCCAGTGTAATATGTAGAAAAGCGAACGGGCAAATTTCATCCTACTCCTGGTAGTCAACATAAAATGGACCTCAAGGTATGTAGGCATCTGCTACGCCATGATCATCAAACCATGGCCGTCTCAGCCTGGTATACGCTAGCGGTTCTCTGGCACCTGGTTCCCTGCCGATAGATGGGCTTGCGCTCCCGCTGGGTATACTGGTCATGAGCATGGATGCCTAGTCATCCTCGTCTTTCTGACCCGTTGTGGTGCTGCAATTGTTGGTTAAAATCCTGGGTAAGTGTTTCTTGTTGACCGGGGGTGTGGTGGTACATTTAAGTCCGGGTCCGGCCGTGCTAGCCACCTGCACCCTCTCCCGCCTTCACTTTTCTTAACCATGTCTTGACACCGAGCTCAAGTGCGAGAGGAGGGAAGAGTGCGGTGGATGCTAAGCAAGTTTACTACCATTATAAACTAATTCATGCACAAGTCAAGGAGCCTGTTCTACTTTGCTGTGGAGCACACGGTAGACATCGTGGGGTACGACGATCGGACTGGCAGTTGAGGTAAATATATGCTGACGAAACTGCGAAGTTCAAGTGGTAGAATACCACACGAAGTCACTTGAAATACACGAACTCGTTCTCATGTGACGGTTATGAGCTCTTCATATCATGCTGGACACGGGTCTTTGAATAATTCCGTTAATTTGAGAATATTCGATATCGGTGTGGACCTGCCTTTCTTCCGTAATAATACATTGGATATGTATAATCGTCTACAATAAGGACGATTCTCCATTGAAAATATGCATGTCTGAGATGGTGCCGACAAAGACAAGGGAGACCGGAATGGTCGTTTCTGGTTTATTACCGTCATCAACCAGTTATACCCAACCCCAAGTGTGGATCACTTGGGATTCGAACCCGGGATCTTTGGTCATGGAGTTTGACACTCTACCATTGAGCCACGGGCCCATTTTCCTGTCGGTTGTGATCGGGAATATCATACACATGTCTGTTTGCGAAAAATAACCTGTTGAGTGGTTTGCAAGTAGGTCCTTGAAATCGATATCTTAATATGCCTTGCATTATTTTGGGTTCCAAACTTTTGCCTTGTATCAAGAGGCTATAACTGCCGGTACAGTGCAGTCGCAAAGAAAGCAGTCTTTGTTGTAAAGACTTCTTTGGGCTACTGTTATCTTAAAAACATACTGCAGATGTGCCATCTCGTTTAATGTTTACTTAAATTCTGAGATGTGCTTTCAATTCGGAATGATTGCTTAAGTAATATTGTAATACCAATTATTGTGCCGCAAAATGTCATATTTTTCCGGTCACGTGAGGATGCCGGCTTTCACGCGAGTTCCTTGCTGAACACCTGCATAAATTACATTCCGTAAAGTGATCTCTTACTTACTTACCTTACTTAGATAGCCTTTCGGAACTGATAGCACGGTTCGGAATTTAAGCCAGCACTTTATGAGATAGCTTATCTACTATACCTGTGTGTAAGGGCTGGTGACGATTTAATGACACGACTATTTGCTTGCCTAGCTTCTGAATAGCATCAGGTGAAGATGAGACAATCCAATCATAAGGACTCCAGTAAACAGTATTTACTACCACCGGATCTTCCGTAGTTGCACAGTATACAGACTGCTCGTCTGTTGTAAAAATGAACTGATTAATGTTTGGATTCTGTTTTTGCTTCCGGCTGCCGTCCCCAGATACGGCATTTTACCGATTTTCCAGGCCTTATCTGCCATTTTTGTCAATCATCTTGCCAACTCCCTATGCGGTACAAGTGACGAAAGCCTTAGGTCTCAAGGTCATCCTTCTGCATTGTAGAGTTTTCCGAAACGGTCTTCAATCAGCCTTCGACAGGGAGAAGTTAAAAGACTACAAACCACGCCTCCTCCATTTCAAGCTGATAGGAAAGAAGGTAGAGTTCCGTGAAGTTCCCTGCTCAAAGAAGGCACTCGATAAGGGCGATGTTTTCATCCTAGACAGAGGAGTCTTCCTCACTCAGTGGAATGGAGCTAACTGCGACAAGGAGGAGCGCATCAGGGTAGGACGAAAGCTTTAAATATATAAATGCATTCGCCTTTCTTAAGAGACAAACACTGGATTATATGAATACATGCTGGGCTGCTTAAAAAAGTATCTGGGACTTTGGGTGACACTTGAAGAAAGTGGTTGGTAAAGATACTGAAGATTTCTTCGCAGAGGTAAAAGGACTCCCCCAGGTATAGATGGTTCTCGTGACTTTCCTGTCGGACTAATTACTCCGTCCTGAACGGATTTATAAGTACACTGAGTAAAGTGGTGTTGGCAGCAGCCACTCTACACCGAGTCTGCCTCGCTAGAGCACATACAACAGGAGATGTTAGCAAATAAACCGAAATTTATCAGAAGACGAGGTAGCGAGCATACATGGCTTTTGATAAATTCTCGTCGGGCCAGTAAAGTTAGATAGGAACGGGGTAGAAGTAAAACATGTCAGCGATAAGAGGAATCGATAAAAGTTCTCCTTTAAACGCAGGCGGAGTGTGAAAATGTGGGGGAGGAGGGGGAGGGGGTAGTAGCAGTCAGTATCAGGGGCGGGGTGAGAGCGGAAGTGCGCGGGGAGCGTTGCAGCGTTAGTCGACCTTCGACCACTGTAGGCACGGTGCCTGTACGTGGTTCTTCTGTGCGCATAAGATTAGCTTTCGTAACCTAATGGCGACCGCTTCCGCTGTCGCTAACGGGCGCTGGCCTAGTAGCTTAGGGTAGCTGGATGGGACCTTATAAATCACACGAAAAGCTTCGTTGGGGTCCACACGATGTCCGGAATCGACAACATGCGCGAGAATGGCGCTGCTTATGCTCCTCGTTTCGCCATTTCCCAGCCATGCCGGGAGGTGTTCCTGTATTCTCTTGGATAAGCGCCGACCCCGAGCACTTCCGCTCTTACCCCGCCC
>CACRXP010000456.1:15067-38231 GCA_902702965.1 Spirometra erinaceieuropaei | reverse complement strand
TTCCCACACCCCGCCTGTGTTTTAAGGAGAACTTTTATCGATTTCTCTTATCGCTGACATGTTTTACTTCTACCCCGTTCCTATCTAACTTTACTGGCCCGACGAGAATTTATCGAAAGCTACGTATGCTCGCCACCTCGTCTTCTGATTACTGCTATGGGAATTTTCGCAACCCTCGAAAGTTATCACCTGACCTCTCTTCATTATTCTTCTTCCTTTTCAAAGGCAAGGAAGTATGTTGAGAGTCTTGTGAAGAATCGTCAGGGCAAGCTACAGGTTGAATTCTACGATGAAGAAGACCTCCTCCCAGTGGTATGTTGTGTGATATAAATTTACTATGACCTGATGTCAGACACTTTTGCTCATGTGGTCTTCTTTATATAGTCGTCTCTTTGCCCCGTTCAGCTGGCCACACGGGAGTTGCGGTTGGCCGACATGAAACCAGATCAGGGTACGGCACTCGCTATTGGGCTGGGCACCCTTAACAAACGCCGTACAGGGGGGGAGGGGGTTGGTGGCAAACATAGCCTCAGGCTCACATTGCGCCAACCGCCTCTTGACTTTTCTTCAGTCTTGGGCCTAGGAAGCCGAGGGCGGAGGGAGTGCGGTAGATGCCGCACAAGTCCGCTATCACTATAAATGCATTTGCGCGCAAGACACCGGCCTTGAGCCCACCATGCTGTTGGATACAAGGTGTACATCGTCAGTAACGATCGTGGAACAGGCAGCACTCTCCTCTTCCTTCCTATAAGCAGTGAAATTGATACAAACACAGGTGGTTTTCTGAATTACTGCTAAGGATTGTAGCCTAGAAGAACTCCTGGCTGGGTTTTATGACAGAACAGAAAACCGCTCTCCTGTGCAGCAATCAGGATGGATCGATAGAAACGCCACTCGCTTGGCCTCCAAATATTCCCGACTAGAGCCAACCCACGTCTCAACTTGTAGAAAGTCGACTAATTAACAAACCAAACCTGATTCCATACCTTAGGTATGGACGATCCTAGGCTGAATAACGCTGGCAGACACAGCAGAAATGGCCATTCTAGCAGCTCTTTTCTTGTCCTTTAAAGTACTCAGATTAACCTTGACATCTTTCTGATTCAGAATGATTTCACAAATCAACTCTCCGATGAAGAAGTTCCTCAACGTCCCAAGAAGGTCTCCTTTCCAAAATCTATGCATAGGTAACTTCTTAATTGCATTTCTCATCGTTCAGAATCGATTGATGACTGACGAAAATCATATATACCTTGATAAAAATAAAGACGAACTACAAGGCCATCCAAGCCCTGCGGCAAACGATATTTGCACATCATTACATCCAGTCACAATTTAGAAGTCCGCCCTAGTAATGATTTAAGTTCCCAAAAGATCTGTAAAGTTGTATCAGTGTAAAGAATCCGCTGCCTGGCAGGCATAATCGTGCCTAACCATTGCCTCATCAGGTAGCTTCTGTAAACTATAATTTAAGAAAAAGAAACAGTTTTTCGTTCAGCCGTCGCCGATCGTGGACGACCGGTAGTTCCATCAGCTGCACCTGCTCACAGACGTCAGAACATGTTACAGCCTTTCAATTTTCCTCAGAAATTATGTCTCCATCTTGGAGTAAATCAGTTTATCGCAGACTTATAGACTTAAAATTAAAATTTACAACGAGTCTGAAAGCCTGTAATTCTACAAGTCTCAAAAGACTAATTTACTCCGACTTATCGATTAATTTCTAAGGAAATTAGAAAGCCACATTTTCAAGACTGCAAAATCTACCAGAAAACACATGAGGATCGCTAGGGGAACCCAATAGTGAGCCGAACCCCCACAGGTGCCTTATGCAACGGCAGAATATGGGCAAAACTCGTGTTTGGGCGTCTAGCTGGTACCTGTGCTACCTAACATGGTATATCGTGCTACCTATGCTACCATATGTGTTTAAACTACAGGAGGGAGCTTTTCAAACCCAGTCAGTGAGGAGAATTGACAACAGCATTTTCGGTTCCAAGAATAAATATACGTAGACTGTAAGAAACACCCCGAGCGTCTTCATTTCCATTACAACTTGCAAAATCCCGTCAGTACTGAAAAAGAGTCAGTAGAAATTACGATTTTCTTTGAAGTTTGATTGAAAGACTGGGATTTTGACGTTTTCACAGAAACAAAACGAAATAGGGAGGAAATAAGGACACCGTATCTTACCCATAAAAAAACTTTAAATATGTTGAATGTCACTATCTTTTATCTATGCTATGGAATAGGTTTATAATTTACGTATGTCTCTCGTCCGTCATCACGAATGTCCATTCGCGCTTCGGTCACTTTGTCATCCTAAGGTTGCGATCAGACTTATTGAGACTAGTAGGTGGCTCTCCGCGACCCTTCTGTAAGGGGGCAAATGGTTCCAAATGTAATTTTTTGGGTATGAAAAAGACCAACTAAAGAGGTTTTAAGCACACTTTGAGTGAACTTGTGACGTAACAGCTAAAAACAAATAAATTCCTTCTTTGCAATACATATACTGCCTTCAATTGACTGAACAGGTCTTTTAGCATCCTCACTAGTTTAGAAAATGTACATGTTTATTTTAACCTACCAGGTTGTCGGATGAGTCAGGTCAACTCAAACTCACGACTGTGTACTCTGGGAAGGCGCTTCGCGCCGGAATCAACCCTGAGGACGTGACGTTCATAGACACGGCCACTGGTCTGTTTGTTTACATTGGTCCAACAGCATCGCCGAAGGAGAGAGCTAGCGCCTGGTCCGAAGCCAATGTAATTTAGATTTCTGGGTCCTTAAAGAATTACACACTTTCATTCATTGTCTGCGACGCAGTATTTTCCGAAAAATGAAACTTTTACTAAACCACCTCTTAAATCCCGTCTGCCAAACATAAATACCGCCCCATAGTCAACAGTAATTCTAGTCTTCAACTGGAGATGATTCCTCGTTTAGAGATTTCGGCTTATTAGTCTCATTTTTCAGTATTCGCGGTATCGTCCATTGGCGATCCCTGACTTTGTGGTAAGTATTCAATAGGCAGTATCCACGATGACACAGGGATTGGGATGTTCCATGCTCTTTTGTCCTACGTCGTTAGTAAGTTAGATCTCAACACTGCTGAGGGAGACTTGGTGATTTGCCGACGGGTGTCAGCAAAGCGAAACAAAATGACTAAGTAGAAGACATTTGCAGACGATCACGAAGGAATCGTTTTTGCTTAATGTTTATAGGCTTAGTGTCCACTGTGTCAAGTGTGTAGAGTTCGTAGCCTTCCTTGGTGTTTTTCGGGATGATTTTGTCCGAGAAGGGAGCAAAATGATTGTTATGCTGTTTTGGCAGCAGAAAAGGATAGCGAACACATAAGGCATGGGAGTATTTATAAAGTACGGTTGCTCTACAACCATATGCTAATAAAACTAGCGCTTCCTACATTCATCTTCGATTTTCGTACTGGGTGTAATGATAGCCCGATGGCCTGCATTCGAGTCATTGGTGGATACGGTTTCATCAATGGCGTTGATACTGATTTTAATAATTAATGGGCAATCCAGCCAACCGAACCTATTGGTGAAACCAGTCTTTGCCTGCACGCACTTCACGGCATTAAGTAAGTAAGTAAGCCAAAGTCTCAGACCTGAACAGACAAGGAGCGTGGTCGTTGCGCTTGTGTTTTGCTAAGTAACTGACTGATGCATAGGACCTGGAAAGCAGAGCATGGTGGACGCCGAGTTACCCCTTATCGCGCCAATTCAGTAAATGCATTCCCCTCTCTAAGGAGTCCGACTCACTTTATTGTGAAATATTACAATCCATGGCATGGAGTTTTAACAACTGATGAGTCAACTCCGCCTTCCCCCAAAAGGAGGATCAGACTACGACGACTCCGTCTTAATATGGGTCTTTGGACAGCTCTGACTCATGTGAGATTTGTTCCCGCGTGTGACAGGCATCATCTCATGGTACCCACTGCGTCGCATCACGTTCACAGTCGGTTTGACACAGACAGGCGACTGGCGTAGGCGGGCGAAGAGAAGGAGGTATGCTGACCCGACGGTCAGTGAATTCGCTTGGAACGCGCTCTAAAACTACTACAGCGTGCAAAGAGTCGTGGTCTGGAAAGCCGCTAACTGGCAGGATAACACGGCCCAAATAAGAACTGAGAGTCAGGCTGTGGTGCTAAACCAACGCCTTGCATACTCATACCGCTAATGCGGATGACTGTCATTACATTTTACTGAAATCATCTACAACTGAATGTTCTCAAGTTTTGGTTCTACATTTTCACAGAAAATATTCTGTTAAATGTGTATATTACTGGCAACATTTCAGTACCATGTTTATTTATAGTGAGATATTGCATGTACCGTTTACAATAGGGTTTTCAAAGGCATTGCCTATTACTCTTAAAATATACTGACCTATACTGACCTGTAATATTTCCTTCCTAATGTGCTCTCCGCGATCCAATCGCGGCACGACCCTATTTCGTAGCCGTACCTGTTAGGGGTTAGGGGCTAAGGGGTTAATGCTTGAGGTTGGGGTTAGGGTTGGGGGTTAGGGTTAGGGGTTAAAGTTGGGGGTTAGGGGTTGGCTGTGGCTTGTCTACGGCAGGTACGGCTACGAAATAAGATCCGATCCCAATCGCTTATACGAGTTTCAAAACTCCACTACCTATCCGAAGCATGCTTATCGTGCAGTCTAGGGACCAAATAGTGTATGGCACACATAAATGGACTACTTTCGCTCCCTGCAACGGGCCACGTTGGGGTTGTGGTGGGCTAACGCGGGGGCCAAAGTGGGGTACAGCACGCGTTATTGGACTGCACACCCGTAAAAAATGGCCATACATGAGGGGGTCCGTTGGCACGCGTAGGCTCACGCCGCGCTAGCCACCCACGCCCAATCCGCGCATCAGATGACCGACTGGCTCGGACAGTGAGCTGGTGTCTGCAAGAGGGAAGACAGGCTGAGGTCAAGTCTGGGAACTCAGCTTACGCGGCATCCAATGCCCAATCCCCACTACAGACAACCTGACGCTCTTTTAAACTATTAGGGCGCGCTGAATGCCATGGCTTGAAAGCTTGCCAACTAATGGAATAAAGCAGTCCTCCTCTCAGGGGGGGGGAATCAGACTGAACTGGCTCCTTCTTAACCTGGCCTCTATGGCGCCTCCACTCTGTTTGGCTCCAAGCCGACCTACTTGTCCATCGTGTGCGGGACAAGCATGTGTGTGGCACGCGTAGACGGGTTGTTTGGCCTTGTCAGTCACTGCTCCAGATCCTGCCTCCAGTCTACTTGATTCTCTCTCGGCACCGGGCCTGGGTTGGTGGGGCAGGGAAGAGTGAGGTGGATACAGTGCAAGTCACAGGCCCTGCGTGCCCATCGTTCTGTGGAGCAGAGGGTGGACACCGTTGTCCACAGAGGTCGAACTGACAACATACTGTTTGACTTGATAACGCATTTTTCTCGCACCCACCTCCAGTCGCTGTAACTCCGGGCTACAACTGATGCATTGGGAGTGTAAAAGGGAGAAGAGTGCGGTACACAGAGGCAGCACACATTACAGGGCGCGACCGATCTCATGAAATGCTGGCCAAAATTCTGGAATGCGTTTCCAATTAGGAAGGAATTCTTAAGTGGGGTTCTTATACTGACTGTCATGCAGCATAGCGCTATAACATTTCGGACTCGCCAGGATTTCGGCTTTTAAATGCACTTCTTTTTGACCTCATACAGAAACTGAGATCTGCAAAAATGACTACTTATGTTGCATGCATTTTTCCAATTGATTTTCGATGGTCTTATAAATTTATTTTATAGAACTCATGCACAAAAATATTCTTTCTTTTGCTCATTTGGTAGCAAATCACGTCGACTTTACATTTCATGCTTGAAGACGGAGTACATATAGGTTTTGGAAATTTTCCCAATTCCCGAATAATTTTCAGCCTGATCAGCCATTGCATCAGCTTTTAGCAATTTCAGTCTACGAGGCGGATGCTTTCCGCGTGAGGAAAATCATATATTCCTCCATGTGACTGAGCAGATACCACATAGATTTCATGAAATTTCGCAATGGATCCGGATTGTCTTGTATGTTTTATGAAGAGCATTAATAAACGGACATGTGCGGTCTAGCATGTATAGACATCGCACGGTCTTAAAAATCTCATAATTAGAAACTTTTTTAAAACGTAAATATACACTTTCTTCGGGCATACAATATAAAGACAATGTGAGTTACTACCAAATGAGCAAAAGAAAGTATATTTTGTGCATGTTCTCTATAAAATATATTTGAATTTATAAGACCATCGAAAATCAATTGGAAAAATGCATGCTTCATAAGTCGTAATTTTTTGCAGATCTCGGTTTCTGTATGAGGTCAAAAAGAAGTATATTTAAAAGCCGACATCCTGGCGAGTCCGAAAAGTTATAGCGTTATGCTGCATGACAATCAGTTTAACAACCCTACTTAAGAATTCCTTCCTAATTGGAAACGCATTCCAGAATTTTGACCAACATTTTATGAGATCGGTCACGCACTGTAGCTTCGATCCAAACGAATCCTCGTGCGAGTAACCACTACGTCCTCGGGACGATGGTGTTCCCCGCCGCTTTCCAAGATGGAAATGTTAACAATGAGATACATGTATATTTACCTACAGTCTTCTGATAAGTCCAAAAAGGTCATCACGTGGCGAGGTTGGACAGAAAGGAGTATTAGAGGTTCGATCATTATATCAGCCCTCTTGCCTTCCCACTGGAATGAGTGTTTCCTTGCCTTTGCCTTAAAAAACCTGCTTGTTTACTTGGCTATCCGAGAACCTATGTAACACTTAACTTCTCTTTCTAGAAATATCTGAAGACAACAAATCACCCTCACACACCCCTAATTCTCCTACGCGCAGGTGAAACATCTTTTGAGCTCAATGACGTCTGGGATGACGGTCTGGACTAATTTAGACCTCAGAAATTTTACTTTTCCTTCGGGAACTTTGTTTTTGCAGACTTGCCTCATCTTATATTGTTTCAAACGAATAAATCGACTATGACATACTTGTGTGACATCTTGATTTTTCCAGAAAATATTGCTGTGATGTTAACCGCAGTGTTCGTCAACGTCAGGTTAAACTTTATAAGTAGATTTATTTTCCGCCAGAGCGAGTGAGCACCCGACTAATCGCAATGAAGCGGTGACCCTTCTCCGAGCAGTAGTTGTGGTCACGATGACTATCCTGGTCGATAATGGTTTCATTTGCCTCATCGTTTAGGTTTATGCTGGAACCCAGCATCTAGACTTTAGCGCGACGAAAGAAAGCCGCCCATTCACACAAATCGGTTGATTCGGCTGCTCATCGTTGTGTGTGCTGTCCACAACCTATCCTCAGTCTTGCCAGTGTCACGGTTATTGGCGAATGCTTTGCCTGTACTCCTCTGTGTAGTAATATGGGCCTCCAAATGGCATTTACGGTCTATGATGTCGATACATCCCACGAAGTAGCAATAAGTGAATCCTAATATTATAGTGCTACTATAAAAACGTTAGTACACAAATATCATAACCGAATAGACTGTCTGCACTCCCTATTTTTTGGAACTGCTGATGGGTCGAACGCCTCGCAATTGTGCCATGCAGCGATAGAATACCGGTAAAACAAAGGTTAATAACTTTGGCTTTGAGGTAGATTACGCAACGTGTGCATATTGCCAGCTGTCTGTAACTAGAAGGGTTTGTGTTCTCAAGCAGGTTCTCTCAAGCAAATGAAAAATTATTGACACCAATTCGTCTTTAATGAATATCGACCCGTCAAGTTATCGATGGGAGACTAAATATATTCTGGATAAAGACTATCAGGTTTTAAAGTGCGTTTACTTTTACCGAAGCTAAGAGTTCGGTGTTCGCAGTCCTTTGCCGACGGTCAAATAGTTATGCAAATTTCATCAACTATACTAACTTCCATGTGAATGTTTCTGGCTTTGAGTAATCATGTTTTTGAATGTCCGCTGCTTTCAAGCCGGATGTCGTCTTGTTGTCAAATTAATCACTCTGTATTTTATTAATTACCCATACTACATCTTCTGCGTGCCGTTAATCGAAGACTTATAAGACTGAGATAATATCCTCATTATTATGTCTCAATTTAAAAAAAGTAGCAATGTGACTCGGTCTTCTATACAAGTCCGTTTGTTGTAAATTGATAAATCAACCCCAATTTAAGTAGGTTGAAGTCTCTGAAATGTCCATATTCTCATGTTTCTGACTATAACCTAACCGCATTTCAGACCAACCGATTTACTTCATCATACATATCAAATTCAATTATAATAAAATATACCTGTGTTGTGAATTTCTGCAGAGTCCTCCAGTAACTATTCATATTGGTCTCGTGGAAGCATAACGTCCTTGGGTAAAAAGACAAAATAAATCTTCCCACGCCTCTTTTGCATCACAACTTGCGGACGAACAAACTACTGTCGCTTTTTAATTTCCTCAGAAATTATCCACGAAGTTGGAGTAGATCGGTTTATTCAAGGTCTATAGGCACAGACCGAGAATGTTATACATGAATCGAAATTCATCAGCCACAGCGGGCCCAAATATTCATGTATACAATTCTTGGTCTGTGCCTATAGACCTTGAATAAACCGATCTACTCCGACTTCTGAGATAATTTCCGAAGAAATTAAAAATCGACAATTTGTAAATTGGAGTATATACCAGAAAACACACGGTGAATGCTGGCGGACCCACTGACGAGCCGAACCCCTCGCAGCTGCACCATGCAGCGGCTAAACATCGGCGAAACACGCGTGTATTGGCTTTTGGCTAGTACCTGTGCTGTTAGTATGATATCACCTTACCCTAAAGAACAAAACTACTGTCAGTTGCATGTGGATGGCGTGTTGACGAATGCAAAAATCAAAACAATAAGTTTTAAAAATCAATGAAAAACGCATTAGAAGTCTGATTAGTTGCATCGTACCCTTCTGATGGAAGTTCAAATGATTAAAATGAATAAAGAGAAACAACTGCTGGTCTTAGTGACTTAAGGTAGACTAGATGATGTTCTAATGCAGGAAAGGGAGATAACTTTTGCCTGCATTTTATGATGGGTGGAACAGGAGAACTACTGCTTGCTAGTCCGTATCGCCCGATTGCTACTCTTGTCTGAGTATGAATAATAGGATTACATTAGAGGTGATTGAACATGCGCTATTATAAATCAAAAAAGCCAACGGACTCAGCCTAGCTGACGGTTTGAAGGATTTTTTGACTACAATAAATTCCAACTAGGCTGCCCATATGCAATTCTAGGCGGTGTGGACTAGGCTGAGTACTGGTGTACGTCAAGAGCGACAACAGTGATTTGCATAATTCTGAGGGCCTTGATTTGCTTGGCAAACCAAAACAATCCAACCATCATAATGTCAAGAGTCTGTCAGAAACCGGTATTGGTCTTCTTGCTCCCCAGTGCCTGCAAGATCCTGTTTACGCTTCGAAAATGTAACGTTCTTTTCACCTCGAACGACTTGTCACCACACATTCTCTCCGGATCGCTCTCTGACACGATCACGAAGGTTGCTAAACGTGAGCTACCTTCCCACAGAGTGCCCTTCGATACGAGCGCACAAGTTGCGCTCGTATTGGAACGCTTCCTCCAAAATTTCAATTAACGCAGTACAAACTAACTGAACGTATTAATTGACAGCGATCGGCGTGATCTCATGTTCACTCCGGATTACTATTACTGTTTAGGACACAGGAATCGAATGTCATTCCTACTTGACAAAAATCCGCCCAGCCTACTCACATGCCTGACTATCCTTTCGGATTGTGTTACCTGTGGCCTTTGACTCGTCCCTGACTACGTGCTCACAGTCACTTCAACGTTTTATTAACCGTTAATGTCCGTTATCGGAGGGATAGGGCGTCAGCAAATTTCGTTCCTTCCGTCCTCTCGAACTGGCTCAAAATTATCCCAGCAAGGACAATTACAGACACCTAACAACCGCTTTGGAGAGTTAAACCGAAGACACTAAAGCAGTTTCCGAATGACTCACTATACTTTCAGCATAGGTATTAGCAAAAGGCTCAGTCACGCTCTTCGTAGATGTTGTAGGGCTTCATAACTCAGTCGCGCTTAGTTCAACAAATTATTGGGTCCCTCAACATTCCCCATGTAATCGATTTATGCTCCAATTTTCACTGTGGAGTTATTTAATTTCCTTAGGAGTTAGTGCGTGAAATTAGTGCCGAAATTCAGGCTAAAATCCACCCGTTTAAACGGACTAACCGCTTAATCCTCACGAGCTGCCAACAGGCAGTCCACAGTATGCAAATGGTGAATGAGTAGTACTCTGGAACACGTGGACCGCGTATAACAGGTGATTCTGTACTAAATCCCAGTGGGGATGGCACCTAGCTCAAACATTTACCCTATCCCTGGCCCTGACCCCCGGAATTCAGCGCAAGGCCCCCTGTAATACGAGAGTACCCATCCCAGTGTCCTACTGTTAACCGTATTGCCATTATGGTGACTTATTCAACGCTTATGTACTACTGGCTGTCCATTGACGGCTTAGGATTATTATGCTGTTGGTCGCAGGAACTGATAGATGTTAGCCCAAATATTTGTATCAAATTTCGGGATGGACCTGAGAAGGCCGGTCTAGGGGGTTATACTCCAGCTGCACGCCTTGACTTCCGAGGAAATTACGTAAGGGTGAACAAAGTAACCGTTACTTTCGCGAACAATTTTTAAGGGATGCATTGGTATATCAGTAAGCATTCGACGCTAAACATGACTCCAGAAAGGGTTCTTGAAGACCCCGTGATGCCCAGCCGAGTAGCCAATGTACCCGGTGGAGATGGGAGTGAAAAGTGGGGCAATGAGTAATCACCTCATTAAATAAGCGATGGAGGATGCCAGTCAGTTGCACAGCTTTCAAACATGCTCTCCCTCACATTTGCCCGAGTAGGGAGATTTTATAAAGCTTCAAGTAGGTAATCGGTTCTGACCCCTCAGGACCTTCTCTTCTTCCAAATTCAGTAGTTTTCAAAGTGGGAAGGCCGTCTGTGAAGTATGACATCCTCACACGCTGTAATTAAGGGGATTCCTCTAGCGAGAATATGACGAAAGTCAGTTGGGTCAGTGGTTGGGATGTCTAGCTGGCTAAGAAAAACAGAATGATCCGGAAATGCTCACTCTTCTCTCCCCTGTACATGCTGAGATTACTTCTCGTTTAGTAAGTTCTGGTGGATATGTGATCATCTGCGTGGGCTTTAAGGCAAAATGAATGCCCGCCCCCTGTCCTGCATTCAGGCCATACCGGTTAACCCTACTGGCACGTGACGTTTTGAGTGTTTGCGAAAATCAGCTGGTGAGACGCAAAGGCTGAGGTTATCCGCACGCTAATATCAGCATTTCCCTCTCTAGAGTTGTGGAATTTCGGTCTGCAGATAGCAAACCAGGTCAGAAATCCCCGTCTCAGTGCCCTCCGCCCTTGTCAATTATGTTTCGCGTTCAGCTCGAAGCTATTAAAAGGGGAGTCTGTATGAGGCTGCGAATTATTCCAGTCAGAAGCCCCATCGCTAACCGAATATAGGAGAGATTTGAGGATATGTTATTAAAATGAGCACGTTAATAGGCGACCTGTTGGAGAAAAAGCTAGAAGATGGCAACCGCTGAAGCGACCTGACGCGCAGCGGTGGCCAAGACAGAGAATGAAGTGCCAAATTGTCCGCGACCGCTTACTCAATCGGGATTTTTTAGCAATTACAGAATTCACAAGATTTGTCCCACTCTGTGCGTTGCTGTCGCATGCAGGGGGAGGGGACAGTGGATGATGTCAATGACTACCGCCTTTATTGTTACCTTGACTTTGATCTTTCCTATGCACCCTTCGCATCCTTCATAGTGCGTAATAATTAACTTAAGGGTTAAACGCTCGCAAACAAAGGCAATGTAGTCTTTTTTCGAAACAGTGTTCCATGCGCTACAGTATGCCCCGAAACCTGTGAAGTGTTGACTGAAAATTCCTTAGATATGTTCCGCCTACGCAGCATTACAAGTCAACGCAAAAACATAATCTTACCCCATGTATCACAGAGCAGTATGCCAGCCTTTTAAGCAACATATTTTTTCCGTGAACTGTGGAAAATGAACTCAGAAAGTGGCAAAATCTAGATTTGAGCTAGGCAAAGGCGACAAAGTATGCAAAAGTTTATGACGTCGTAAAATTTCTTGGCCATTTGTTCAACTGTCCACGGTCCTTGCACGCTTTTAAAAGCAACGGTCCAATTAGAAAACAGCCTAGGGTGACCGAACGTAATGGGTATATTATCGACAGGGAATTATGCACAGACATATGGACGGGACTGCTGCGCGATTAATTAAAGAACTTGATTTTGTACTGATGTAATAACCGTGAGCAAATAACCAAGAAGTCATGAAATTTTACGATGTCAGTAACTTCTGCAGGTTTCGTCACCTTTGTCATGATCGACTCCCTTCCTGGAAAACAACAATCTAACATCAGTGATATATAGATACCATACATATTTTCAACTGAATCACGATGCTCGTAAACACTCAGGCAGATTCTCAAAAATATGCTTGTGAAATTTCATGCATGGTCAACCGCATATTCTTCATATCTGAAATATAGAGGACGAGAGTATTTCAGTTTCAAAATAAACTTCCGTACACTAGGATTATTCATGTGGCCTACTATTATAGGAGTTATTACTGCTGCCTTTATCGTTTACACTACAATCAATATCTGTTGATCTATCTCAGGAATGCCAGGAGGTCCTATTTCATAGGGTATGTCGGGCAGAGAAAGTACTTCGATTTAAAATTTAAATGTTCCTTTACTCTGAGTAAAAAGGCATGGAAGAGGGAGGTGTAATTTCGATAAAATGATCATTAGGACAGACTTTGATTGACGGTCAGTCAGGTATTTTCCTGGTTTAGTATTTAGATGAATACAGTTACTTGCTAGCGGTAGCATCTAGTGACTCACTTAGTTTCTCGAAAAAGGCGGCTGTTTTGCATGATTCTATGTTGTAAAACGAATTATTATGTGAGTCCCTGGGCAGAATATTATTCTTTGCTTTAAGGACATAGGACTGTCGACTATTTTCTGTCTTGAAACTACGGTCTGGAATCTTTGCAGATGGTTCCGTTGCATTGAGCGACTAATAGTAACGAAAATGCATCCGCAAGGCAGGGATGCATAGGAAGACTGTCTCCGACCAAATTTCCCTCATGATTCTATCATGTCCTAAATCTATGTCTGGATGAGCACTTTTGACCTCAAAAGTGTAATTTACTAAATCCCAGTGACCGAGTCCACGTTTAAGCCAAAAACCACTTGTATCAGGGATTGTCTGAACTGCACAAGTATTCTTCTAGGAATCCTTGTTTCATTTTCAGCCGGAAAAAGAGTTTTGGCAGAGGTATACCATACAGCCTTGGACTGAAGACCTTCGATAGGCACTAGCTCAAACGTTACCTACGAGGTGTCCACGATGCTTTTCCCATAATAGTGAGTGTCTGAAGACTCAACTTAATCCTTCTGTTCCGATTTATGCTTCACCATGGAAGACATCCTTGTCTGCCATCAGCCCCATGATTTGTTTGTGGCAATGGTCTGGGAAAGAAACAACGGAAGCAGCGTGCACACTGCGTCCGACAGAAACTGCAAAGCAAGACGTTAGTGTACGCACTTTTTACCAACGGGCAAATGCCAACCGTGATAGGCCAGTCATCAAGGAGAACGAAATGAACCGTTTCGTGGAGTCTTTCATGGACAACGGATGACCTCAGACATTCATAGAGGAGAGCCCGTGACACCAAAAAAGCTAAAATGGAGAAAGTCGAAGAAGGCTAATAATGGGAGGCCAGAATCAGCTACTTGACACCAAGTGATGCTTTCGAAGGACGTAGTCCACAGAAAGAAAGAAATAATGCGTCAGTTATTGGCCAGAATGCAACTGCGGGGAATATGGCTACGTTGGGAAACCGACCGACAAATGCCGCACAGGCATTGACTAGCGCGCGGGCCGTTTATGCTGACCATGAGTTTGCTCTCAGTCGGAGCGAAGGCGACCGCTGCCGAGTTACAAAGTTGGGACGTGCACGGCTGTCAGGCGCTTACTCGATTAACTGACGGAATCACCTATGGGGCGGGGGTCGTACGCTAGCCTGTGACATTCTCTAACAATCAGGCTACCGAGCCGAGGAGGCGGATGCAGCACTCCTCCACCTGGAGTCATTACCGGGAACCGTGGCGGATCACCCACTCACGGTCTCAAGACCGCTTAAACTGCAGAAATCCAATGCGCAATATACGTCTAGACAGGCTCTTGGGTACACATGCAGTGAGTGACCGATCTCATGAAATGTTGGCCAAAATTCTAAAATGCGTTTTTGATTAAGAAGGATTACTTAGGTGTGGTTGCAATGTTGATTATCCGGCGGCATAATCCTATGGTATTTCGGAATTGGCAGGATGTCAACTATTCAATGCTTTACATTTTAATCTTCTGTAGAAACCGTACTCGGTAAAAGCTGATCACTTATCTAGCATACAGTTTTCACATTGATTTTCGATGGTCTTATAAATTCAAATATATCTTGTGATAAAAATGGACAAAATATTCCATTATTCACTCGTTTCATGGGGAATCATGTCATCTCCCTATTTCGTACTCGAAAAAACTGTATACGTAGGCTTTAGAAAAGTTTTTAACTAAGAGATTTTTTAAGATCGTGCGATGCCCATTCAGACAGCATCGCACCTGTCCGTTTACCACTGATCCTCATGAAATGTACAGCATAGTCCGCATCCATCGCAAAATTTTATGTACTCAATATGGCATCTTTTAAAGGCATAGAAGAATATAGAATTTTCTTTACACGGAACGCATGCACCTTCTAGACAGAAATCCCTAGGCGCTAACGCAACGGCTGATCAAGCTCCATATTATTCGAGAATTAGAAAACTTTTCTAAAACCTAATTAAACAGTCTCCTCGAGTACAAAATATGAAGATGACGTGATTCCCCATAAAACGAGTGAATAAAAGAATATTTATGTTCATGTTTATAACAAAATATATTTAAATTTATAAGACCAGCGAAAATCAATCCGAAAAATGCATGCTAGATAAGCGATCATCTTTTACCGAGTACAGTTTCTACAGAAGATTAAAAAGAAGTGCGTTTAAAAGCCAACACTCTGCCGAGTCGAAGTACCATAGGATTATGCCGCGGGACAATCAATATTGCAACCCCACCTAATTAATCCTTTTTAATCGAAGACGCATTTCAGAATTTAGGCTAATATTTCGTGAAATCGGTCACGCACTGTACATACACACACACACACACGCACGACAGTTCAATCGTCGTTGCCGACGATGTCCACCGTGTGCTTCACAGCATGGTGGAGCAGAGACGGTGACTTGCGCGTGAATTAGTTTATAGTGGTAGCAGACTTGCGCAGCATCTGCCTCACTCTCCCCCCCCCCTGGACCGCGTGTCAAGACAGAGCCAAGAAGAACGGAGACGGGGGGGTGTGGGTGGATGGCACGGTCAAGTCCGCACCTTGGCGCTCCACTCCCCACCCCCTGGTCCACATAACAAATTACCAGGTTGTTGACCAACAGCAACAATAACACACATCCAAGAACCTAATAAGGCTAGACTGCAAACAGTACCTTTCAGTCTCTGGTGACTGATAAACAAATCTGTTGTCCACGAAATTACATGCATAAGAAACTCGTCCCAGTGATTACAACTCTCTTCTCCGTCTTTATCACTGCGAATCCTATTTTTACCGTAAATAAACTGTTGATCTCCTGGTAATGTACTTAGTGCCTATTTATGCTTCTCAATGAATAATACATGATAAATCCTGCTTTTCCTGGCACATTTCTCCCTTGTGGGCTTTGAGGACAGGAAATGTACTTGAATTATATTTTTCCCGAGGTTGCTTCTCAAAAAAGTTCATCCCATTATGTATGATATAAATGTCTTCAGATTTTCATGTTAGCCATCGAACGACAGACAGTGCAACCATAAAATCTGATGAGTCCAATAGATAAAAAGGGGAGTCTATCACGACGGGTGATTCACGACTGCATCTTATCCAGATCCAACTGTATCCGTGCATTCTTGTACACAGTGCCGACTTAACAGGTTGTTTTTGTACAAATCAGCAGTGTATTCTCATGGCGACAATAACTCAATATCCAGATCCGGGGAAGGGTAGCGGACACCCAAAGTCTAAGTGCGGATTGAACGGTTGGCGTTCTTCCCTCTCCGCCCGCCGTCTCCTGACGGTGGGACGATGTCAAGATGATCGGAGGTGGGCGCGCAGGAGGTGGCTGACAGTGTTAAACGGCCTGTCTACGCGTACCACACGTGGGCTGGTCCCTGCTGCATATGCCAGGACTTCAGGAGAGCGCCCCCTATCTCAACTAACTGAGAACGCCACAAAGATCGCGTTCAAAGGTAGCCATTGCAGCTTGACTCTTGGTCTTCCACTCACCTCAAACTTACTCCCATCAATGACTGGGTTATCCTCTTAGTTGGCATTATTTCAAGCTACAGTAGGTGGGCTAACTCATGAAATGTCAACCGAAATTCCGAAATGCGTTTTCGTTTTGAAAAGATGAATCAAGTGGGGCTGTAAAACTAGTCAGCCTGCAACATAATTCTATAATATTTTAACTACCTCAGGATGCCGGCTGTCAAACTAACTTCCTTTCGGTTGCATGCAAAAACTGCACCCTGTAAAAAATGACTACTTATATAGCATGCATTTTTCTCATCGATTTGCGATGTCCCCAAAAGTCCAATTATAGTTCATGGAAAAGATGCATAAAAATATTCATTCTGTAGCGCGGTCGGTGAAAAATTACGTCTTCTTCCAATTTTATACTCCAAGGAGGGACATAATTCGGTTTGAAAAAGGTTCTGATTGGGAGACTTTTAAATTCCTTGAAATGGCCGTTCATAAATCGTCATATCTCTGTATTTACTAATGTGGCTTTCCAAGTTAACAATATGAATCAAATCCACTGCTAAATTTTATGAACCCTGTATGGTCCCCCTTTAGTACCGCAGAGGAATGTGTGGCTTTCCGTACGCGGAAAATATACGGCTTGCAGTTTGGAAACCGGGAATCCAAGTGTGACGGTGGAACGATTTCGAAATTATTATGGAATTGGAAAACTTTTTAAAGCCGAATTGTGTCCCTTCATCGAATGTAAAATTAAAAGAAGACGTAACTGTCTATCAAATGAGTAAAAGATCAAATAATTTTATGCATGCTTTCCATGAACTATAATCGGACTTTTAGGGACATCGCAAATCGATGAGAAAAATGCATGCTATATAAATAGTCACTTTTTACAGGGTGCAGTTTTTGCATGCAGCCGAAAGTTAGTTCGTTTGACAGCCGGCATCCTGAGGTAGTTGAAATATTATAGAATTATGTTGCAGGCTGACTAGTTTTACAACCCTACTTAAATAATCTTTTCAAAACGAAAACGCATTTCGGAATTTAGGTTGGCATTGCACCAGTTAGCCCACCTACTGTACAAATTTCAGCGCGTTGTGATGGGTTCAATTACGCCAGATTTATTGCAGCGAGAAGGGTTGGACTGTAGGGGTTTTGGTTTACGCCCGGGCTCACTTACTTCGGTGTGCAATTGTGCTAAAATCAAATGGCTGGGGATATTTATTTGTATGCGCCAGAGAAAGGAATGAAAAGACATCTTGGTGACTGTTGCGTTAGGTTGATCTAGAGGCTTTACGGTATTCATTGGAGTAAAAATACGACAACGCAGTGCCTTTTTAACAATGCCTCCAACTGGACATTGAATTTATTTATTATTATCATTAAATTGTAAAATAGTGTCCTATTCTGATTGGTGGCATTATGGAGGATCAGAATTTGTGATACCACAAAGTTTCCGGCCGTTTGGCTCCTTTCCTCAAAACAGTTGCTCCCCGGAGTAAGTGACCCCGGGCGTAAACCATACCCATGCCGGTTTGGACACATAAATACGAACTTTTTTGTAGTACAGGTCGTTTTGCTCTAAATGTCAAGGGTAGAGGGTGGTTAGAATTAGGCCTACTGTTAGGGTTAGTATTCAGAGGATTATGGTTTGCGGTCGGGGCCAGGAGGGTTCGGAGTGTTAGTGTACCGATGGTTAGGATGTGCACTGTTGCTCAAGACAGGTCTGTCCATCAGATGGTACCGTAATTGGGGTCAGTCGCTGACACGGCGTGAAGACCTGCATCTATGGCTTTCCATCATACTCACAGTGCGTACCGATCTCATGAAATGTTGGCCGAAATTTTGAAATGCGTTTTCGTTTAGGAAGGATGACTTAGATGAATTTGCAATATTGATTATCTTGCGGCATAATCCTGTAATATTTCAGACTCAGCGGCATGTCGACTTTAAAATGCACTTCTTTTCGACCTCCTATAGGAATCGTACTTGGTAGGGAAATGATTAGGTAAGTAGAATGCATGTTGCGCACTGATCTTTGGTTGTCTTATAAATTCAAGTATATTTCATAAAAAACGTGGACTAAAAATGTTTTCTTTTACTCATTTGATAGAATATTACGCAATCTTTATACCGTATTTTTGAAGGAGGCGTGTAATTAGGTCTTTGAAAAGTTTTACAATTCCTGAATAATTTGGGGCCTGATCAGTGGTTGCATTAGCGCTTAGTGAATTCAGTTTACAGGGTGCATGCGTTCCGTGTGTAGAAAATCACACATTCTTCTATGCCTTTAAAAAGATACCAGCATAGTCCGCATCCGTCGCAAAATTATATGGAATCTATTTGGTATCTTTTTAAAGGCATTGAAGAATGTATGATTTTCCACACACGGAATGCATGCACCCTGTAAACTGAAATCACTAAGCGCTAATGCAACCACTGATCAAGCTCTAAATTAGTCGGGAATTAGAAAACTTTTTCAAAATCTAATTATACTCCTTCTTCAAGTATACAGTATATAGAGGAGGTGATTCTTTATCAAATGAGTAAAAGAAAGGATTTTTCATCCATGTTTTTTATGAAATATATTTGAATTTATAAGACAACCGAAAATCAATGCGAGAAATGCATGCTACATGAGTAGTCACTCTTTACCGAGCACGGCTTCTACAATCGGGTCAAAAAGATGTGCATTCGAAAGTCGACATCCTGCCGAGTCTGAAATGTTACGGGATTATACCAAAAGGTAATCAGTATATCAAATCCACCTAAGTAATCCCTTCTGATCAAAAACGCATTTCAGAATTTCGACCAACATTTCATGAGCAGTAGTTGTTGGCTTGTACGGGCTCAGCGCAGCCCCACAAACGGGGACCGCTCATCAGTCAAACTTCTATTCTGATCTTACACATCTGCACCGAAACCCCCATTTGGGGCCACCTTTTCTGCATATGTGGCTATCCATGCAGGACTGGGGCACACTGATCCATTGGCATGCAGAAACGAGTATGATTAAGAACAAGTAGCCATCAGCCAAGTCAAACTCGGCCAAACTATAATGAGGAGTGGACGGCAGGAACGTTGGAAGACTGATACACCATTGTTTAGCGCCTATGAAGACAAAAAACTGCTGGGACTGCAACCGCAAAGCATCGCCCTCCTCACTATGATAAATCCGATGCGACTGAATTTATACCGACGCCCTCAAAGCCCTGGCTTTTAATGATAAATCAGTTGTAATATGGGTCAGTCTGTAGGGGCTCCCTCCTAATGAGGTCATCGTGTCACTCTCACTGATATGAAATACGACCCGCCCCGGGCGCATTCCAGGTCGTGTGTGGTACGCGTAAACGGATTGCGTCCGCGCATACCTCTAGCCTAGGTGGGTGAAATGTTGGACTAAATCCGTCGCAGTAGTATCGCTGAGACACGCGTCTGGTCCTTTGGTCAGCAGTTGCTATTGGATGTGATGCGAACTGATTTTCGACGTGAACGCTGACAGCTCATGATTGGAAGCGTCTCTCCTATAGATTAAATGACGCTATACATTTGTGAACATCCCCATAGCTATATTTAGAAGAAAAGTTTGCGAGCGAACATTGCTTTCGATAACTTCTCGCCGGGCCACTACAGTTATATGGGACGGGATACAGTGATTGAAAAATCGACAAAAGTTAGTTTTAAAAACACAGGCTAGGCAAGAGCGGAAGGGCGCTGAAAGTTGTATGGGGTTAGTCAACCTTTGACCAGGGTAAGCGCGGAGCATGAACGAGGTTCTTCTGGGCGCATAGGGTCGGTTTTCGTGACCCGATGGCAGCCACTTTGCTGTTGCTAGCAGGCGCTGGCCCAGTAGCTTGGGGTAGCTCGAGGGAACGAAATCACGCGAAAATGCTTCAGCGTAGTACACACAATGCCCTGAATTCACTGCATGCGAAAGGATGGCGTTGTCAATTCTCCTAGTTTTCCCTTTTGCCAGCCATGCGGGGAGGTGCTCTCGTATTCTTTTGGAAAGGCGCCGACTCGTACGACCAATATAACCTGCTCCACAGGAGCAAGTGAATGAGTAGATGCACATTGAGGCGGTCTGAGGTGGCAGTTTATCCTTGCCTTCTCCGCGTAAAATAGGGTTAGTAGAGAATGATATGCGAACCCTTGCTGCTGGGAAGGTTCCCGAGACAGTTTGCTCAAGGCGTCTTCCTAAGAGTTCACTTTCAGCGTCTCCTTGGAAAGGGAATTTGAGGAACAACGTTTTCTTTTCGGCGGTCAGTGTAGTGGGTTTTGCGGGTCATTTGGCAAGGTTCTTTGCAATGAACCTGTCAGAATACCCGTTTTCGCGAAGCAAGTCCTGGATTTTTCTAAGTTCCTCCTTGATACTATCTGTTGAACACATTTTTCTAGCCCCTTGTGCCAAAAACCTAACTAGATTTCGTTTTTGTTGGAGAGGTACGAAACTAGCGAAGTTTGTGTATTGTCCAAATCAGGTTTTCTTCCGATAGATGCCCCTTCGGATGCTACCGTCAGATCTCCTGTTTAGAGGGACATCTAAGAAAGGAAGCAAACCTCGAGCTACCCTAAGCTACTGCGCCAGCGCCTGCTAGCATCAGCAGAATCGGCCGCCATCAGGTTGCGAAAACCGACCCTATGCGCCCAGAAGAACCTCGTTCAGGCTCCGCGCTTACCCTGGTCAAAGGTTTACTAACCCCATACAACTTTCAGCGTCCTTCCGCACTTGCCTAGCCTGTGTTTTTAAAACTCACTTTTGTCGATTTTTCAATCACTGTACCCCGTCCCATTTAACTATACTGGCCTGATGAGAAGTTATCGAAAGCAACGTACACTCGCCGCCTTCGCTTCTAAATGATGTTAACCTATTTGTTTAGTAAAAGCTTTTTGCTAGACATTAAGACTTATACAACTGTCTTTTCAAAAAACAATTGGTACTTGTACTGCTGCAGTTTTTATAGGAGAATTCGGGAGACTTGTTATAACAAAAATTTACTCCCTAAATTTAGGTTGTCAAAATTTACAGACATGCCAAAAAGACGGAAAAACAATTGTGGTCTCACAATCATAAATACCGCGCAATTTTGAGTTGGAATATGAACTCGCTCAACAGTTTTGTTAAGATGTCCAACTACCAAGGGATTTTTATTGTGAATCGCAATTGCAGGATGACAATTTTTGAAATTCTTGCACATTCCCATGTTTTTGCCAAATATTAGAAAAAATGTACGGAGACCAGTGCGCGAGGGAAGTGAGGCAAATATTGTTACACTTGAGTAGTTACGACATTTCAGCTCTTAAAACGTGAACCAGCACAGGCTAAGAGATGGAGACAGATTAACTTTAATGAAACATGATTCCTAGTCATGCCTTCGATGCCAGAAGGATGCGTGTAATTCAAAAACCATGCATCTGTACGATGCAGGTGAAAACGACTTCACTCGTCGGCGTCTTCATCGCGCTCGAAGTAACAAGTAAGAATCGTGCTGTGTGTATAGTTCCCGAGCGGTATTTAACCACCTTGACACTACAGGGTTAGACAACAAGGCATTCATCGTATTTTGCGACGTCTGGGAGGATACTTTATATGTACATTGTTCAGACATGCCTCGCTGAAAAACGCTCCCTTTTGGGGAAGACATTGCGAAAGAAGGAATTGTGATGCAAGCCGTGCGTTTTTAACTTGGAATCTGAAACACAGCTGCAGTTTCGTCAAGAGACGAAATAACCAAGACGTTTATGGCAAACTGCAGAGGCCGAAACCGCATTTTTGAAAGCTTCGCACGATCCTGCTTTTCTACTAAAAATTAGCTACCATTGCATGGAGACTAGACTGTGAGGCAGGCGGTTCACAGTTTTTACACTCACATCAGTGGAAGGTGCGTTTTGAGGAAGCCAGCACGCTACATACTCCGAACGAAACGCAGACTCGAGAACCGTTAGATCACGTCCCTGCCTACTCAGCATTCCTATTCTCAGGCCATTTTATTGCATGACCAGTATCTGGAAAGACACATGACACGGATTTTAGGGGCGTTTCGTCCATGCTCGCAAACGGCCCTTTGGGTATTTTGCGTCGAAACAGAAAAAAACGTCGACCCTTACCTTCGTGTGAGGCCACGCATAAGAAAACGACGTTCGCAAGGCCGCGTTCATCACATGCATTAATGCGGCCATGGGTGTCACCTTGATGATTATGCAGTCGTACAGCGACTCTCGGCCAACCGCGTAAATCCTTGCAAGATGTCCACTTCCAGCACGGTTGCTCCTGTTTAATCGACTTAGCGTTTTGATTGATTTTTGTTCAGAATTCACAAAAGGGCTTTCAACATTCCCCTAATAGGAACTTTCGTTAGAGTGGAAGGAACCCTGTGAAACAAGGCGACACTTTAGCTTTCAAAACTTCCTAAACCGGACGTGTGTTGTTACCTGGCGTTCGCCCACTTTAGCACAGTTATGTCGTTTCAAACTTCCGCAGAGATTTATCAGATGCTGAGTTGCGGAAATATCCAGAATCAAACTGTACTGTTGTAGAAGCACACCGAGGGATTTGCTCTGCGCGGTTAATCAGGAATACCGCTGATAGTCTATCACAGGTCCAAACAGCCATATTTAGTATTCCCTTATAAATC
>CACRXP010000456.1:0-13118 GCA_902702965.1 Spirometra erinaceieuropaei | reverse complement strand
CCACAACATTGGTTCCCTTGCCGGAAGAAAATTACGGGTTCTTCTTCAACAATGAAATGTACGTAGTACTGCGAGCTGCAAACAAGAACGCGAAGAGTTGCTTTAATGTGCATTACTGGATGGGCATGGAGCGTGCGAAGGTAGTCTTAGTGTGTTTTGTTCATGGGTTCATATTTGCCGTAATACGACTATTTTTTCCATTCCGTTCTCTATATTCTAAATGTTGCACATGATCGCCCCAGTTATAAGTTTATCCATAGTGGCCCCCGAGTAAACATCCACTTTCAAGGGGGACGGGTCCTTTTAGATTTATTTAACATCACAATAGAATAGTCATCACACAACTTTGCAATCGTTCAGAATCCCGAATTAAAATGTCCGAATGCTTCTAGCAAGTTGCTACACTTTGGAAGATGCATGGGGCTGGCAGGAATTTTGACTTCTGAACCACTGGTAAATTTAGGGGTTGAGTAATCTGTTAGATGCACGAGACCAGATAAGTCCTTTAGTTCATTTAAAAAACAATTTTTCAGTATAGAAGGAAATAAAGATCAAAAAGAGATCTTCTTTGTTAGCGTATCGAGTTTCCCTTTGATCATCCAGTGTCCACAAAAGCCCCAGTGTTCTAATTCAAAGTGTTTAGTCGAAAATGGGCGTATAGGCGTCCTGGACTTGTTTTTTGATGATTTAAGCATAATATTGTGCTAGAAACGCCATGGATTTCGGCTTTAAAATTATCTACCAAAATTATTGTTTATACACCCGGTCATATTACCAACTCAGGATGACAAACATTTGTTTTGCCTTCTTCAAAATTCCAGCAATGGATCCTTTCTAAATATTTTCCTCAGTGGGGGTCCAGGAGGAAAGTATTAGAAATTTAAAGAAACGTAAAATGTTAATGACGGAAATGTTGCCAAATGTTGACTGTCAAGTGACGAATTGGACGTCCGCAGAAAGTGCACGTTTCAAACGTCAAATGCTTAAAACCAATCCAAATGCGCGCTCAGGCAAAAGAATGCTGAATGCTGTCTACCAAAATCTTAATTTTGGATAGCAGACTAATGCGGCATTATAGGAGCCGTGTCAGCCAACCGCAGGCCGTAAGCCTCCCTCCTCGAGTGGGCTTCCATATCTCTCCGGTTTTTCTACGTTTATGGTCGTATATTATATGTTGATACCGTGGTACTTGGCCAGCCCTGTCAGTCGTGCATATGCAGGTTTGACGGTCACAACTAAACTGCTGCCTGTATGTTTGCAGGTAAGGTTTCCTAACCTCTACTCTAGTTACCCGATCTTCATCTGGGCGTGACATCGCCAAAATTACTTTGAAGTCCACAGGAAACTAGGCAGGTATTGCGCAGGTCATCCTCGCATTCATATATCGGTTCTAGCTGCCCACACGATAGTGCCGGTCCCCATGCGAAGCCATGTGGTCGACTCATAGTGTGGCGTCACCCACGCCTCCCGAGTAAACTCTACGACCGCTTGTATTTTTCAATTTGCAGACATCAGACACTTCTCCGCCACAGAAGGTCATGCAGCTGATGTCATCCCTCGAGAACCGTGCGGTGTTGCATCGAGAAATTGAGGGTCATGAATCCCCGCTATTCAAGAGCTACTTCAAAGTCTTCGGGTAGGTACTGAGATCCACGACCTAAAACCTACCTTTGAGCATAAACTCGTACGGTCAGGTAGCCATTTTTAATTTTTTATGATATGAAAATTCCTCCCCTCTGTTGTACTCTCGAGACACCACGTCCCCACCCGGATATCGTCGTGCAACGAGAATGCACCTTACAAATAACTTGTAAGTATCCTTCATCGCCTTGAATGGAAGGAATACGATCGATTGCGTATACTATGACTAGTATGCCCAGTGTACGTCTCGGCTAGGGAAGCCTTCATTTTTAAGCTCACTGCGAAAGATAGGTTCCATCCCCGGTGGTCGTCGCCTCCGAGCTCACAATATACAGCGACTGATTTCAGTTGCAACACGCAATATCGATGAAGGTGGGGACGATGGATGACTGCAATCTCGGAACTTTTTCGCCGTTTTAGTGTGCAAAGCGGAGCCGCGGATCATATCTTCAACCCAGCAAACCCTGCAGCCTACAGACCAAGGCTGCTGCACTTCCAACTGAACGCTGCAAAAACAAGGGTCGCAGTCTTTGAAGTGCCCATCAGCGTCAGATCGTTGACCAACCAAGATGTCTTCATCTACGATGAGGGCACGAAGATGACTCAGTGGAACGGAAGTAGGTGTGACGAGGAGGAGCGGATGGCCGTAAGTTCTTTGCATTTCTTCCCTTAATGTAATTCTGACAATTTTGCGGAATTTCCAGGCTGGATTCCACGAGTTCAGACATTTGAAAACTCCCAAACATCTACCGTTGTATACCTAGTAGTTGTGTTAAATATTTGCGCGATATACAGTGAAAGATCTCAGGAAATGTTAACTAAACTTCTTAAATGCGGTTTTGATTAGGAAAGATTAGTTCAGAGGGCTTGTTTGACTAATTATCTTGCGACAATCTCATGACATTTCAGACATGCAGGGATGTTAGCTTTTGAATGCACTTCTTTTTGACCACCTAAAAAACTGCACCGGGTTAAAAGTTACTGCTTAAATTGCGCGCATTGTTCTGCTGCCTTTCTATTTCCCTGTAAATTCTAATACACTTTCTAGAAAACAGGCACAAAAATAGCTCTTTATGTTTACTCGGTAATAAATCACTTTTGTTCAACTGTACACTCAAAGGAAGAGTATATTTAGGTTTGTAAAAAGGTTTTTAATTTCTGAATAATTTTGAGCCGACCTGCTGTTGCAATAGCGTCTGGAGTTTTCATTCCACAAGTTGAATACTTTTCGTGTAAGAAAAATCAGGCATTCCTCCTAGGCACTTAAGAAGATACGACGTGGGACTCATCAACATTTTAGTGGATGTGACGTATTTTGTATGTTTCATGAGGAGCATCAATAAACGGACAGATGCGCGGTCGTTAAAAATCTCATAATTGGACACTTTTCAGTGTGCAATGATTTACCGTACCAACAACACAGGTATTAGCTAAAAGCCCAGGCACGCGGGTTTTGCCGATCTTATGCCGCTGCCTGACGCAGCTGCGAGGGGTTCGGCTCGTCAGTGGGTCCCCCAGCTTTCCCCGTGTGTTTTCTATGGGCTTTTAGCTAATACCTGTGTTGTTAACACGGTAAATCATTGCACAGTCCTATACTACTGGCTGCCTGTTGGCGGTTTGTGAATAGTAAGCGGTTATTCCGCAGCAGCTGATGGATTTCAGCTCAAATATTCATATTAAACTTTGGACCGTGCCTGAAAAGGCCAGTATCGAAAGATGTACTCTAACTTCGCGCATAAATTTCCTCGGAAATTAAACAAGGCACACTTTTAAGTCTTAAATATACCCTTTCTTTGAAGATAAAGTTTGCAGATGTGATCATCTATCAAACAAGTACAAAAAGCATATTTTTGTGAATGATTTCATAAATTATGTTTGAATTTAGAAGGCACCGAAGAACAATAGCAAGGAAGCATACTAATTTAGTCATCACTTTTTACAGGGTCTGGTTTTTTCAGACAGATGAAAAGAAGTGCATTCAAAAGCCAACGTCCTGGTGCGTCTGGAAAATTATGGGATAATGTCGTAAGATAATCAGACTTACAGCTCTCTTTCAATAATACCCCCTAATCGAAAGCACAGTTCAGATTTTCAAACCACATTTCATGAGATCGGTCACCGACTGTGTCCTCTTCCAGCCAGAAACAGGTATCTTTTGGTGTAAAGAAAATAACGGAAAAGTCAGCGAATAAAGGATCCACGGAAATCCGAATGGCCATTTATGCCACCATTAATCATGAACGGACACCCGAGAACTGAACTCGAGGCAATCATAGAAACTCAACTAAGGCGTAAATGCGACTGAAAACCTGCCGCCTCAGTATAAGATATGGTGTTAATGGCCAAATCACTTTTCAGACGAAAATGTTGAATATAATTAGGGACAGTCAGGTAGAATCGTTGGCAATTGTGAAAAAAGACCAGCCTCAGACGCCGAAGTAAAGACGTACTAGAATTGCGATTATGACCCACTCTCCTAAGAAACGTTTCATACACAGGAGGAATCGGGATTCTGTTTGGGTGTCTGTCAGTACTTTGCCTCGGAATTAGGCGGCTGAGCAGCATTCGGCAGGTCTAATTTGTCCAAACTGGACCAGGCGCTGTGAAATTAAATCTGTTAGCTTAGAAGGTCATTTCTAGCTTTCCCTCAAGGGCGCAACTATACTTCACATTCTAGTATCTTTCACGATTTCGGAAACGGTGCCAAACTTTTCTCATCATTCCGCCCCTCTCTATTCACTAAAAACAAGATACAAGAGCGAGCTTTTATTGCTTTACGGTATCAGGAGGTGATCCTTCTCTTGTTGGTTAGTAGATGAACTGAATAAATATGGAAACAGTTTGAGCCATTTAATTCTTGTCCGCCAAAGAAAGAGAAACCGACAGGGCGACGGGCTCGTGACCCAGTGGTTAGAGGCGTGGACTTCAAACTAGCCGATCTAGGGACCTCTGCTTCTGCGGCAGCCACTCACATAACTGCAAAGTTT
Organism: Spirometra erinaceieuropaei; assembly: GCA_902702965.1. NCBI lineage: Eukaryota > Metazoa > Platyhelminthes > Cestoda > Diphyllobothriidea > Diphyllobothriidae > Spirometra > Spirometra erinaceieuropaei. Next base: position 8,490 of record CACRXP010000456.1, on the reverse strand, counting down.
CCAGGATCAGATTAACTCGGCAGTGACAGTCAATGATCTCAACTAGCTGCGGGATGAATAGTTTGCAGGGTTTGTTTTAAAGGGTGACTCAAACCTATCACAGTTTTCTCTCCAAACCTAGAATTTCTGTAAGGCACTTTTTTGTCCTGCTGCACAAATAAATGGAATACAAATTTCTGTCCCCCGGGATGACGAATGTGATGTTATTCGTGACTTTTAACCTCGTAACCCTCTTACCTAGAGTGTTCTCAATCTAGGGATGTCTGGCTAATAGAGTACATCATTGCCGTACAGGGGACATCTGTGTCGCAACAAATCTAGTCGCAGCTTTTCATTCGCTCGAGTATAATCCTCCCTCTTATATGGGACATTCAGTCTGAGAGATAGGGAGAGAGAGGAAGAGAGAAAGCACACATTATTTCATCCTGCGAAGGAGCAAAAACGCACTTGTGGCCTCCACCCAAATGTACTTTGAAGCCTTCTTGTTTGTTATTCTTACACCAGCTGCTGCTCAAAGCGAAGCCCAGGGGGTGGGACGGAGTACTTAACGGTCTGTAACGATGATAACATAATCAAACCGGAAATAAATGGCCGGCGTGACTCCTCTCCCCCCTCGCCCCATCACATCTGTTCAGTCTCATTCAGATATTCGTCGAGGAGGACGCGGTGTGCCAGCTGGGTGATATCTAAACTCCCACGGGGGAGGACATCATGCGTGTATCCATCTATACCTAAATCCCAGCAGATAGGTCATGTACACAACAGACTGCTGATAAAAATTAACTATAATCGTCACTGGATCTGCTCCCCTTCCTGTCAGCTGAGCGTTCATTTCCCGCCCCCAGGCCCCGTCTCCCCTCCCCCCGCCCTAGTTCTACAACTTCACGTCACGGGCGCGCGAGCAGGTAGCAGGGGATATTTGTCCTTTTCCGATCAGAGCAAGCTGGCGAGAGCGGGATGGAGGTGGAAAGAGTTAGGCAGCATTACTGGCGAATGGCTAATTTGGTTTTATTTGCTGCTACAAGCTTAACACCCAGTGAGGAGTTCTTGGCCTCGGGGCAGGTGGATGGACACTACCGCCGTGCGACCTTGAGCCAATGACGGAAAAATGTTACCAAATCGAAGCGGATCAAGCGCCTGAACTTCCAGAGCTGCGTCTACGGCCTGCCCCGTCGATGATGGCCAAAAAGTCATATCCGATTTTACTTTTTTTTGGTAGGGGGCGCTCACCGATCGTTCTTACGGAACTCACTCGTTCCGTTGTGCCTTATGGGCTCTCTTTCGAGCCCAACCAATAGAACGAGTAAGTTCCGTAAGAACGATCGGTGAGCGCCCCCTACCATTGTATAGTCTCGATCGAAAACCGACAGTGCAACAGGCTCGTGGCCCAGTGGTTAGAGGCGTGGACTTCTAACTAACAGGTCGCGAGTTCGAGCCTCGAGTGTTCCACACTTCGGGGTTGAGTATAACTGACTGACGACGGCTAATAAGCCCGAAATGGCCATTCCAGTCTCCCTTGTCTTTGTCGGTAATAACATAATGCTTACTTTCCTTTGTCAATTACACTTTTGCATTACCGACTGTTTGTCGCTTCGCGACCGCTGCCTCAGTTCTCGATTGGGGTTCTAACCAGGATTGATCGAGAAACCCGTCTGCATCCACATTACCCTAAAATACCGGGAAAAAGATAATCCGGCGTCATAATAGTATCTCGTACTCGGCGCTACGAAAATATCTCTTCTTTGCAAATTGACTAAAACTGGTGCGGTGACGGCGCACTTCTTGGCACCTAATGCGCTCAAGACGGGCCTAGACGGTGCTCTGACCGCAAACATCCAACAAAAAATTTATTATCAATTTAACCTTTTCTTTTTGTCCAAGCCTATTTTATCGGATTTTTTCGGTTAATTTGTTCACGTTGTAAACCTTCTCCTGGTTCAGGCACGCAAATACATCGAAACGGCTCTGAAAAGCAGGAAATGCAAGTGCACTTCAGAGTTTCTGGATGAAGAGGACCTGCTGCCACAGGTATGCCTGAAGCCTGTGATTCTTTTGAGACATAAACTAAAGCGTTGCTAGATTATTGGGTATTTTATCCTGTGCTTTGTCTTATCAGTCAGTCCCTTCTAGCTGAGCCAGTTATTGGTCATATTTTTAACATTACAGGGTGTGACACTTTGATTATAGACAGACTCACTGGTTCTCAGGTCAACTCATTTCGAACCAAAAAATGCAACTGACGGCTTGACCCGACCTCAACAACCCTGCTTTACTGAACAGATATCCTTGTAAACGAAAGCAGGACATTGAATATGTACAACGTCGATAATTAAGAGTCCATTCTAATGCGACCACCTTCTCGGTCTGCATGCCAGTCGTCTTTGATGCTGCGACAGCCATGCATCGAGTTTTTGCTTAGAAACTCCAACAAGCTGGTCTCTTAGACTGCCTTAAGCGTCAAGAATAAGGAAACATTCGAAAAGTATTGTAAACAAAAGGCGGACGCTGAAATGGCCTTTTCTTATTACTTTTCTGCCATCAGTTAATAACAGTCAGTCTCGGATGACGGTAAAGCCAAGGACTGAACCCCAATTAATCGATCATCGAGCAGCGTTCTAACCCCAGTCGATGACTATGCCGTCGTGTTGGGGTGGTATTGGCCGATTTTTCCTTATTACGGGACGGGAAAGGCACTCATGCGCTGCCTGGTCGCTGAGGCTCTACAACTCACGTAGGCGGTCATATGGCAACTGAAAACTAATCAATAACACTTCTTGATCAGTGACTGCTCGTCTGTATGCTACCGAGATAAAGCAAAATGCTGACTTGAACCATATAATAAGGAGGGCTAGGTGTACGCGAATCTGCCCTGACAGAATAATCTCCATCTCAGGCGATAAGACACCAGGCCGTCGACCGGTGGTGTTTGCCGGCTGGAGTTCAAGGCCAAGCACTGGGGGATGAGCCATCACAGTTTTCCTACATGTGCCCGAACTGTGGTTAGTTACTAGGTAAGAAGGTCTGAAAACGTGTGTTATGCCTGTGTCAGAAAATCACAGCTCTCGCAGCCTGGTATGCGCTGGCAGTCCCCGACACCTGGCTCCCTGCCGGTAGATGCGCTTGCGCTCCCACTGGGTATATAGGTGGTAGGCATGACGGTCCGGTCATCATCCCCGTCCTCCTCACCCCTGTTGGGGTGTTGTTGTTGTTCATGAAAAATCCTGGTCAAGTGTAGGTTGTGAACCAGAAGGAGTGGGGGCACGCCTAGGTACGGGTCCGGCCGCGTCAGTCATCCGCGCCCTCCCCCGCCTCCGGTTTTTTGTACCCTGTCTTGACACCGGATCTAGGTGGAGGTGGAGGAGGAGGAGGTGGAGGAGGAGGAGGAGAAGGAGGAGGAGATAGTGCGGTAGATGCTGCGCAAGTCCACATTTGTTATAGACTAATTCAAGCGCAAATCACCGTGTCTGCGTCACCTTTCAGCGGAGCTCACGGTGGACATCGTCGGAAACGACGGCCGAACTGTCGGTTAGTTGGTATGTGTTGGTCGGCATGCCATCTCATGCGTGCCTCTAGTCCTTATAAGCCACCGTGACGTGGATGTGCTCACCTATGTCCTACAATCGTGACTGATCGATGCTCACGTAGTACCTCATTTGAAGCAAACTCAAAAGATCGACAGATTAGTTCTGTGTTGCAGCAAACCTCTTCTGTTTTTCCGACGGTCCCTATGTCTCTTAATTTGCCAAACGAAATGTCCTAACTTTGAAAAACGCAGACCCTGTCAAGAGTCTGTTGTGCATCTAATCCCTCAGGGACATCTTTCACACTTGCTGATGGCGTCGCTAGTCCCTAAAGATTTTTACTTCACGGGCACTATTCATTAAAATTAACTTTATTAGCCAGTCTGTTTTTTTTTCTCATCCCAGAATGAATTCTCCAAAAAACTGGGAAATGCTGCTGTGCCTCCTTCACCGGATAAGGAACAGAGGAGGAACTTTCAAAAAACACTCTATAGGTGAGTTTACAAGGCAACGATCGGTCGTCTGAACTTCTGCATACACACCGGCATGACTGTTTGGCTGCCGTAAATTATTTTTGCCCATGTGTACACATACTGGAAATGTACAAAGGAGCTTAATGTCTTTTTAGGCTCTCAGACGAGTCCAGGAAGTTGGTAATGAACAAGGTCTACACCGGTAAGGTCTATCGTTCTGGCATCAACAACGACGACGTGACCTTCGTGGAGACCTTCGAAGTCCTCTACGGTTACATCGGCCAAGGTGCATCAGAAAATGAGAAAGCAAACACCTGGGACCAAGCTATAGTAAGATGATTTACTTTCATCAAATTTAAATGGTTTTCCAGACAGACATTAGCGGCTTTCTGCTAAGTTACTTGCTCAAGGGGCGTCTGTGTGTAGAAACGCCTTATGCAGAAAAACGTTGATCAGGAAGCAGCCAACTTTTAGTGCTCTTTAAGCGAGCGTTGTACTACTTACAGAACACTTTTGTAGTTATACCCTCATTTAGACCTTTAGAATGAAACACTCTCATGCGCGGTAATTAAAGCCTGCGGATAGCGACTTCCTTATCAGCAACAGTTAAGTTCTCCTTGTTATTTTTTCATGACAAGCTGGAATTTTTGACAGTAATGAAACTTAAGGTGTATTCTTCTCCAAGAACGGAGAGAATTGCGTAATTTTGTGATGAAACAAATGTAAGAGTTTTTCTGTTTTAGTAAGTGTGAATAATATAATTAGGAGTGCGTAAAAACAGCCGTTATGGAGGCTGAATAAAGAATGGCTTTACGGGACATTGAGAGGTCTCATAATTTTATTGGCATGAGCATGGCGTTTAAATGCTAACAACATCGAAAAAATGTATTTTAGGATTTAGTAAGCACGTCAGTAGTGAGTTTCATCCTTCTCAGAACGAGAGTGGTAGTAATAGTAGTAGCGTTAGTGGACACAACACTGGCCCCGCATGATAGAAACGGAAGTTTGCGCCAAATAAGGTGCTAGACTACATGTTCATGATTGCCGAGTTTATCAAACCTTCTGGCTAGACTGTCGTTTTGAGATTTAGCTGTGTTGGCGGGCGTACTCGTCAGCTAATTAATAACATTTTCACTTCGTATTCGAAGAACATGGGTCTGCAGCATTTAACTACCAGTCATGCAGTTTATAAGCCAGATGCTGGGAAAACGTTTTCAAAAATTATCACAGATTAATCCCATTTCCTTTCAGATACCTTCCAAAATAAACAACAGAATTCTATCAGACATTACGCGCCTGATATTTTTATCGGGTTTTTATTAGTACCAATACAACGTCGTTTATAACCCTTTAGATATCGGATCAAAGACACCTGGTAATTTCTTGGTTAACAATGAATTCTACGTCGAATTTACCTCGACGCAAGATGAACAGATGCATATTTTTCATGAGTCAGCTTTCTAATTACAACCCTTCACTTGCCGCAAGAACTAAAGTAAACTATTTCTTGAAAAAAATAGACCAAACTAAGTCACAGTCTTACCACCAGGCCCACAAACAGTCTGCAGTCGGTAACGACGAGAGGATGGTTTAAATTTCGGTGAACACACGAGGGAAAACTGACTTGAAATTTGATTAGGAATTAGAGGGCATTTCTCATCTTACTAATTGTTTTTTTCGTGGTTGATTACATTCAAGCAGTTTTATTAAAAGCTTTTCTACTGCTCCCCCCCCATTCTCCTTTCAGAAATATTTGAAAGACGTTAATCGGCCCTATAAAGCAATCGCCGTGTTCTCTGCCGGCTCGTACCTGCAGGAATTCAACGAGATCTGGGATGACGATAGACAGACGGTTCTGTGAAAAACCCTGAAGCCGTCGTGGACCTACTTACCTAACCCACATACTTTGATGTGTCGTCTTATTATCGATAAAACACTTTAACCTCACACCCTGGGCCTTTTCCTTGAATCTGATCAGCCGAAATGGATCTGCCCAAGGAACGGGTTTGAGTTTTGAACAGACAGTCCACGCCAGAAAAATATTGACTGTTACCCGGTTGCTGTATGCAACGGGAGTTTTCGACGCTAGTCAAGTCATATACTAAGCATCTGGCACTTTTATAGAGAAATAAGTAGGAATTGTTATATAGCCCGCCTGATGGGCACAATGCTGTTGGGGTTAGGGTAAGGGTTGGGGCAACTATTTCTCAACCATTGAAAGTACAACCACGCACTCCCAATAGCTTTTCCTTTGGATACAACTGCTTGACCTCGTTGCCTGTGCATTCCGCGGCCGCACCTGTAAAAATTCCTATTACAACCGGTCCCGTATTACAGGTGGCTGGGATTTATTTACCTCAGATGGGGTTACATAACCACATCTGACCAGGCTGAAGGAAGGTGTGAAACGAACTAGTTTTGGGGAGCTCGATGGTGTTTAAAAACTCAAGCCAGACTGAGAGCGGACAACCGCGTGCGACGCACACTACTTGAGGTATGGTTCATTAGACTTTTGTCCGTTAATAGAGCTGACTGCCTCCCACCTCAGTGTGCAGTCCTAGGCCTTTGTCTGGGCGAATACTTGCTTGCACGGGTAAAAACTCATTAAGGGACTAACCGAATGCTCAATTTATCGAGTAATTACCAACACCGGTGATTGAGTAGCGACTATTAAAGACGCGATGGCTGCCGTCTTAGGTATTATCACTCCAGTTATGGACACCCTGTGAGGTTTTGAGTTGTTTTTCGTCTGTATCCTACCAAAACTGCACTTCCCTTGCATCTGCTGCCTTTTGGTAATAGAATTCAGCATGAATCAGAAACGTCAGGTGAATAAAGTACTCCGTAATGGAATAAGTGATTTCCGTGGAGCGATCGGCCAGCGCTCTTCTATCAGTTAAATCTTTCTTTCGTAAAAACTCGGCTAGCGAGCCCGTCGTTCAGTCGGTACTATGAAATCCTAAGGCATCTTCGCCGTCAAAACAATTGCCCACCGCAAGGTGGTCATTGATGTCCCGTTCAGCCATTTGCCCCGGGTTGGGTACGCACTAGGGGGTTGTATACCACACTTTATGCTCCCATTCATTTGGCCGTCCTTTAGGCGGTTGCACAAAGCCAAGATGCCTCGGGTAGCGAAAGGGGCAGCTGTTGAGTTATCATCACCCCCACCCAGAGCTGCACCGCTAGGCCGTCGAAACTGTGCCTAACCTAAGCACCATTCGTGACCGACTGTAAATTCAGCTCCGACCGACAACCCGTTGGTTAATGCCCGCATCGCCCCATCCTATCCTCAAGTGATTATAAAAATCGAACGCTGTTCGCAAAATGCACTTTTTCCTTATTTTTATACAAGGAAACATGGGAATGGAGTTTTTTTCAGCGGTCTGTCTGCCTTCCAAACAGGTACCTTTTTGGCAAGTGGTGAAGTCCAGACTACCAAGCTTTCATTTCATTTGATCAAATAGCATAATCAGCCTTAAGTGGGAACATCTTCCTTTCCTCTCCATATAGCTATTAATACCTCGAATTTGTATACCCCCTACGGTCACAGCACCCCCTCGCCAATTTGTAGAGTTCAAATAGAGTTCTCGGCTCTTTCGCCCAGTACCTATCAGAATGTTTGGTAATATGACTCGGTACTTATTCCGAATTCACTCGGTATAAACTTAATTGCCGCAGTTCACACGGCTTGCGACGCCTACAAAGGCGTTGTTATGTCACACGATAGTGACGTGTACCCGTCTGTTCTAATTGCAGGACAGGAGGCAGTATCCCTATCTTGTCTTGGAGTTGACTGTGCAGAGTTCCTTTCTGACCTGCAAACAGGATAGATCGTCAGTCCTCAGTGCTCACATCTCACGGAATATTCCCGACCACAGTCAACATGACGCAAGCCTGTTAGTGTGCAGGGGTGAGAGCGTTGCTGTACTATCAACCGAGTCGGGTTCGATGCTCAGGTGTTCTGTTCGGGATTGGGGCATTGAATAACCACAAATAAGCCACAAAAAGTCATTCCATGTGGCAAAACTAACGACAGGGGTACATTCAAGTGTCTGCCTTTATTTATGCAAATAGCTACCTACATCGTCGAGTAAAAACAGAAACTTAATCCCTTGCTGAACATTTTGGAAAGTCCGCAGAAACATTATATAGAATTTGTCCTTCTGGAATACTAGGACGCTGTTTAGTTTACAGAGCCGGCCTCTCCTCTGCTCTTTACTTCATTGTGCCCTTAACCGGAATGCAAATCTGGACTTCTCCACGACTAAAGTGGTGTCTACATGTTAGAGGCGTTAGGCTGTAAGCACAGAGAATTTGCAAGCCAACAGGATGCGGGAGACGATTTTGCAGGTGTGATGAGCAACAAGAGCGTGGTCCCAAAATCCCGGAATTGTAAAGGCAAACTTTATTGTTAGCGATAATACGTTGACTTTCGAGAGCAAGCCTGAGAGGAGAACTCACAAGCCAGCTGGCCAAAACCCGCGGCGATCGACTGA